>JBAMAX010001155.1:0-11505 GCA_037043745.1 Chymomyza amoena
ATACCCAGTACCGTTTTCGCCATAGTAACACCTATTGTCAAGTGTGATCCTTCGTTTTGTCTCCAGGCTGTTATAATTATCGGTGCTTACGGCGGTGTCAAGGTACGTGAATTCCTTGACCACTTCAAAAGTGTAGCGGTCCGCTGCAACATGGGAGCCCAGACGCCGTGCGTCCCTGTTCGTAGACAACATGGTCTTTGTCTTGCCCTCGTTTACCGCTATACCCACTTTCGCTGACTCCTTATCGATTGCGGAAAATGCAGCAGTAACATCTCGCTTACAACGCCCGATGATATCGACCCTTCCATCACGAAAATGAAGAGGTCGCATGATAGAGGGTCGCATTGTCTGAAACCTCGATCAGTATTGAAAGGTTCGGAAGATCCGTTCCTAATCAATGTCATTCTGCAAAGACGAATCAGCTTCACAGGAATACCGAACTCAGACATGGTGGTGTAGAGGCGGTCCCTCAACGGTCTATTGAATGCAGCTTTGTAATCGATGAAGAAATGATGGGTATAGATCTGTTTTTCGTGGTTCTTTTCCAGAATTTGGCGTAGCGTAAAACCTTGTCTATGGTGGACTTATCAGGTCTGAAGCCGCACTGATAGGGTCTAATTAGTGTGTTGGATATGGCGGGACTCTGGCAAGAACATTTTTTCAAAACCGCAAAATGGCTTCCGAAATAACTTGAGTGGGCTTTTCATTAATTTATCTCTTTTACATTATCTTACGAACAATGGCATCTGGATATGAAATTGATAGAGATGCCTTTCCGACTAATTATGTTTGAAGATGCTCTTGAAGCCAGAAATAAAGTACTCCAAAAATTTCGTTTGCATCACTCTCGAAAAAGTTCACGTAAAAACACCGTGGAAGATTTGGCACATACACTTTTTATTCCAAAGGACTATGCCATCAAAAGGTTCAGTTCCATCTTTCAAAAAATGCGAACTATTAAATAAAGAAGTTATCAGTCTTATCATAAATATAGATGTAGAGCAAGCACTGTCAGATTATTATTATATGTCAGATCATTAGAACATACATTTAAAAATATGTTTTTATATTGTAGCAAAAAAATTACTTTTTTACTTTACCACATAGACGTGTAATATATATAATAGTTTTATAATATTCTTTGGGGCCATCTTGCATACGCCATATTGGATCTGCCATCTTGCACTTTTGAAAATAAAGCCCTCAATAAATGATCAGCGCACCCGAAAACTCATATTTTCACATCCAACTGCTGCTATTACTGCAAAATTTTTTTTTATTTTAGACGGCCATATTGGATCCGCCATCTTGGAACTTGAAAAAAATACTAGCAGAAGCGTAATTAGCGACCCTTTGCTGCATATCGAACTTGTACTATCATCATAAAATTATTTTGACTTTCCGGCGGCCATCTCGAATTCGCCATATTGGGCATAAGTTGGCGATAATTCGAAAAATTTGAACTCCAGATACATAATCTGCATTCCTGAAACCCCATATATGCATACCCAACTCGTGTTATAATTAAACAAATGAATTTCCGGTTTACGTCAGCCATCTTGAATGCATCATTATAAAATTTTAAAAAATGATTACGATAATCATTATCAGCTACCTTTAAATATCTAAATAGTTAATAATGAAATTCAAAATAGATATATGCTTCTTTGCTTTGGAAGCCATTTTAGCTTCGCCATTTTAAAGTATTAAAATTCACCTTACGACATAAAAAGTAGACCAAATGGAGAAAATTAAAAACAGAAAAAAATGCATTTATAAAAAAAATTGGGCCAACAAATTAATTTCCGGCTTACAATAGCCATCTTGAAAGCGCCATCAAAAAATTTAAAAAAATTTATTAAAATAATTATGATCAGCTACCTTAAAAGAGTCTGAATAGTCGATACTGATAATAAAAATAGATATATACTTTGCTTAGGAAGTCATTTTAGCGCCGCCATTTTAAAATATTGAAATGCAAAATGTCGCATTTAAAGTAGATGAGATGGGGAAAATTTAAAGCCCAAAGAGTGCATTTATCATAAAAATTAGTACAAAAAATGAATTTCCGGCTTACGGCAGCCATCTTGGATGCGCCATCATAAAACTTAATAAATTATTAAGATAATCATAATCAGCTACCCTTAACGTAGCTGAATAGTTAAAGCTGAAATTAAATATAGATATATAACACTTTGCTTTGGCGGCCATTTTAGCACCGCCATTTTAAAATATTAAAATGCAGCAAGCCGCATATAAAGTAGACGAGATGGCGAAAATGTAAAGCCCAAAGAGTGCATTTATCATAAAAAATAGTCCAAATGAATTTCCTGATTACGGCAGCCATCTTGGATGCGCCATTTTAAAATTTTAAAAAATTAATTAGATAAGAATAGCTACCTTAAGAGACTCTGAATAGTAAATACTGAAATTAAAACTAGATATATGCAATTTGGCTTTGGAGGCCATTTAAGCGCCGCCATTTTAAAATATTACCGCATATAAAGTAGATGAAATGGCGAAAATTTAAAACCCAAAGAGTGCATTTATGATATAAATTTAAATTTGCAAAGGGCGGTGGCTGAGTTGACAGGGCATGGCCCATACATAAATATATGTATATATTTTTTTTGTAAAATAAATTTTATTATAAATTAATTTTAAACTGGAAATTTTTTGTTTGAAACAAATTTGCATAAAATTTGCATAGACGAATTGATAATCAAATTAAAAAAAACGAAAACTATGTGTCAAGCTTTTATAAGCTATATAAAAAAAATTGTAGCAGTACATTTAACATTTTTAAGCGATTTAAATTATTTTACTTTTTATTTATAATTTATATATATCTTACTTTGGAACATTTCATTTAATTTTTTTGTTTAACCCACATTTTTTGTTATATCTAGCACAAATATATATAAATATATATTTCTTTACGTACCATTGACCTCTAATGCCCTTCAACCTTTTCAGTTATTGAACTTGTGTAACATATATCAACTTCTAAACTGCACACTTAAGTATCCTCTCCCACAAACTTGACATAAAAAACTATACTCCAGACTGTAGACTGTGGACTGTAGACGGAGTAGAGTATTCAAGAAGATATCGCAATTGTCGATTCGAATAAACAATTTTAATGTGCGACAATAAATTGTGTTTGTATTGCTTTTGCAGATGAAATTCAAAAAGCGTAAACAAATTCTGATGCCAAGTCTTACATATATATATTGAAGTGTATATAGAATGTGCTAGAGAGTCAGAGAGAGAGGAGAAAAGAGCGGAAAAGTGCAGACACTTAAGATGGCGTTGCTGTGACTCTTAATGCTGCGCAACAAATATGTCTTGGTCGGCAGGATACCCTTTACTTTCAGTTTCAACGAGTATATTAAGTTTATTTAAATGTTGGTGACAGAAAAAAATAAACATTTACTTAGGTATAAAGTATATAACAAGTGAATTAATACAAACTCAAGCTCAAATAGCAAAAGATGACAACAAGGAAAAAGTTCGAACAATTTTGTATTATACCCTTTACCGTATGGTACAAAGGGTATATTAAGTTTGTGCAAGCCGAAAATGTACGTAACATATAGAAGGAGTAGTCGGAGATACCCCAAAGCTAACTAAAATATGATCAGGGTGACTAGAGAAGTCGATATACCCATGTTCGTCTGTCCGTCTATCCGTCTGTCCGTTTGAACGTTTGATCTCAGAGATGGTAAGAGCTAGAGTAACCAAACTTTCACACTAGATCCCATATTAATCCATAGGAGACAAGTTTATTTTATTTTTTTGATATCGATTTTAAATTATATAGCTCCATAGGGGTGTTTCAGACTTTTTAGATGAATAATTCGTTTGTTTATGAAGGTATCGTAACCAAATTTTGCATTCGAAAGTTTTTTATAGTTTTCAAGCACTGTACTAAATTTGATCAAAATCAGTTGACTATATCATAGCTATGTATAGCTCCCATAGGACCGATCGGCCAAAATAACTTTTTTAAACAAAATTCGCTATGTTTAATTTTTTAATAAATATATTTTAACCAGATTTGGCATTAAAGTTTTTTAAAATACCCAAGCATTGTAACAAATTTGAACAAAATCGGTAGACTATATCATATAGCTCCCATTTGACGAATCGGTAAAAAAAAATCCATTTTTATAAAAAAATCTTTGTGTTTCGTTTGTTTGTACAGATATTTCGGCATTCGGTTTTTTTTTAAGATATTAAAGCACTGTATCAAATTTGATCAAAATCGGTTGACTGCAGCACATAGTTCCCATAGAAACTATCGGTCAAAAATATTTTTTTTTGCTTAAAAATTCTTCTGTTTTTGGTTTTTTGTGAAGGAACCGGATTTTATTGCCACTAACCATTCATATAATTTTTATTTAATAATTAATATAAAAACTTAGCAATTTTCTTAAGGAGCACACCTAATGTGAAATTTTCAAAAAATCTATTTTTTTTCCTTATTTCGATAGGTTATACCTTTAAAAATAACATATTAAAATTTTAAATCGATATCTTAAATAGTTTTTGAGTTACAGCCATTTAAAAGAGTAGCCGCTCGGCAGTTAGATAGTTGGTATATACCTGAGATCGCGTGTCATTTCAAAAATATTTAATATTTTATTTCAAAAATTTGACTGTGTATTCTCAAAACATGTATAAATATACCCTCAAAATTTTAAATAGATGGATTCACTATTTAGGTTGTCACACTAAGTGTGCCCCTTAAATAAATACAATTTTATTAATGCGCTTGTGACTGAAAAATATTTTAAATTTAGTATATTTTGTGGTATCCTTAAAATTGATCCTTCGAGGACTTGTAAGGATACATACATACTTATTTTGGTTTAAAAAATGATTAAAATATAATTTTTCTTATGTGGTATCCCTAATATTGATCCTGTAAGGACATGTAAGGCATCAACGGAACGGCCTTAAAGTGTGACACATAAATATGTTCAAAAGATATTTAAATTCAATTTTTATTTTTAATTTTTAAAATAAAAATTACGCCATAACTTTTATTTTTTATCTTTATTATAACAATTGCAGAATAACTCTAATTTAAAATATTTATGTAAATAAAAATTGCCAGTAATTTTTATTTCTGATTTTTATTATAAAAATGATAATGATTTCATTATTTTTTTTTTAGGTCAAAAATAAGAGTTTAAAATTGATTTTTTGATATAAATTACAAATAAAAATTTATAACTTTTTCGTAAGGTAAGTAATTGCTACATGGACTTTCATATAAGCCATTTTTTCGCTTTGATTTTTTTCATCACCATAACTCTTATTTGCGGTCATTGGTTTCAGCCACTTCTGTCCGACTGTTACTTTGTTAGGTTAAAATGTTAATACTCTGTAGCGCCGATAACATTTTAACAGGAATCGGAATGACTTTTACCGATTGTCGAATCGCTTCAGTATCGTAATGACTTTTGCCGATTATTGAATCACTGATGTTGCGCCGATGACATTTCCCAAGTTATCGAGAGATAACTGCGAGACTTTTCATCGACAAATCTTGACAACACTTTTAAAAAAGTGAACAAATTTTTAAGGCCTTAGCTAGCCATGACTTTAAAGTTAAACTGAATTAAGTCAAACTGTTCAAACGTCTCACAAAAATTTAAGTTTTCATCGTAAGCGTTAGCTTTGATTTTGTGCATCTAGACTTATTTATAAAGAAAGAAAATGTTTGAGTTACGCTTTTTAGGATTCATAGTGAGCTGCTTTTATCCAGCTTACTTGGCCTTTAAAGTAAGTCAAAATGGTTCGCGAAATGAGCTAAAAGTTTGGCTGAATTACTTTATCGTTTATGGGAGCTTCGCCTTTTTGTTTGAATGTGTTGCCTCACTGCTGCTCTGTTGGTTCTTCGATATCTTGAAGTTAATTTTCTACTTGTGGCTTTTTCCGAGTTACGGAAACGGCAGCCAAAAAATATACGAATTTTGCGTTCAGCCACTTTTTATCCAACACGGGCAGACAATCGAAGATATACTTTCATTCCTGGCTGGAACTTGGATGCGCATCAAAGACTGGCTTAACAATATGTTATTATGTGTTATTTCCAACGTGCTAATGAAATGTGACCCCGAACTAGCTGGAACTGAAAATGACGTGCGTGGAATGGAACCAATTGAGGAAGACACTGCAACAATTGAACGGAGCTCCCTCCTAAACGAGCCAACAGAGGCTGAGAATTCGAAGCACGCAAAGTTATTGAAGTCTGTAAGACCAAAGCCACCGATGTGCCCGAATTCCTTGAACACATTAAAGATGACCGATGATATCCAAGGCAATCTATTCGATGAAGCAGAACAAGGGAACGGCGCAGCTTAGATGCGCCCAAATACACAAAATGCAAAAAAAAAATTGTTAAATGTTAAGAAACAAAAAGACACGATGATACAAGATGACAAAAGACGATTGGATTATAAAGTGCGGCTAAGGAACTCCTTTAAATTCACCAATATTACAATCGGAGATTTCACCTTGAGCTTACACAAGACGATTCGATGATGAAGTGTAGCTAAGGATTTCCTTTCAATTCATGAGTACTATCAATCGGAGACCTTGGCTTAAGCTTGCAGAACAAAAAAAATTAATACAAAAGTAAACATGTCAATATTTATAATTAAATATTCAATTTTAATGGGATGAAAACCATAAGTTTTAAGTTCGCTTGCAATAAAATTAATGTTTTTGGAATAACAATTTGACCAGTCTTTTTGTTAAGTTGATCGAATAGAAGTATTGTATGTTATGAAGTCCTATGCCAAACTGAATAGCTGAGCCCACACAATGCTGAGAAAATTAAAAAAAGTCAAGAAAGAAGCATTACACTTGTACAAGATGTGCGACTAAGGAACATCTTCCTCGAAATTCTAAGCCTAATAAGAGTAGCAGAGTGTCTTCAAGAATTTCGATCAATTAAAGAGTTAAAAAAGAAAAAGTCTTAAACAAAGATTATATAATAAATAGTTAATTTTCTATTACGTTAATTTATTACCATTTAATATGTATTAAAAATAAATGTATTAACTAAAAACTATACACAAAATATGTATACATATATTTATTTTAAAACTCAATTTATCAGCTTATTCTTTTTCAAGAAAAAAAAAAAAATTGTTTAAAAATTTTTCAATTTAAAAACTCATATAACCACTAACAATAAATATAATTTTCATTTAATAACTAAATGAAACCTTTTTTTAAGCCAAAAATTGAAATGTCATTTAATTTTTTAGTATGAATTTCATTTTTAATTTAATTTAAATATTTAATTTTTTAGTATTTATTCATTATAAACTGTAAGTATACAAAGATTTAAGCAAACATTACATAAAAAATGGAACATTTTTTTATGCATTAAATAAGTACAATTTAATTATTAAAAAATATTTATTTAATAAAACTATATTTCAAATTTAAAAAAAATGTTAATTTGAAATTAATTAATTCAATTAACTTGAAATTAATTAATTCAATTAATTTTAAATTAATCCATTAGCTTATTCTTTTTCAACGCAAATAATAAATCATTAAAGTTTTGAATTCTTAAAAATTTAACATTATATTATTATAAATAAATAAAAAAAATAAATATTATAAATTATTTTTAAAAAAATATAGAAGAAAATTAATTGATTCCTGAAAAATGTTTATGTAAGTATCAAAAATTGTATAAAAAATAATTGATTACTCAATTTGTTAAAAAAAAAATGTTAATTCATTGAAATAAGTTTATAATAAATAATAAAAATAGAAAGTGCAAGCTATCACAAAAAAAAATATACAAAAAATTAATTACTTCATTAAAAATATTTATGTAAGTACTAAACGTGTTTTTATTGCCTTAAATAAGTACCATTTAATGTACATAAAAAAAATTATTTATTGACTAAAAACAGTAAACAAAATTGAAAAAAAAAAAATGTATTTCTTTAAAAAATTAATCCATCAGCTTATTCTTTTTCAAGGCAACCTAAAAATCATTTAAATAAAGAAATATATAAATTCTTTAAAATAATATACAAATTATTTTAAAAAATTATAGAAGAAAATTAATTAAATTGTAAAAAATATGTATGTAAGTATGTACTAAAAATGGTTTGAAAAAGTATTACCCAATTTATTTAAAAAATTTTTTTTTAAATCATCTAATTTTTTAGAATTAATTCACTATAAATTATAAGTAAGCAAAGTCTTGAGCAAAGATTATATAAATATAGTAAATTTTGTATTGCATTCAATATGTACCATTTCATATATATTAAATAAAATATTTATTTACTAAAAACTATAAAAAAAACTTAAAAAAAAATCAAGTAAATTTTTATTAAAATTATTAGTTCATGAGCTTATTTTTTTCAAGGCAAAGGATAAATCATTAAAGCTAAGAAATTTATGAACTGTTAAAACTTATATACAAATTACTTAAATATTATAGAAGAAAATTAATTAATTTGTGTACGCATTAAAAATGGTTTGAAAAAAGAATTACCAAAGTTTAAAAAAAAATGAAAGCAATTTACTCGTAAATAAGTGCGAATTAATAAAAAAAAAATTGTAAAAAAAAATTAATTAATTCAAATAAAATATTAGTGTAAGTACAACTAGTAATAAGAATTAGTACCAAATTTGTTAAAAAAAAATTAAAATATAAATGATAATTTTTAATTTATAATAAAAAAATAAGTGCAAAATATTTTTCAAAAAAATTATGTAAAAAAATTAAGTAGTTCATTGAAAATATTTCCTAAAAGTAACAAAAATTATATAAAAAAATTATTATCAATTTTGTTAAAAAAAAAAAGTTTTTTTAAATATAAGTTTTATTTTATAGAAAAAATTATGTCCTATATTTAATAATAAAAGTGTCAACTAAACGTATTAAAATAAAATTATAAATAAAAAATATAAATAAGTATAATTACTAAAAAATTTATAAAAAAAAATGTTTGCCTTTGTTTAAATAAAATTAAAAAATAAGTGTTATTTTATGAAAAAATTAAAACACATTATTTAAATATAAAAGCGTTAGCAAATTTGCAAAAAAAGATTTGCTATAAAAAATAAAATTAAAAATATAATTTGTATATTATAAAAAAAATTAAAAAACGAAAAATATGTGTTATATATTTAAATGTAAAAGCGTTAACTTAACGTATTAAAATAAAATTATAAATAAAATATAAAAATAAGTATTTATAAGTACTAAAAAATTTGCGAAAAAAAAATTTTGCCAAATTTGTTTAAATAAAAAAATGAAATTAAAAATATAAATTTTATATTATACAAAAAATTAAAAGATGAAAATTATGTGGTATATACTTAAATGTTAAAGCGTTAGCTAAATTTTTTAAAATAAAATTATAAAAAAAAAATAACAAAAAAATTCTAAATTATATATTACGAGCAACTGTAGGCCCGTAGAGAAGGGGCTTGGGAAGGGGGATTCCCTGTCGTGATTCGAATTAAAGATCAAGAATTAAAGTGGTCAATATATTTTCCCACCCGGGACCGAATTTTTTCTCTACGGCATGTCTAAGCATCGCAAATGGGACTAAAAGCCGCTTTAATTATTCTCATTTTGTAAGATTTTTTATCCTGCCTTAATAGATTTTGTTTTTTTTTTAATTTTGTTCATATTTTCGCAAACCATAATTTTATTTTAAAATTTGTTTGCGCTCATTTAGTGAAATTTTTTTACTTGTAAATTTTGTATCTCTTTTCTAGAATTTTAATTAAAATTTTGCATTTGAGAAACTTCTCAAATCTCTGAAACTGCCCTCCGTCAATATATACATTTTTTTTTTTGAGCATCTAGAGTTAGGAGTATATCGAATTCGATAATGTTCGATAAATGTATGCTAATTTTGTTGTTGTTCTGGTTGTTGTATCTTTGGGCTATATTTGGACATAATGTGTATTCAAAGCGAAAACGCTTATGGCGGCCATATAAGCTGATTTACTAAATCACACATAAATTGTAGCGCACACAGATACACTCACACACACACACACACAGATACACTCACGCACACATACATAGGGTCGGCTGGTCATAAATCTTGGCATTAAAAAATTGAATGCAACGGCAGCATCGTATGACCAAGGCTAACGGCGCTTCACTATTGCCACACATCGTATATCATTGCACACACACACACATAGACAAATACACGAAGTCCCACACACAGATACATCACACACACAGATACACGCACACACACATGCTCAGCAGCAAACACGCAAGAGCGATATTTTACAATATAATTATGTCAACTACAGTGAACGACAAAATCTCCGACGAGCTCTCAACTTCAACAGTGCTTTATGCCCAGTTGAACCCTTTAGCCAGTCCTATAAGTGTAACTGCCGCAGCCACGCCTCCTACCGTCATCAGCCTCATCTTCATCATCATCATCATCAGCAGCAGCAGCATCATTATTATCTTGCTGATCGCAGTAGTTGAAAATTTGCCATTGCCACATGGCCAGCGGCTGCTCATTGTAGTCCTTGGTACTTGGTCTTTGGTCCTTGGACATTGGTCCTTGTCGCAGTCAGTTGACCAAAGTTCCCCAAAAGCGCCAGCATATGAAATTATAGCACCCGCCGGGATTAAGAGCGTTTGTTGTCCTGCCTTTGGCTTCAGTTCTTCTGGTCAAGTCGGCTCTGCTCTGGTCTGGTCTCGTACGTTTGGGGTCTCGTCTGGACTGGTCTGGTCTGGTCGGGGCTGGGCAATGGCCGCGCCATTCAAACACTTCAGCTGGGCAGCCCTTAAGTCGGAAGTTATAGAGTTGCCACACTCTTTGCGGCTATGTCTTTGAGACACATACACACATATACACACACACTCATACGCACTCACACACAACAGAGCGTAACAAGAGAGCAAAAGAGAGCCAACAATTAAGCGAGCAATGAAGCGAACATGAAGCTCCTCCATATTATAAGACCAAATTAATAAATAACTTCTTCTCTCTTCCATTCCCATTCCCTTTCTTGCTCTCTTTGACGCTCTTGGCCATTAAATTCGCCTTTTCAATTTCGTATTCAGTTTCTGCAATGAATATAAATACTCTTAAATGTACTGTACCAAATAAATAAGAGGCAATTATAAATGCATATAAATATATGCTCATATGTACATACACGGAGAGAAACTTGGTCAAGAATATTTGAAATTAAAAAAAAGTGCGTCAGTGGAACAACATCCATTGGAGATCTGCAAATCCGATACGAAGTTTTAGATATCGAGCGACAAAATAATTTCACTCTATTGCAATGGCCATAGTATCCGATGTTTTATATGTCGTACGCACCTGCATATTTTATAGCAATGTATTGCATTAGCGCGATGGAGTGCCAATACGATGTTTACTATATCGGAAAATGCTTTGAAATACTGATCCGATGTTTTAAAAATCGAATGAATCTAAAAATTTAATGGCTATATTGTGT
>JBAMAX010001156.1:0-58153 GCA_037043745.1 Chymomyza amoena
TATGTGTTCGAAGTAGATTATTCGGAATAGTATTGGGCGCGTCTTTCTTTTAGTAGTTAAATCAATCTCGTTTTAGGTTGAGGGGTCCTGCAATGTCTTTAAACATTTCGATTTGACTCTCGATGTTATATTGTGCCCAGAAAGTGTCGTCCTTGGGTTATATGTAGTAGTGGATCCATTTTCGTCATTTTTGGTAAACTGCTTTGAAATATAGTACCGTCGATTAACGTTTTTCGGCTCTAGATCATACGACAACCAAAATGCGCTTGTCTCTTAAACACTCAATGAAAATCTTTGTTTTTGATACGCTCATAATCACGAATAAATACATTACCAAAGTTATATCCTTCGAATATAAGCAAAGCAAATCATAACTTTATTTAATCCTAGCTCCGTAACTCATTTAGTCTAGAGGATTTATAATGCATCCCTCGCTTAAGATACCGGGAACAAATATTTAAAATTTTGTAATCATGTTTTTATTTTATTACATTTATTTGAAATTGGAACGTACAGAAGGGCATGCATAGTCAATTTTGTGTCTATGTGTAAAATTCTATATATCGGGCTTTACATAACATTTGTTTTGAATTGGAACTAAGTTGATTGGATTGTATTGTAACTTGTTTATGTTGTAGGGCATACATAGAAGGTAAAGTGTCCACATTGTGTTTGTGAATACCTTACACCTGAAACTTGCCAAGAACGAATAAAGTGTATATTGTTTCAAAACTTGGAGTGTTCAATTGTCTTTTATTTTGAAGAGTATTTTGCTATAATTTGTATGACTAAGAAATGCATCGGGTTGGGGACTTAAGCTGTTTACATGCCCATTCCACCCATTCCACCCATTCCGCCCATACCACCCAGGCCAGCAGCACTCAGGGCACTGTTCTCCTCCAGAGGCATGTCGGTGACTACAGCCTCGGCAGTGGTGAGCAGAGAGGCCACGCCCGCTGCATCTGTTATGGCGGTGCGCACCACCTTGGTGGGATCTATAATGCCTCGCTCTATCATGTTGGTATATTCGCCCTTCATGGCATCATAGCCATAGTCGTTGTCCAGAATTTCTACCTTGGCCACAACCATGGCGCCATCGACACCCGCATTCTTGGCTATAGTCAGGCAGGGCATGCGTAGGGCACGACATATAATTTCTATGCCCATATTTTGATCTTCATTTTGTCCCTTGAGTTCCTTTAGCTTGGGTATGCAGCGTAGTAGAGCAGTGCCGCCTCCTGCTACAATGCCTTCCTCCACAGCAGCACGAGTGGCGTTTAATGCATCGTTGACGCGATCCTTCTTTTCATTCACCTCCACATCACTTGAACCGCCCACACGCAGCAGAGCCACGCCGGAAGACAGACGCGCCAAACGCTCCTGCATTTTCTCCTTATCATAGCTGGATTTGGTTTCCTTGATGGCATCTCGTAGGCTTTCGATGCGCTCATTGACGCGCTCACTTTGCCCGCCACCCTTGAGCAGCATGGTATCATCTTTAGTTACCACTACCTCACCTACTTTGCCAAAGTTACTCAACTTGACATCCTCGAGACGCAATAAATTTGCTTCGTCGCCAAAGACAATGCCGCCAGTGGCTATGGCCATGTCAGCGAGCATAGCCTTGCGATTATCTCCGAAGCCAGGCGCTTTGACGGCACACACCTGCAATCCCATCTTTAAACGATTCACCACCATTGTGCTCAGCGCCTCACCCTCAACATCTTCCGCAATGATGACCAGCGGCTTACGATGGGAGTTGGCCAGTTCTAGAGCTGGCACAATGCTGGGCGCCGACTTTATTTTCTTTTCACAGAAAAGCAGTAAGGCATCTTGATATTCCACTTTGGCACCCTTGGGAAAGTTAATAAAGTAAGGCGATATATAGCCACGATCAAACTTAAGACCCTCTATGAGCTCCAGTTCGTCCAGCAGCGTTTTGCCATCTTTGACTGTTATGACGCCATCGCGACCCACTTTCTTCATGGCTTTACTAATTAGATTGCCAATGGACTTGTCACCATTTGCCGAAATTGTGGCCACTTGCGCAATCTCCTCGGGCGTGCTTACAGGACGCGACATGCTCTTAAGGTGCTCCTTGACCGTTTCAATGGCCAGCATAACACCCCGTCTAATTTCTACGGGATTGGCGCCTCGAGATATTTTCTCAAAACCCTCCTTGGCAATGGCGCGTGCCAGCACAGTTGCTGTGGTAGTACCATCACCTGCCTCCTCATTGGTATTGTTGGCGACATCCTGCACTAATTTGGCGCCTATATTTTTGAACTTGTCCTTTAGCGATATAGATTTGGCCACGGTAACACCATCCTTGGTGATTTTCGGCGAGCCCCAGGACTGCTCTATAATAACATTGCGTCCCTTGGGACCCATAGTTACGGCTACCGCATCGGCCAAGACATCAACGCCTTGGAGCATCATAGCGCGTACTTCGGGTCCAAACTTGACATCCTTGGCATAACCCTGCCAGTGAGGATGGCTTACAGTGCGTGCGACAAGGGCAGTGCATTTGGAAACATTGAAGCGCCACATGGTGCAAAAGCTGGAATAGATGGTATAGGGCAGTCAATATATTAACATTTTTTTTTTTTAAATTTGCTTACCTTAAACTAAATAGAAACTTTTTATTGTTTGTCCCCTTATCTAAGGTAAGCCACCAGATCGTGACTAAATATATCACTATATGTTCGGTCTGACAATGGCAGTGTATAGGACTAACGCGAGGTATGAATAAATTCAACGTATTATAAAAATACTTTGCTTTATATACAATTAAGTTTATAAGAAAAATGATAGATAGAACTTTGTTAACTAGATAAGCTACCGAAAATACAATTTTTATACCCAGTACCGTATGGTACAAAGGGTATATTTAGTTTGTGCAAGCCGAAAATGAATGTAACAAATAGAAGGAGTCGTCGGACACACCACAAAATACGTAACATATGATCAGGGTGATTAGAGAAGTCGATATACCCACGTCCATCTGTCCGTTTGAACGCCTAGATCTCAGAGATGGTAAGAGCTAGAGTAACCAAACTTTCACATTAGATTTCATATTATTCCACAGGAGGCAAGTTTATTTTATTTTTTTGATATCGGGGTTAAATTATATAGCTCCCATAGGGGTGTTTGAGACGACCTCGACAAGAAAAAAAGTTTTAGATGAATAATTCGTTTGTTTATGAAGATATCGTTACGAAATTTGGTATTCAAAAGTTTTTTATAGTTCCCAAGCACTGTACCATATTTGATAAAAATCGGTTGACTATATCATATAGCCAAAATAACTTTTTTTATACAAAATTCCCAACAAAAAAAATTATTGCTTAAAAATTCTTCTGATTTTGGTTGTTTAAGAAGCAAATATACAGGGGTGCCACAGAAATCGTTATTGGTTTTGGCAACAGTTTGAAATCAAATCTATAAAAAAATCCGTAGGTGCCACTGAAATCTTGTTGATTTCATTTTTCGAACAATTAATTTCGAATGGAAATCCCGAGGCTATCCCGACGCCTAACAGCAAATGGGGGTTGAAGAAGAAGGAGAAGAAGGGTGAAAATTTGGAACTGGAACTATTAAACTAGTTCTATGTTCATTGGTACAGCGTTACGGAGTTCAACATGGTCACATTTTGGTGCCTTGTCAACATTAATGGTCAACATTTTTGATCCTTATGATTTCTGAACTGTGCTATCTCGACGAAAGCGGAACGTTCAACTTCATTCGATTTATGGAGAATTTTGAACTGAAACTCTTGAACTTTAGTCTTTCATATGTGCTTTGGCGCAGTGTTTATTTTGAGTTTAATTTCGATATGTTTCATTTGCTATTTGCTAGAAATTTGGCAGCAAAGGAATGTGTGCTCATCGTTGAGAATGGCAAAATTGGTTTGTTTTCATTTGAAAATTTGCACAAAATTAGAAATTAAAAAATAAAATTTGTCCTTTTTTTATGTGCCTTGAAATGCGTTTATCTATTTTCATATAACAGCCAATTTTTGTATGCGTCTTTTTATACCTACTTTTTATGGGTTAAATAAGTCTCATTTCGATTTTAATGAAAAATAAGTAAATAAATAGTTATAATAATAAACTAATAGGAATAATTGAAACATATTTGGTCGCTTACCGCTTAAGCCAGCTATGAATTGTAAGCGAATTATCAAAAAATAATAGTTTTAATAATTTGTTGTAGCTACCGATATTCCTAATCGATTTAAAAAAAAAATTGTATCCCTTGTTAGGTATAAAAAGATGCATATCTGTGCCCACCAGCGACATCCATATTGTATTTTTAGGATAGGATGTCTCACAGAAAGGTCACTGCGACCAAAAGGTCTTTCGTGCCACACCCATAAATTAAAGCAAAAGACTTTCCGCTTTCCGCATGAAAAGCAGTTGGTCTTTTGTTAGAATTGACCTAAGATGAAAGCGACTAATCCGTTCCTTTCCCATGTGACAGACTCTGTCCCATACCAGCCCTGGGGAGTCATAGAGAATATGTCTGGTGGTTTCATCGCCCTCGAGACAAAGTCCGCACTCTAAAGAGTCCGCTAGGCCAATTTTCTGGAGATGGTATCTCACAGTGTGGTAGTTAGTTAGATAGGTATGTAACCAGAAATTGTAAGTCCACTCTGCCAAGACATTTTGTCTTGATCGCATCCAGAGGTTTGACAAGCACTTTTGCTTGACGCATCCCCGGAAAGGAGAACCAGTATCTTCTTTGTTCTCCTGCAGCCCCTTTGTTTATCATGGTATTGATTGTGGACCAACCAATACCACAGAATGGCGCAGGAGATGTAGTCAGGGTGGAGGCACTCTGTCGTGCTAGATCGTCAGCGATCGTGTTACCACCCACTCCCGAGTTTGCAGATACCCAAAGCAGCACGACTTTGTTCCGGGAGTACAGGGTTTGGAGGTAGTTATGGCATTCTTAAACCATTCTGGAGGAGATGCTCCAGGATGATAATGCCCTAATAGCAGCTTGGCTATCTGAATAAATGCAGATGTGTGCTCCCCAAGTTCCCTTGAGAACGATATTAAGGGCGCAGATATCTATGGCAGGAATCTCCGCTTGAAAAACGATGGGAAGGATGCCCATTGCGGTAGAGATTCTGGTGTTGGTTCCAACGACTCCAACACCTATACCCTGCACAGTTTTGGACCCATCCGTGAATCATTGTTGCCATCGGGGGTTTCCACAGGGGTTGCCATCAGTCCAAGTCTCCCGACTTGGGAGAAGAGATCTAAATTTCTTGTTGTGGAAGAGTTCCGTGAGCATAAGATCTGATCTAGAGCAGATCGATACGACAGGAAGGGAATATACAATATAAGTGCGGCATGACCAGTATCACTTGCTTAGAGTCCAGAGGTAATCTGGATACGTAGTAGACTCTGCATGGCTGACTTTTTGATGAAAATGTGCAGTGGTCCAAGGACTGATTCCATGACAGCTGTCGGACAGGTACGCATAGCTCCCGAGAGAGATATGCACACTAGTCCTTAAAGCTTGCTGCATTTCTTAAGGACACATGGGTTGCATATGTGACGATAGGCCGTACCATCATACGGTATAAAATTTAACTCCCTGTTTGACCCCTTGGAGGGACATGGGAGTCTCTATTAATAATTTTTCGAACAGAACAGGAATGTACAGTTTATAGCCGAATCCAAACGGCGGTGTCTTTAATTAATAGAGACTTTCATGGCAAATAGCGTCTTTGAGCTAGCGGGGACTCGAACCACCAACCTTCGGTTTAAGAGACGAGTACGCTACCACTTACGCCACCGACGACCACGGTATATCATCCTATCCTGGGCTATCGAAAGCTGCTTTGTAGTCGACGAACAGGTGGTGAGTGTCGAATTGATGTTCGTGGGTCTTTTCCAGGCGTAGTGTGAATATCTGGTCGACGGTGGACTTGCCAGGTCTGAAGCCGCACTGATAAGGTCCAATCAGTGCCTTGGCGAGTGGCTTCAGTCTTTCACACAGTACGCTCGTAAGGACCTTATATGCGATAGTGGGGTCTCCCTTTTTCAGAACAGGACAGAGGGCACTATTTTACTTTTATTAATTTAGTGTAATAAAATTGAGCCTTTTTTTTTAATTCATATAAATCCACTTATAAGTTTTATTTAGCATAAGCAAAAAAAGATTTAAAGACAGTTGGAGAAAGTTTCAAGCTAATGAAAAGATACAGCTCTCAGTTTTTAATCATCGAGCTTTTTGTTATCGTTTAAAAAAGTTTAGTTTAGTTTAAAGAGTGAAAGAGGGTCTCTTAAATTACTTTCTACTCTATAAATTACATTTTACCTATTTATCTGTTTTTGTTGGCACTGCTTGAACTCTTTTCATGAAATATACAAAATCCTAAAATGATGTATAACAATGAATCAAAAAAGTCTACGAACTTAAACCACGAAATTTATTTCAGTTTAATTTTTGTTAAACTGCTTAAGCTGTGTTAAATAAATAAATTAAATGTAATTGTATAAATGAAACATTTTTTTACTATTTTTTATTTTTTTTTATTTTAACCCTTTCAGTCCTCCGACAGAGGGACATAACTTTATCTTTAGACGGTACAACAGTCAGCATAAGAGCTGTAAAGCGTTGTCCACAAGGAGGTATGTCATCTCCCTTTGCCATGGTCTCTCGTAATCGATGAACTTTTAATTAAGCTGACAAGGCTTGGTTATAAGGTCATTGGGTACGCAGACGACCTGGCCATCATTTTGACGGGTAAATACGAGAGCAGCATCAGAGAGATGATGGATAATGCCCTTTAAATTACCCCTAACTGGTGTCTAAGTGCAGGAGTTAGCATCAACCCCCTTCACGAAGAGATACAACATGCAGCTTCAAAACCGTTCCATAAACAACACTGAGGTGGAGTATTCAGACCAGGTCAAATATCTGGGTGTGGTCCTAGACAAAAGAGCCAACTGGAACTCCCACTTAAAACAAGTGCTCTCCAAAGCTACTGGAGCCATGTGTTCCTGTAGAAAATTCTTTGGCAGAACATGGGGCTTCAGTCCTCATATTATAGAATAGGTGTACCGTATGATGGTATGGCCTATCATCACATATGTATCCCTTGTGTGATGGCCCAAGACGCAAAGTCATCATCATCATCAATTCCTTTATCTCCGGTTGAAACATAGGGCCTCAATAAAGCACTGCCACCTGGTTGGATTTTTGGCTAGCAATTTTAGGTCGTTCCATGATTTTCCGCATTCTTGGACCTCTTTTTGTAACGACCTCCTCCATGTTGTCTTAGGGCGGCCCCTTTTGCGGCTTCCTTGGGGAGTCCAATCAAGAGCTTGACGGCAAACTTCCTTCGCATCCTTCCGCAGTGTGTGGCCAATCCATCTCCATTTCCTTAGCTTGATAGTGTTGGCCATGGGTTCCAGGTTGCACTTTTTATATAGGTCGGCATTGCTGATAACGTTTGGCCACCACCCTTTAAGAATACGCCGGAGACATTTATTCACAAAACTTTGGATTTTTCCTGTTAGAAGGTCGGTTACAAGCCAGGTCTCGCATCCATAAAGCAGCACTGAGATGACGTTTGATTTAAATAACCTCATTTTGGCTTGGAAGGATATTTGTGACGAATTCCAGATTTGGCGCAGTTGCGCATATGCACCGGTTGCTTTGTTTATTCTGGCCAGAATATCCTTTCCAGCACTGTCAAGACTAATGTGGCCATCAATAAATGCAACAAGCTACAAAAACTTGTATGCATATCTCTCTCGGGAGCGATGCGTACCTGTCCGACAGCTGTCATGGAGTAAGTCCTTGGACTCCCACCACTGCACATTTTCATCAAAAAGTTAGCCATACAGAGTCTACTACGTATCCAGATCACATCTGAACTCTTAGCAAGTGAAACTGGTCATGCCGCACTGCATGATCTGCTTTAGATCAGATCTTATGATTACGGCACTATTTCATAACAAGAATTCAGATCTCTTGTCCCAAGTCGATAGACTTGGACTGATGGCAGCCCTTGTGGAATACTCCGTTGGCGACAATGGTTCATGGATGGGTCCAAAACTGAGCAGGGTGTAGGTGTTAGATTCGTTGAACCCAACACCATCGGGGCATCGGGTCCAGCGTCTTTTAAGCAGAGATTCATGCCATAGAGATCTGCGCTCTTAGTATACTTCTCAAGGGAACTAGGGGAGCAAACATCTACATTTACTCATCAAGCCAAGCTGCTATTAGGGCATTGCCATCCTGGAGCATCTGCTCCATGATAGTTAAGGAATGCCATAACTACCTCCAAACCCTCTCCGCCCGGAACAAAGTCGTGCTATGTTGGGTGCCTGGACACTCGGGAGTAGATGGTGACACGATCTAGCACGACAGGGTGCCTCCACCCTGACAACATCTCCTGCGCCATTCTGTGGTATTGGTTCGTCCACAATTAATACCATGATGAACAAATGGGCAAGAGCGCAAACCCTGTCTGGAAGACGACGAAACCACTAGACATAATCTCTGTGATTGCTCAGCGCTGGTATGGGACAGAGCCTGGTACATGGGAAAGGAACGGATTAGTCTCTTCCATCTCAGGTCAATACTAACAAGAGATCTATTCATTCGAAAAGCGGAAAGTCTTTTGCTTTAATTTAAGGGTATGGTACAAAAGACCTTTTGGTCGCAATGCCCCACCTCTCTGTGAGGAAACCTTTTTCGGGAAAAAAAAAATGGATTTAAATTAAAAATACTTTTTTTTTCATTCGTTCTTTTTTTTTCAGTGAACAAATTCGATCTTTTCGTTTAGTTGTTCTGCATGTAATTTAATTGTCGAAGTATTACCTTAGTTAACTTTTTAAGGTTAGTCCACTTATTTAAGGTAGGCTACCAGATCGAGACTCCATACATGAGTATGGGTCTAACAATGGCAGTGGAAAAAATTAGCTATTTATTATATACAAAATTTGTTTTGCCTTGTCGTGCTCGTCGTCAACATTTATTTCTAAAATTTTCGTTTTCGATAAGCTTAGTTCCTTAAAAATGAGCTATTTATTATATACAGAATTTTTTTTTCGTCCTCGTGATCATCGTCAACATTCATTTTTAATATTTTAGTTTTTGATAAGCTTAGTTCCTAAAAAAAAAGCTATTTATTAAATACAAAATTTGTTTTGCCTTGTCGTGCTCGTCGTCAACATTTATTTTTAATATTTTGGTTTTTGATAAGCTTTGTTCCAAAAAAATGAGCTATTTATTATACATATACAGAACTTTTTTTGTCGTCCACGTACTCATCGTCAACATTTATTTGTGTAAATTCTTCTTGGTGCGCTAAAATTCTTGGTTTCTGTTTAGTGTCTTGATATTGACAACAACCCAACATCGACTTCGTTTAGGAATATAAATTATTATGTAATGAGTGTACGGAATATCTCATGTCTATGGCTTTGCATATTCAAGCGTCCACCTACGTGCCTCTGCATCATGCTTAGCCCGATTATCCTTGTACTCCCTAGCCACACTGTGATCCAATGGGTCATCTGGATTTGGATTTGCTAATAGCACTTGCAGAGCTACCAATATACTTGACATGGTAACAGTCGGTGTCCACATATCGTCCAATATGTTTAAGCACACAGATCCATCTCGGTGTATATTACAATGATAAATACGTGTATTGAATAATACTGAGGGTGGCCTAAAAGGATATTGTCCTGTAAAGTACAGATGCAAGCGAAAAACGCCATCTGCATATGGCGTATTGGGTGGTCCAATAATTGAGCCTTTCCAGCAGAACATGTTGTCATCGGGTTCAAGAGAACAACCAACCAACGGTGTTCGTCTAATTTGGAGCAACTCGGCTTGAAGCCTTCTGAATGCAGCGCGAGAACGATTTTCTGAAAGCGGCGTAGTCGTAGTACGGCCAATTGGTATGGTCGTGGAAACGCTAGCTGCTTGTGGAATGACTGCCGGAATAGCCACAGCGGCTGCAGGCAAATTTTCTGTACTAATATTTCCACGTTCAGAAGAAGAGTCTGCTGTTTCGAAAGGTCCGTATAGCATTCGGCGGAAATGCTGAACGCGTCTGAGAGCTGCTACTACTACTGCAGAATTTATTGAGTCTACAGCTTCTTGTACTACGGAATCTCTCTCCTGCATTCGGCGAAGACGTTGACTGCGACTGAGAGCTGCTACTGGAACTGCCGAATTTACAGGAGCAATATTGGCACGTTCAACGGAAGAGAGTTCTGCTTCTGGTACGGACTGACTGTCTCTGAAAGCTGCTATGGTTACTGCCGAATTTTCAGGAGCAGTATTGGAAGAAACAGCTTCTGGTACTACAGAATTTCTCTCCTGCATTCGGCGGATACGCTGGCTGCGTCGAATAGGCGGCATTTTGTGTCTATCGTTTGATGCGCTCAATTATATTTTTGAAAAATTACTTTAGTTAGAAAATCTCAGTTTTAATTGTATAATGAAATGTCAATTTGACAGATTACAGAGATTGCTATGTTTCCGTAGGTATGCTTAAATACTTTTTGACGCTTTAGAACACTGTGACTTAGTGAATACAATTTTACGTTTTTAGATTCCATACAGCAACAGGTTGTTTTTGGCTAAATAGTCCAGGGAATGCTTACTGAATGGATCCTTATGTAGACGGATCAAAATATTAAAAATCTTATAGCAAAACTAAATTTTGTTACTTACTCCTGGTCAAAAAATGTGTCCTACACCCAAAGTTCTCTTTGTAAAACCGATTCGAATTAAAAGTAATAATAAAAAGTAATTATAATTATTTTTTAATTATTATTATTAATAATAGTAATTATAATTATTTTTTAATTATTATTATTACATTATTATCATTTTTTTTGAGAATCGCGGAGAACTATTCTAATTAAAGCAATAAGAGAATAGACTTAAATTAAAAATAAATTCAAATTATAATTTTCTTTTTTTACTTTTTATTTTAAAGATTTTTTTAAAGCAATATAAATTAATTTAAATTAAAAATGAACTTAAATAAAAATGTATTTTTTTTACTTTTTATTTTACCGAATTATTATTTTTTTTGAGAATCACATATCACTATTTTTTTTAACAATATGCATGGATTTAAATTAAAAATAAATTTAAATTAAAATTTCTTTACTTTTTATTTTAAAGAATTAATATTTTTAGTTTTTTTTTTCACAATCGAATTTTTTTTTAAAGCGACGACTTTCAAACTAAAGAATAAATTTAAATTAAAATTTATTTATTTTACTTTTTATTTTAACGATTTTTTTAAAGCAATATGGATGGTGTTAAATTCAAAACGGACTTAAATTTTAACTTTTTTATTTTTATTTTATTTTATCTGTGCTCTGCCCCACAAAATTATTTTAAGTTTTCAATTTAATTGTAAGTAAAGAACTCTCTCAATAATTAAAGCACCTCTTTATCTCAGTAAAGTTTTGCTTTGCGTTGACTTTTTTGATGCACTGTAAGTGTTTGCCTATTTCGCCTGTAACGCTTGTTGTATTTGTTTTGTATCTGTTGCACTGTAATGACCTACACAGCGGGCGTGACAACCACAAAGTACCTACCAACAGTTGCAACAGAACGTGCCACAACTGTTGCACACTTTGCACACCAATCCGCGTATGTGTGTGTGTTTGTCTGTGTATTGGCCAAAGCCACCCTGCAGTTCGGTTGATGAAAAGTTTCTAGTTTTTTGGGGGAGCTTATTTTTGGTATGCTGCACGTGTGGCAGGTAACTGTGCCTCGTTGTGGCAGCTTACTGAGAGGCAGCCAAAGTAACTAGAAATGAAAAAGAAACATAGGAAATTGTCATGATGGAACAAAATGGCTTCCAACTGATTAGCTCATCACTTTGTGGTATGTTTAATGACACAAGTTTACCAATTTTGAAGCATTTTGGTAGCCTCAACTTGTTTTGGCCATTTCCGTGTTAAAATTGCTTGCCAAAATCGAAAATGAAGTCCAAAATTTTGAAGAAAATAAAATGCTTGCTGCACAGTGGGAACACAATTATTTTTTTAACGTAAATTTAGCTCTCCTTTCTCGGCAAGATTTTTACCAAGCTAGCCAAATTTTTATCATTTATAGCACTTCCAATTCTTTTTATATTCTTAGGTCCAGCCTTAATCTAGAGCTCCCCATTTTTTTTAAAGCGAGTTCTGCGGAATGTTAAAAAAACCATGCCCACTTGCAGTAGACCCACCCAGTGTATATAATCGAAATAAAATTTGTTGCCACTGATTTTTATTTATGGAAGTGCAGTTATCTAATTACTGGAAAAATAACATCATTATGTGACTAATCCCATTCATCTTAACGCATTTTGCCTTAATTTCCAAGAGGCATTAGCTTTGGCGGCTTTTGCAAATGATTCTCCAAAAAATCAGTAAAAATTTGCATATTCAATTTTGTAACTTCACAAGACCTTTTCATCATGTTCAGTTCAAGAAGCATTGCCTTTTGGGCAATCTCAGTCGCCTCATTGACTACACCGGTTTCAGCCTTTTTATCCATCTCTTCCTTAAGTTCAATTAAACGGCTTTCCTGCTGCAAAAGTCGTTCTTCATACATTAGAATAGTTTCCCGTACCGAGATATTTGTGGCTACGAAATTATTTTCGAGGTAGTCATTAAAGGCTACCAAATTCGCCTCCGCTAAGAACTCTTGCGGCTCCTCATGCGGCTCCTCTAGCGGCTTCTCTTGCAGCTCCTCAACCGGCTCCTCTTGCTGCTTCTCTTGCAGTTCCTCGTGCATCTCCTCTTGCAGCAAGCGGTCATTGTCTTCCAAGGATTCTTCCTCTAACTTCAAATCTTCCGAGATGGTGCTATCCGGCTGTTGGTCAGTAGAATCTTCCGATGACGACATGGCTGAGCTTTAGTTTATTTTACAACTTCACGCTTCAATATTTTCGTTTTGGTTGAAAGAAATATAAAAATTAGTTTTGTTTTTACACTTATGGATAATAACCTACCGAAATGTCGAAAACTTTTCACTTTATGAAAACTAAAATTATTTTCAATGAAGTCTGACAGCTTTTTCCGCCTGCTTCGAAAAGTGTTGGCTAACTAACAAAATGTGCAATTTATCGAAGTAATTATCAATAATCAGCTGTTTTTGTTTACAAATAGCAAATATATAAAAGTGCGAAATAAAATTTTAAAACATGAACGTTTATTATTTGTGCTATTTTGTGTAAACTATGCTATAATAATGACATACATTGCAATCCCAACGTTGGATGAAGAAACCAAATGACGATACGAGGCAAAACCCTATGAAATGCGGAGTTTTTTGGTGAACCCATAGGTAATATTCAGAGCAGAGTGTATAATTTTGCACAGACGTGTTTTAAAGCACTTTAATGTTACAATTGATTTATTTTAGTATTATAGCTATTTTCTTATAATTTTCCAACGATTTTGTCGACCAGCCATTATTTTCCATGTTCAATATAACAACTTGCACTTAAATTTTGTTTATGGCGCCAAATCGGAACAGCTGATTTTTGCTGATAGCGCCATCTATGGCGAGGTTTTGGCGTCAAAAAACAAAAAACCAACCAACACTGCTACTCTGCTACACTACATACCACCTCGGAAACGTTTGTGAGGTGTTTTTTATATGAAGTTTTCATTTGTTTGCGTGTCTAGCAGCGAATTGATAAAGTTGTATATTAAGTTGAAAATACTCTAAGTCTATAGGGTGATGCGGAAATAGGCAGATGCTGTTCCCGGTTAGACTCCATATTCCATCTAATACTGAAACTCCTCATAGCTTCTTGCGATTCCACTGTTAAGCCTAGTAACCTTTTTAAAAACTTTGTGGAATGAGCCGATGCATATGAGACAAAGCACAGCTAGAAGTCCGTTGTAGACATTTTAAGGGACTAAGGACGTAAGGCGGTGGTGGTTAATGAAGAGCATTAAGTTCAGTCAACGTTGGTATCTAAAACTCTTGTAAGTCGGAGTTGCCTGAAACAATTTTTCGAGTTGTTATCAGTCCGGCCGGACAACATAGTGAGCACTCTCCCAGCTAGTCACATATAATTTTCATCGACTGACTATTTTGTTACTCGCCCCTGGGAGGGCCATGCAGTGTCTTTATTAATAAGTGTTGAAAGGGAACAGGAACCTACTCTTTATATCCAAATCCGAAAGACGGTGTCTTTAGTTAATAGAAACTAGTCATATAACCTTGGAAATATACCCAAGAAACTAAAACACATACTCCTTTCCCCATAATCCCTCTGTTCCTACTATGAGCGGAGGAACTTATAACTATAATAAGACTCCAATTGGTTTCATTCAAAGCCAACGTAACGCTAACAGGCCATCCCACAATCAGGTACCGATTATCTGCAGAGCTTCCTGCTCTTCTCACTAAAAAATATTACCAAAAATGGTTCGTTAGACACTCGGTTTTTTTTTTTACCAACGTCTTTACGACGTTGTAATCTAAACTAAGCTAACAAAGAGAGGAGGTTCTATGAGAAACGTGGAATAAATAGTAAAAAGCTGATTTTGATTAGTATTGAACCAAACTATAGATAGTTAAATTACGCTTCGACCATATTTGGAACATAACATAGTTTTGTGAAATTTACGGTTTGCTCGTTATTTATCCATACATATTAAATTTTTCATAGTTTTCAGACAAGTTTTAAAACAAATTATTATTCAAATAATATTAGGGGAATAAATGTTATTCTTTTAGTTGTTAAAAATAAATATAAATATGACAATATATGTACAACCAAGAGATAATCTAAAAAACAATTAATACAAACAAGATTATACGCCTAATTTAAAATAAAAATATTTTAATCGAATTAGTCTTAATGAATCGCGCAGAAATGCAAAAGTGCCCAACTAATCGAGCGAAATGGAACAATTGGTCAGAAAAGTTTCTCTAAGATTAATGTCATTTAAATGCTCCAAAAATTAAGTTTTTACTTATATTACAGTAACAATTTAAATTATTTAGGTTTTGGCGCTTTTGAAACACAGCTTTAAATAAAGGAGCGCCTCTTTACATGGGCAAGAATTTAGGTTAGACGAAAATGGCAAATTGCTCTGGGGTACTTGTGCACTTTTGCCTTTTTAATTTTATGTTTACGAATTTTAAGTAAAAACTAAAAGTTTAATAATATTCCAATATTCTTAGCCTACAGAAAGCTATTTGCTACACTGAGACTAAAAGCTGGCTGCTACATGTCTCCTTGGCAACATGAACTGGGTTCAAATAGATTAATTTCAAATCAAAGTAAGCGAAAAAAACTGTCAACCAATTCGAAATTATTTTTGTTTCATTTAGCACAACAAACTCAAACAAAACGGTCGGTAATAAAATAATTCGAAATAGTCATTTTAAATAAATAATTTTAGAAACAAACATCGTCATCTGGTATTAAGTCATGTCATCAGAAAAGAAAACCGGTCAGGATGAGGCCACTCGGGATGGGTCTTCAAATCCAAATAAAAATATTACTGAGGACGTGACCATGGAGAATGGTGAACATGTTGAGCCTACTGTAGAAATGGATGAAAGTGAACAGGAGGTAGCTTCACCCGAGGACGTGCAGCGGTTGGTTGAATTAGTTATCAAAAAGGAAGCCTTGAAAACAGAAGTGATGATCCTCCGGGCAATTCGTCAAAATTATGTAGAAAGGGCACTTCGACGAAATGGAAATTAATACACTGAGGAGGATGGCGCTGTTTCAAGTCAATGGGGGAGGGGCGATCAACAATTACCATGATGTTTTTAATATTAATATATAGCCGAGTACGTCACAATCACACATACATAACGATAAAATAAAGCTTAAATTTGTTGATGTTTAATCCAATCGTAATTATTTTAAAAATTACTAGTAAGCCTGGCAGACATTGTCCTGCCCAAACTTTTGAAATGCTCTTAAAGTGAATAAACATCGTAAGATTCTCTAGTTAGCTTATCAGGAAAAATATGTTTTTAGATTAGTTTCCAGCTCGATTCAAGCTTGCACCATTATTAGTCGAATGTCGCGCTTTACGGGTCTGTCTTTACCGAATTCTTTCACGCCAAGCATAGATATTCAATATGAATTAAAGCTTCATTATAATCTTCCGGCGTAAATTCCATCAATGCCTTACGTTTTGCTTGAAGTACTCGAAACAAAATATCTTCTGATAAATAATCTTGATATTTTATTCACAATTCAGGTGGATTTGATGGAAAACATGTTGCCAAAATAATCGCAAATAGAACACGTATTTGATATGGATGGGCAGTAATAGCAGCATCTGCTAAATTTTGATCTCAGTGCAAATCATTTAAATTAAATTCAATTTTTGACATATCTCTCGATACGTTGCACACAATACGCCATTCACTGCTCTCAATGATTGAAACGATGTTGGATCTCGATAATTGATTAACAAGAATTCCAGTTTTTGTGTATATGACTAAAACCGATATTCACAAAAATGCGTATATCTCACGAACCAATATACACAAAATCAAAAAGGCTTAGAACCTCCGTATTGACAACTTCTAACTTAGGCAAAAATCAGATTTGCAATTTATTGAAGCGTTCATGAGCACATTCGTAACAAGTAAAACACAAGTTTCTTTTTTATTATATATTTTTAATTGCAATACAAAAAAAAAAACTATATTATTATTATAAGTTGTTTATTATTGCTAAAAAAAATAATTTGGTTGTGAACTCGCAATTAGTCACATGAAGAAGCATTTGGTCATTTTGCATAAAAAAATATGTTTTAGGAGACACACGGCGGAAACGGCACCGCGCAACGTGTTTGAGGACCCGCTACCCCCCAAGACGTGAGCGACTCGCATCGTTGGGTGAGGATTGCGTTTTCCAAGATATGAAACGATAATTTTTATATATTTTTGGCATTGCGTACTATGCCCGGCTGAAGAAATAGGAACGCATCTTGAAAGACTTGAAAGACTCGCTTTATCAACATTGTTAATCAAAAAACAAAACGTCGTCATCTATTGGTATAATATTTTTTGCGATAGTTCTATCGTGAGTGCTTTCGCAAACTTCATTATGAATTTTTTAAAGTTTGTTACGAGTATGCTCCTTATCAGTCAGAGAATTATTATTATGATCCTTATCCCAATTGGACACCCACTCATTGGGATTCATATATATTACGGATATAGTGCCGCGCAGGGAAGCTAAGCCCTGATTTAAAGGCACCGGCTTGGGTCGGTATAACGCGTTCTTTTGGCAGTCTCGAAAGGCTATTTCCGACATTTTTTTGCGCAGCTTGTCCTCACGCTCCTTCTGGGCTTTAGCCCTGCGTAAATTCTCGCGCTCCTTTCTGCTCTTTAGCAAGCTCCCACTCCTTGAAAGATAGCTGATGGCGGAGCTTAGTCTGGTTACGGGTCGGGTTTTTAGCTTTGCTGGCGTTATCCAATTTCTCCAGCTCCTTTTTCTTGCGCTCCTCGTAGTGCTCCTGTGCCAGCTGCTTGCGCAATGTTATTTCTTCTTCTCGGATCTTTTGCTCGTTTCTTTCGGCCTTCAGCTTGAGCTGGTGTTCGTCATCTTTCCGTTTCAACCATTTTCGCAAAGACGCCTCCTTATCAGTGTCGCTTGTATATCGTTTAATTCCCCTATTTTTGGCTGGTTGTGCCGTTTTTTTGTTTTGCTCATTCGAAGACAACAATTCACTCTGAAGACTCGTATTATCCGAGAAGGAGAAGGAGGGTGATAGGGAAAGGTCAGAGAAATTATCTCTGTTACGCACATAATACGTCGTTACGCCGTCTAGTACAGAACCGGTTTCGCAATATTCTGCGTTTTTGGAATCGTTTTCCAAAGTTGCGATGTCCGATTCTAATCTGGTTTCGGGGCAGCTCTCTGTTTTACTCTTTGAAGATGCCTTTGAATTGTTATTCTTCTGGTCTATATCCCAGTTCAATTCGGTTACCTCATCACTAGCTTTATAGTCGCTGCTAGAAGACACCTGTGTATTTGGAATCTTTGAAGACGCGAGTAATGTCAATTTGGTTTTTATATTACAATCTATGCAGCCGTTTCCGGTATGCATAACATCTAAGAAATTTTGCTCCATATTAATTGCATCTTGCGTTTCTCGCAAACTCTTACCAGCTGCAGACTTTGCCTTTGGTGTTGTTTGGGTTCCAAGACTTCCTGTATCTAACACATTCACGTCATTGGTCCCTCCAAAGTCCGTGATCTTCTCCATTTTGTCGTTGCGAGCTGTGTTATCCTCTAAAGTCTCAGTTAATGTTGCAGTCTCGCCAGGTTCCTTAGTCAAATCCGTGATTTTCTTGGTTTCAATTAAAATATAAATATTATAAAATTTTATAAATAGTTCTCGTCTCTGTCGTGTTGCTTTGAGCAATGACTGGAGATTTATTAGGCTTGGCAGTTATTTCCAAGCATAGATTGTTGTATATTTGGATTGAATACGATATTATTTAAAAAAAATTGGACACCAAGTTACAAAGTCTTTTGAAAAGAACTTGTTGAAGCTGCTTTCTTTAAATTTTTTTTTTTATTTGCGATCTATATTGGCAGAAGCTCTTATACTTTTTGTGCAACTTATGAAGGTGGCGATAATCATAACCTAATTATCTGGAAAATAAGCTGAATGGTTTATTTATTATAAGTCTGTAACTCAGCCGCCTTAATCTGCGCAGCTACAGTCGAACCTCTCTATGACGAACTTCTCTACAACTTAAGTTTTCCAAGTAAACCGAGTTTGGACGGTTAATACATTCCAAAAAATACAGTGTAATAAAAGACATGAAGTAAGTCTTTAAGCTACTATGAAATTAAAATAAAGAAATAGTAAAAATACACAAATAAATGGGTTAACCAGGAAAAAATTGCATGCTGTGATTTCACTGGCTTAATGCATTAAGGACCATCCAAAAGGCCTACAATGAAAAATAATGATCCCCGTAGCCTACGGGCTAGCCAGAACGCTTTAAAGTCTTCCCGAGTCTAAAAAAAAATCTTTAAAATTTCAATCAAATGAATGAATGAATCAAATCGAATGAACTTTTTCTGGGCTGCATTATTTAAAAATCGTATAAAAAACAATTGGGAAATTTTCACCTGCGATTAGTATATGGATTTAGTTTTTTTAATAAAATACAAAGAATTTCAGCATTCAATTTAATTGAGTCTGCGATAGCGCTTATGATAAAAATATCGTTGCCTATACCGATAACCGTATGTTATCGTGTTATTTAGTCAAGGAATGTTTAAGTAACCAAAAAAAAAAATTGTGTATTTGGCAATATACACAAAAAAACCGATATTCACAAAAAATTCGTCACACATCGAAATTGGCCTAAAACCTCCGTATTGACAACCTCTAATTTACGCAATAATCAGATTTGAAATTCATCGATGCGTTCATGAGAACCTTCGTAGCACGTAAAACATAAGTTTCTTTTATATATATAGTTAGTTCTTCTAGGGAGGGAGCTCGTTTATGAGTTAAACACCTTTTGTGGAACCGAATAGAGGCTATAGGCTGAAAACTGAAAATCGCTTTGGACGCAAAGTGAGTTTACGATGTCTGCACTTGTTACTTGCGGTCGCTCCTCCATTAAAATTACTTTCATCTTTTTTCAGCGTGCTGCAAGCTGTTTGCTACATTGAGACTAAAAGCTGGCTGCTACATGTTGCCACGGCAACGCAAACTTGGTTCAAAGAGAATTATTTTAAATCAAAGCAAGCGAAAAAAAAAAAACTGTCAGCCAATTCGAAATAAATTTTTTTTCATTTAGCACAACAATTTGTACACAACGGTAAGCAGTAAAATAATTCGAAATAGTTATTTTAAATAAAAAATTGTAGAAAGAATCATCGTGAATTGGTAATAAGTCATGTCGCCAATAAGGAAGACTCGTCAGGATGCGACCAAACTGGATGGGTCGAAAAAGACAAAGAACAATATTACTAATCGTGTGACTTTTAAGAATGATGAGCAGATTGAGTCGACTGAGGAAGTGGACCAAAGTGATATGGAGGAGCTAGCTACACGCGAGCAAATGAAGCTGTTAAATGACATTACGGCTGATAACGATGATCTCGAAAAGCGGATAACGGTCATCGAGGAATTTTTCAAAAGTATTAAGCTTCAGTCCAAGAAGGGAAATGAAATGCCACGTAAAGGGCCGGACGGTCTCAAGTAAATGCTATAAGATGGATTCTAAAGTTTTTTTCGTTAATGTATAACCGAGAAGGTCACAAATTTACACTTTCAAAAATTTCTTGTTTTTATTTATTTTTGGCATTATTGCTGTCAATCGATGCCTTTAAATAATTTTTATAATTTTTGGCGTTCATGCAAATAAAAAAAATTTACCCAATTTTCTTTAAAAATTAATTTTATTAATGCTTTCAACATATTCCACAGAGATAAAAACAATTCTTTAAAAAAGTGCTGATTTAAATTTTCTGTTGAATATGTCGATCTAAATTAGTTTAAATTGTTTAGTTAATTAAACATTTTTTTTTTTATTTTAATTTAAAAGTATTTTATTTTAAAAGACTTAAAGATATCTATTTGCATTAACTTTTAGAATGTTCTTCAATGTGGAAAAATTACTTTTTTATTGTTGAAAATTGTTTTTCATATATAATGAAAAATTTTTTTTTATTTAATATGATTATAAAATTTGCTTTATAAAAATTAAACAAATTTTTTTGATTATTTTATAGGCTTTAATTAAAATTTTTATAAAAAATTATTTTTATCATAAAAATTTAAAATTAAGATTTATTTATCGCATAATTTTTATATAATAAAGTTGAGGCTTTATATATTATATTTTCTGTAAATTAAAAAATTTAAATTTATTCTTGTTTTGTTTAGTTCTTTCAAAAATTTAGTTTCTTTGGATTTTTATTTATTTATCTCTTTTGTTTATCCATCGAAAAATTATTTATTTTGATTACAAAAATTCAAAATCGGAATCTATTTCGCAAATATGTATGCTGCACTTGTGGCATGCACCTATGCCTCGTTGTAGCAGCTTACTGAGAGGCAGCCCCAAGTGCCCCAAATATGCAGCAAAGTAACTTGAAATCAAAAAAACATAGGAAATTGTCATGATGGAACAAAATAGCTTCCAACTGATTAGCTCATCACTTTGTGGTATGTTTAATAACACAAGTTTACCAATTTTCAAGCATTTTGGTAGCCTCAACTTGTTCTGGCCACTTCCGCGTTAAAACTGCTTGCCAAAATCGAAAATGAAGTCCGAAATTCTGAAGGAAATAAAATGCTTGCTGCACAGTGGGAACACAATTATTTTTTTAAGTATATTTAGCTCTACTCTTTCGGAATGATTTTTACCAAGCTAGAAAATTTTTTTATCATTTATACACTCCCTATTCCTTATATTTTTGGGTCTCGCCTTGATCTAGAGCTCCCCATTTTTTTAAAGCGAGTTCCGCGGAATGTTAACAAAACCATGCCCACTTGCTGTAGACCCCCCCAGTGTATATAATCAAAATAATATTTGTTGCCACTGATTTTTATTTATGGAAGTACAGTTATCCAATTACTGGTAAAAATTATATGTGACTGGGTAGCCTTAGCCTTATCCCATCCATCTTATCGAATTTGGCTTAATTTCCAAGAGGCATTAGCTTCGGCGGCTTTTCCAAATGATTCTCCAAAAATTCATTAAAAATTTGCATATTCAATTTTGTAACTTCACAAGACCTTTTCATCATGTTCAGTTCCAGAAGCATTGCCTTTTGCGCAATCTCAGTCGCCTCATTGACTACACCGGTCTCAGCCTTTTTATCCATCTCTTCCTTAAGTTCAATTAAACGGCTTTCCTGCTTCAAAAGTCGTTCTTCATACATTAGAATAGTTTCCCGTACCGAGATATTTGTGGCTACGAAATTATTTTCGAGGTAGTCATTAAAGGCTACCAAATTCGCCTCCGCTAAGAACTCTTGCGGCTCCCCATGCGGCTCCTCTTGCGGCTCCTCATGCGGCTCCTCTAGCGGCTTCTCTAGCAGCTCCTCAACCGGCTCCTCTTGCGGCTTCTCTTGCAGTTTCTCTTGCAGCTCCTCTTGCAGCAAGCAGTTATTGTCTTCTAAGGATTCTTCCTCTAACTTCAAATCTTCCGAGACGGTGCTATCTGGCTGTTGGTCAGTAGAATCTTCGGATGACGACATGACTGAGCTTTAGTTTGTTTTACAACTTCACGCTTCAATATTTTCGTTTTGGTTAAGAGAAAAATAAAAATTAGTTTTGTGTTTACTCTTATGGATAATAACCTACCGAATTGTCGAAAACTTTTCACTTCATGAAAACTAAAATAATTTTCAATGAAGTCTGACAGCGTTTTCCGCCTGCTTTGATTTAAGAAACTATGAAATATATTCGAACCCGTTGCATGGAGACATGTAGCAGTCAGCTTTTACCTGCTTGCATAACAATCAGCTTTAGGCAGTCTGAAGAAAAGTGAGCGCATTTTGGAAAATTTGTAACGAGCGGCTTAGAATATAAAACGGCGAATTGAAAAAGTTGTGTATTAAATTGAGAATACTCTAAAGCAGTCCTTAGGGGTAGTGATGCGGGAATAGGTAGATGCTATTTCCGGTTAGTCTCCATTGCCCCATCTCATACTGAAACTCCCACTCTTAGCTTCTTGCATTGCCCCTATTAAGCCTAGTAACTTTTTAAAAGACTTGGTGGACCAAGTGGACCGATACGTAGGAGACAAAGGAAAGTTAGAAGACATTTGTAGACATTTTCAGGGAACAAGGGTGTAAGCCGGAGACGGTGGAAGAAGAGCGATAAGTAGTAACTCCTGTAAGTCGGAGTTGCCTGAAACATATTATAATGGTATCCGGCTGGACAACATAGTGAATACTCTTTCAGCTAGTCACAAATAATTTTCCTTCCCCCGGGAGGGGCATGGGGAGTCTCTACTAATATATATTCAAGGGGAACAGGAACCTACAGTTTATATCCAAATCCAAAAGACGTCCTTAATTTGAACTTGAGACAACTCATAAACTAGTTCCTGTCTTAATAGCGAACTTATTTAAATACATCGATAACAAGCAGTGCGGTACTGTGCATTTGCTAGCAAACATTCATGGCCAAAAATTTCTTTTTTCTTTCCAATCGTTACTTAGCTTATTAAAGTCCCATGTACTAAGACAAATATTAACGATCTAAGAACGCTGCTGCATAAGAAATTGTTTTTTAAGATCTGAATTTTTCATACAATTTACTTACAAATTTTTTTTATTTATTTTAATAAAGTTCTTCATCTGTCATCAAGCCTCAGATGAGTACGTTCTACCGCAATTAAAATCAAAGCCAAGTTCTGTGGAATCTAAGTCTTGAACCACTTGCAGCCTAAATGCTGCCTCTTATCTTTTAACCACACGTTCCATTCATTATGCAATCATATGTAATGGGCCAAGACAAGCTCAAAGACAGGTAACAGAAATGGCCAACCAATTAATTGATGGCCTCACTTGGTCCTTCGTACGAGTAGCGTAAATGAGCCTAATACGAACACATTCATATACCGAGAGGGGCAGCTGTCATTTGGCCACAACCAAGATGACATACACACACATACACACACACACACATGCACACACATACGCACACAGGCTGATGCACACAACTACATACAGCCACAAACAGATGCACACCAATGCATATTGGCAGCTGCATTGCCTACAAACAACAAAATGAAGTATCGATTTTAGGCGTTTCCCTGTACAGAAATAAAGGGTGATTTTTTTGGAGAGACAGATGTTTTTAATTGCTCTTCTTGATAAGCCATTTATAGGGTGGGCCTTGTTAGAGTAATAGGTTAACTATGAACTGATATACTCGGAGCGCAGATCTTCAAAAGAAGACTTTCTTGAAAGAGTATACAGAATTGGTTATAAGCTCTTCATTATTTTCCAGCTCCTTTTTGGGAGATCAAATATGCCAGTCCTTTTTATTGATAAGCCTTTCAAACAAAAATTATAATTTAAAAGCTAAAAGAATTTCGTAAAACAAAATTGTTTAAGTCCCCACATTTTGGAGAATATGCATTTTTGGTATAAAAATTCATAGCTTCTTAAATCTCTACGATTGTAAAACTTTTTCTAAAAAAAAGATGGCGTACTTTGGGATATCCTGTACCACTAGCTTACAATAAAATCTAGTATATAGCTTAAAAACAACAAAAGACATATTATTGCTAAATTAGATTATGATATCTTCATAAACAACCAAAAACAGAAGATTTTTTACCCAAAAATGTTTTTTGACCGATCGTTTCTATTGGAGCTATATGAAATAGTCAACCGATTTTGATTAAATTTGGCACAGTGTTTGGGTACTCTAAGAAAAATCTGAATACCAAATTTTCTTGAAATATCATCACAAACAAACGAAATATTACGAATTTTGTAAAAAAAACTTTTTTTTGACCGATTGGTCTTATGGGAGCTATATAGCATAGTCAACCTCAATTTGGTGCAATGCTTGAGACCCTTAAAAAACTTTCAAGTGGCAAATTTGGTGACGATATCTTTATAAACAAACAAAATATACCGAATTTGGTACAAAAATCAATTTTTTGATCGATCGTTCTTATGGATGCTATAAGATATAGTCAACCGATTTTAACAAAATTTAATACAGTGCTTGGAAACTAAAAACTTTTGAGTGCCAAATTTGATTATGATATCTTCGTAAACAAACATAATATACCGAACTTTGAACAAAAATCGATTTTTTGGCCGATTTATCCTATGGGAGCTTTATGATATAGTCAACCAGTTTTGACCAAATTGGATACAGTACTTGGGAACTCTAAAAAGCTTCCGATCGCTGTATTTAGCTAAAATATCTTTAAAAACAAATAAATTATCGATCTAAAACTTTTAATTTTTTTCGAGATGCCTAAAACACCCCTATGGGAGCTATATAATGTTACGCCGATATCAAAAAATTAAAATAAACTTGTGAAAGTTTGGTTACTCTAGCTCTTATCATCTCTGTGATTTAGGAATTCAAACGGACAAACGAACATGGTTAGATCGACTTCTCAAGCCCCCCTGATCATATTTTAGGTTACTTTGGTGGTAAACTTAATATACCTTTTGTACCATATGGTACAGGGTATAAAAACGGAGTCTTTGCATTTTTCATGCATTAAGTAATAAATATTCATAGATTCTTAAGATTCTACGCTTGTCATTTTTTTTTTTGTAATAATATAAAACTACTAACTAACTAATATTAAATTTGACACATGTCGAATATTTCAATATTCAAACAGCAAAAAAATCACCCTTTACCTCTGCACACGTAAAAGACAATTGAGCATAAGTAAACAATGTGCCCACCCACCAACTCAAACAATGGGCATATGTGCATATTTGCAACACTGCCTCAACGTACAAACGACTTAGTTTCGTATCTGATGGAAGCAGCCCTACTTTTGCCTCAGTTTCTTAGTTCATACATCTCTGTGACTTGCTGAAAAGCTGTAAAGTTAAAAAAAATATATATAAAATGTATAACTAGGAGTCAAAAATTGCTTGGAAAAAATATTTGCACTAATTTCGAACTAAAATACAAAAATGTTGGAGTGTTCACTTTTTCGAGAAAAAATATCGGATTATTGTTAAATTCATTTTAAGATCTAAAAGCTATTTAAGGTATTCAAGCTTGCTGTTGAGTTCAGGAGTTGATGAACTGCCAAAATTATCTCTATTGTCTAAAGCGTGAACGCCCTTTTTAGTTAGTTTATAAATTGAGTGGCTTCGTTTGTCTTCCTTCATACTCTAATTAAAAATGCTCAACAGCTTTAAATTAGTTAGAAACAAAAATAATAAAATATAGTCTTTTGAAGGAGCCAAATAATAAGTCTCTGAGCTCGCATTATGTAGAAAGATGGTGGGCCAAGGTTTTTGGTCTCAAATTTTTCGTTTGGTAAAAAAAAATTGTATTATTCAGAGCTGCGAAGGGTCGAGCACTTCTGCCACCTGAATTATTTACTAGTGTTTACATATTTTTTTACATGTTTGTATAAGAGAGGTTTACAGCTCCAGTAGTGATAGGTCTTAAGCAGTTTCCGTTCTTTCGACGAATAAAATAAGTATTTCTTCCAGGGCCGCGGGTTCTTGTGAGCAATTCACTTGGAAAACATCAACATTCTTGTCCCAGCCTGTTTGGCCAAATCCATCAAACTTCTGAAGAGCAGGAAATAAAATGATTCAAGAATTGAGAAAACAAAAATATTGGGTTGAAGAGGTCGCCATACAGAAGAAATATTTATTCCCCATATAAGTTGAGGGCTCCTGTATTGACTGGACCTGTCCTAAGCAATATCCGTTCTTTCAACGAATAAAATAAACATTTCATTACAAGAGCCCCTAGTAAGCATTTTGTGTCCGGGGTAATTCCTTTGTGGAAAATACCAACATCCCTGTTCCAACTTGTTGCGCGTTTGGCCAAATCTTTAAAGCTTCTGAGGACCAAGATATTACTTGGTTCAAGAATTTAAAACTAAAACTAAATTTTTGGGTTGAACAAGTCGGAATTCAGTTCAAAAGTGACCAGACGGTTCAAAGCAATTTCCGTTGTTCCGTCGGAATTAAATGCTTCTTCAAGTTCAGGGGCCCCACCAGGTTTCTTTGTGCCCTGGAGTAACTCTCTCGTGAAAAACATCACCTTCCCTATACCTTCCAGACCAGTCTTCTCTAATTAATTAAAGTTGTCCCCTATGTTCAGATAAATTTCATAATTCAACAAATGGCTACCCTTAAACGATATGGGAGAGTGCTGTTTTAAACCGCATATAAATACCAAGTGTATATATTCCTGCAAAAATTGTTTTTTCCTTATGGGCTCTACATTGGACCCGGTTGGTTGGTTGGTTTGGGTGCCGTTTGAGTGACAACATATTCAAACTCAATTAGCGCTAATGCGCCATTTTGTTACACCACTTATGAGAACCACTGCTGTTCGGTTTACTCAAACCATCTCGATCCGTTAATAAACCTGCTGATGTCGTCTATGTTCTTTTCTGCCAAGTCACGTAGGCTTCCTAACGCGAAGCTTCCTAGTGCTCTGTGGCGTAAGGACCCCAATCGTGGGCACTCACATAAATAATGATACACTGTCTCTTCTGTGTTCTCCTGGTCACAGCTTCGGCATCTACAACGCCAGCCCATTTTCTTTGCATGGTCTCCCTAATGGCCAATGTCCGGTTATTGTCGATGCTATTCTGAAGATCAATGTTCTTGGCTTGCTTAGCAGTTCGGCCGTTCTACGCTTGTCGTATCGCGGCCAATTTTCCTTTGCAATCTTGCAAGTGCCAATATTTTTCCATCTGGTCTCAGCCTTGTTCTGAGCTTGCAGAAGAAGTTCTCTCTTGATGGCGCTGAGGGGGTATTTGACAGTTACCTCCGCTGCTTCGCCTTCTGATGCTCCTTTTCTCGCCAGCTCATCAGCTTTTTCATTCCCGTATACGTTCCTATGTCCGGGAACCCATACGAGAGCGGTGTTCATTCTGCTCGCAAGGGCATTGAGATCTTTTTGCATTGTCTGATGATTTCTGAGTTCACGGTTGGGGATTTGATCGCCAGCAAAGCTGCTTGACTGTCGGAGAATATACACACCTCCGCCAGCTGACTCGGATGATTGTTCAACACCTTACATGCTTCTCTGATGCCAAAGACTTCCGCCTGGAAGATGCTGTTTCTGCTGCCTAGGCGATAGGAGAGAGATACTTCGAGTTCGTCCGAGAAGACCACTGTTTCTATACCGCGATCCATCTTGGATCCGTCAGTATAGATTGCAGCTGCGTCTGCTCCTCATTACCCTGTTCATGTCCCAATCCTTTCGCGTCGGGAATCTGACGTCGAACCTCTTCTTGAAGTCCAGTACTGGTGTTATGTAATCTGTTGATTTGCTAGTCTCTTGACCCTTCAGAATGCTGCCATGTCCGCAGGTACTAGTCCTCCAGAGTCCAGTTTCTTCGATTCAGGTGGCCGTGTTTGCTGCAGTTAGCTTTAATTGGATGTCAATCGGAATCATGTTCAAGATCACATTTAACGCCTCTGCTGGGCGTGATCTAATTACGCCCGTAACACTTGCACAGGCCGCTCGTTGCAGTGTACTTAGTCTCCTGATGTTGTATTGCCTGCTCAATGCTGACCACCATACCAGCGCACCATATGTGATGATGGGTCGTACGATGGCTGTATACATCCATAGGGCAATCTTAGGGTTCAGACCCCAGTTTCTGCTGATGGTTCTTTTACTGGTGTAATATGCTATGTACGCTTGGGCTTTGGATCTAGGTACGTCGCTTTGTCGGACAACGGGATCTCTACGCCGTTAAGAGAAGGGAGTCTAAACTGATGTTATTTTTGTTTTTGTGGTGAATAAAATTAGTTGCGTTTTGCTTGGGTTGACGTTTAGGCCACTCCTGGTGGCCCACCTTTCTAGCTTACTCAGAGCTCTTTCTGTTAACTCATTTATAGTTGATATGAATGGACCTACATTCTAGATTATTATATCTATCTATGTTTTTATTTCCCTTTTTTATGTAAATAAAAGGTGAGCTGCCAAATTTAGTAGAAGGGAACTAGTTCAAAAATTAATAAACTTTTTAAATAGATTAACATAATCGGATGACTCAGAAACAGCTTTGCCAAAAATCATGCTTAAACTTGTTTTGCTCATAGAAAAACTGCCCGACTTTTTTGTATAGCTTGCCAGCCAAATTTTTTCAAAAATGGAATATATTAAATATAAACTCAAGTAGAGTATAGACAAGTTGTTGTGAACAAAATGCCAAACACTTAAAAAAGCTAAGCCTTTATTGAGCACTTAAATTTCAATTACATTTTGAAGGTCCCACTTTCAAGAAAAAAAAAAAAAATTTATATATTCTCTATTCTTTGAAAAGTAAAGAATTTGAAAATCGCCAACATTTACAGTCATAAATGTAAGTAACCTGAGCACACATTTTTCTACTTGTTGTTGTTAAAATTAGAACGACAAACATACAACAACAAAAGAAAAAACACTGCCAAACGGACATAGAGACAAAATGGCAGACAGGTAGACCGGAAATTGTTTGAACAACAGCAAAAAAAAAAAGGTCAAACACACGTCAACATCATAATCAACATCGTAATCATCATCATCATCATCATCATCATCATTATTTTTGTTGCCGTTGACTTTTTATTTTTGGAGCACACATTTTAAGTTAATTTTGGCAACAATAAAATAAATTGCTGTACGTTGTTGTAAAAATTTTGATTTGGGTTTTTTTTGCTACCAAAGGGTTTCCCTCAACAACGACAAGGACAGTGGACAAGGACCTAGCAGCGATCAAAGGAAACGTTGCTCTAATGTTGTTTGCAGCTGACCAGACGACAAACATTTAACAACCCAGTTAACAAAAACAGCTAAAAGGAGCAATGCCAAGGTCAGCCAGCAGATGACGTCCAAGGGGTCGTATGAGTAATGCGTTTAAGATCTAACAAATGTGATATGACGTCACAGCAGAGCGCAAACTCTTTTCATAACAGTTGCTCTTTAAATCATTTGTAGCTTTATCTTTAAGGATATTTTAGGGTTGTCTTTTGATAAAATCTGTTTAGGTGTCTCCGCTACCTGTTAGCTTCGCTTACCAGCCGCTGTTGTAAATTTGTTTGGCGAAAAGTTTTGTTATTGGGCAATAACAACTTTTGTATATTACGGGTATCCAACCCCAGTTCCCTTTACTCACTAAGCCCTTACCGAGCTTACATTTAATTATTTTAATTTTAATATTCAAATATTAAATATTTATATTTTTCAAAAAAGTTTTGTTTGATTGCTTTAAAGCAAAATGCTTTAAAATTTAATTAAAATATTAATGAAGCGTCCAAATACAATTAATATATTTGTGCTACAATTACACTAGTTAACAAAGTTTTTGTTTTTTCAACATCTTTTTTTCAATGCGAATATAATTCGGCGAAAAAATACAAAAAAAAAAATGTGTGTTTACTTTATCGGAATTATTTTCAGTTGAAATAAACCGCATTCGGATTTATTAATTTTTAATTATAGTTTATCACCTTTTAAAATATTTATACACTTCGCTCAACTGATTTCTTCACATTTTATAAATTTATAGCAAAAGCAGCTGCTTATTGATAATTACTTCGATAAATTGCACATTTTGTTAGTTAACCAACACATTATTTTGGTACCAAAATAATTCTGTCTTTTTGCTAGGTGGCTTTTTTCTTGTCTCCATCTAGCCCTTAAATACGGTCACTTTTCTTCAGACTGCCTAAAGCTGATTGTTATGCAAGCGGGTAAAAGCTGACTGCTACATGTCTCCATGCAACGTGTATATATTTATATATTTTATATTTCATAGTTTTTTAAATCAAAGCAAGCGGAAAAAGCTGTCAGACTTCATTGAAAATTATTTTAGTTTTCATAAAGTGAAAAGTTTTCGACAATTTGGTAGGTTATTATCCATAAGTGTAAAAACAAAACTAACTTTTGATTTTCTTTCAACCAAAACGAAAATATTGAAGCGTGAAGTTGTAAAAGAAACTAAAGCTCAGTCATGTCGTCGTCGGAAGATTCAACTGACCAACAGCCGGATAGCACCGTCTCGGAAGATTTCAAGTTAGAGGAAGATTCCTTAGAAGACAATGACCGCTTGCTGCAAGAGGACATGCACAAGGAACTGCGAGAGGAGCCGCAAGAGAAGCCGCTAGAGGAGCCGCATGGGGAGCCGCATGGGGAGCCGCAAGAGTACTTAGCGGAGGCGAATTTGGTAGCCTTTAATGACTACCTCGAAAATAATTTCGTAGCCACAAATATCTCGGTACGGGAAACTATTCTAATGTATGAAGAACGACTTTTGCAGCAGGAAAGCCGTTTAATTGAACTTAAGGAAGAGATGGATAAAAAGGCTGAAACCGGTGTAGTCAATAAGGCGACTGAGATTGCCCAAAAGGCAATGCTTCTTGAACTGAACATGATGAAAAGGTCTTGTGAAGTTACAAAATTGAATTTGCAAATTTTTACTGATTTTTTAGAGAATCATTTGGAATAGCCGCCGAAGCTAATGCCTCTTGGAAATTAAGCCAAATGCGATAAGATGGATGGGATTAGGCTAAGGCTACCCAGTCACATATATTTTTTACCAGTAATTGGATAACTGTACTTCCATAAATAAAAATCAGTGGCAACAAATTTTATTTCGATTATATACACTGGGTGGGTCTACTGCAAGTGGGCATGGTTTTTTTAACATTCCGCGGAACTCGCTTTAAAAAAATGGGGAGCTCTAGATCAAGGCGGGACCTAAGAATATAAAAAGAATCGGGAGTGCTATAAATGACAAAAATTTGGCTAGCTTGGTAAAAATCATGCCGAAGGAGGAGAGCTAAATTCACTTTAAAAAAATAATTGTGTTCCCACTGTGCAGCAAGCATTTTATTTCCTTCAGAATTTTGGACTTCATTTTCGATTTTGGCAAGCAATTTTAACACGGAAATGGCCAAAACAAGTTGAGGCTACCAAAATGCTTCAAAATTGGTAAGCTTGTGTTATTAAACATACCACAAAGTGATGAGCTAATCAGTTGGAAGCCATTTTGTTCCATCATGACAATTTCCTATGTCTTTTTTGATTTCAAGTTACTTTGCTGCATATTTGGGGCAATTGGGGCTGCCTCTCAGTAAGCTGCCACAACGAGGCATAGGTGCATGCCACAAGTGCAGCATTCATATTTGCGAAGTAGATTCCGATTTAAATAAAGAGAAAAATAAATGAAAATCCAAAGAGAGTATTTTTAAGAAACTAAATTTTTGAAAGAACTTAACGAAACAAGAACAAATTAAAATTTTTTAATTTACAGAAAATATAATATAAGCTTCAACTTTTTTATATAAAAATTATGCGATAAATAAATCTTAATTTTAAATTTTTAAAATAAAATTAATTTTTTTAATTTTCTTATAAAAATTTTGTTAAAAGTCTATAAAATAATAAAAATAATTTGTTTAAATTTTATAAATCAAATTTTATAATCAAATTAAATAAAAAATAATTTTTCATTATATATGAAAAACAATTTTTAACAGTAAAAAAGTATTTTTTCCTTATTGAAGAACATACTATAAGTTAATGCCATAGATATCTTTAAGTCTTTTAAAATAAAATACTTTTAAATTAAAATAAGAAAAAAAATGTTTAATTAACTAAACAATTTAAACTAATTTAGATCGATATATTAAACAAAAAATGTAAATCAGCACTTTTTTTAACAATTGTTTTTATCTCTGTGGAATATGTTGAAAACATTAATAAAACGAATTTTTAAAGAAAATTGGGTAAATTTTTTTTATTTGCATGAACGCCAAAAATTATAAAAATTATTTAAAGGCATCGATTGACAGCAATAATGCCAAAAATAAATAAGAACAAGAAAATTTTGTAAGTGTAAATTTGTGACCTTCTCGGTTATACATTAACGAAAAAAACTTTAGAATCCATCTTATAGCATTTACTTGAGACCGTCCGGCCCTTTACGTGGCATTTCATTTGCCTTCTTTGACTCAAGCTTAATACTTTTAAAAAATTCCTCGATGGCAGTTACTCTCTTTTCGAGATCATCGTTGTCAGCCATAATGTCATCTCAGCAGCTTCATTTGCTCGCGTGTAGCTAGCTTCTCCATATCACTTTGGTCCACTTCCTCAGTCGAGTCAATCTGCTCATCATTCCCAGTGGCCACATCATCAGTAATATTGTTCTTTGGCTTTTTCGACCCATCCAGTTTGGCCGCATCCTGACGAGTCTTCTTTATTGGCGACATGACTTAATACCAATTCACGATAATTCTTTCTAAAAATTTTTATTTAAAATAACTATTTCGAATTATTTTACTACCTACCGTTGTGTACAAAATTGTTGTGCTAAATGAAACAAAATTTATTTCGAATTGGTTGACAGTTTTTTTTTCGCTTGCTTTGATTTAAAATAATTCTCTTTGAACCAAGTTTGCGTTGCCATGGCAACATGTAGCAGCCAGCTTTTAGTCTCAGTGTAGCAAACAGCTTGCAGCAGGCTGAAGGAAGCTGAGAGTTTTTTTTTTTTTTCTTCATAAGCGCTATCGCAGACTCCATTTAATTGAATGCTGAAATTCTTTGTATTTTATTAAAAAAACTAAATCCATATATTAATCGCAAGTGAAAATTCCCCAATTGTTTTTTATACGATTTTTAAATAATGCAGCCTAGAAAAAGTTCATTCGATTTGATTCATTTGATTGAAATTTTAAAGATTTTTTTTCTAGACTCGGAAAGATTTTAAAGCGTTCTGGCTAGCCCGTAGACTACGGAGATCATTATTGTCGTTGTAGGCCTTTTGGATGGTCCTTAATGCATTAAGCCAAAGAAATCACAGCATGCAATTTTTTCCTGGTTAACCCATTTATTTGTGTATTTTTACTATTTTTTTATTTTATTTTCATAGTAGCTTAAAGACTTACTTCATGTCTTTTATTACACTGTATTTTTTGGAATGTATTAACCGTCCAAAAATAGAACTCGCTTTACTTAGAAAACTTTAGTTGTAGAGAAGTTCGTCATAGAGAGGTTCGACTGTAACTGCGCAGATTAAGGCGGCTGAATTACAGACTTATAATATTTAAACCATTCAGCTTATTTTTCAGATATTTAGGTTATGATTATTGCCCCCTTCATAAGTTGTACAAAAAGTATATGAGCTGCTGACGACATAGATTGCAAATAAAAAAAAAATTGAAGGAAAGCAGCTTCAACAAGTTCTTTTCAAAAGACTTTGTAAATTGGTTTCCAATTTTTTTAAAATAAAGTCGTATTCAATCCAATTATACAACAAACTATGCTTGGAAATAGCTGCCAAGCCTAATAAATCTCGAGTCATTGCTCAAAGCAACACGACAGAGACGAGAACTATTTATAAAAACTTATTTATATTTTAATTGAAACCAGGAAAATCACGGATTTGACTAAGGAACCTGGCGAGACTGCAACATTAACTGAGACTTTAGAGGATAACACAGCTCGCAGCGACAAAATGGATATGATCAAGGACCTTGGAGGGACCAATGACGTGAATGTGTTAGATACAGGAAGTCTTGGAACCCAAACAACACCAAAGACTAAGTCTGCATCTGGTAAGAGTTTTCGAGTAACGCAAGATGCAATTAATATGGAGCAAAATTTCTTAGATTTTATAGATACTGGAAATGACTGCGATATCGAAACCAAGACCGCGGTTAAGATCGCGCCTTCAAGGAAGGCAAATTCAAAGAAGTCTTTTAGCAGCGACTATAAAGATGGTGATGAGGTAACAGAATTGAACTGGGATATAGACCAGAAGAATAACAATACAAAGGCGTCTTCAAAGAGTAAAACAGAGAGCTACCTTGAAACCAGATTAGAATCGAACATCGCATCTTTGGAAAACGATTCCAAACACGCAGAATATTGCGAAACCGGTTCTGTACTAGACGGCGTAACGACGTATTATGTGCGTAACAGAGATAAATTCTTCGATCTCTCCCTATCATCCTGCTTCTCTCTCTCGGATAATACGAGTCTTCAGAGTGAATCGTTGTCTTCGAATAAGCAAAACGAAAAAACAGCACAACCAGCAAAAAATGGGGGAATTAAACGATATATTAGCGACACTGATAAGGAGGCGTCTTTGCGAAAATGGTTGAAACGGAAAGATGACGAACACCAGCTCAAGCTGAAGGCCGAAAGAAACGAGCAGAGGATACGAGAAGAAGAGAAAGAGGTGCGCAAACAGCTGGCGCGAGAATACTATTATCGTTGGTGCAAACAGAAAGAACGCAAGAAAAAGAAGGAGCTGGAGAAACTGGCTAGTGGCCAACAAGGCTAATAACCCGGCCTGTAACCAGGCTAAGCTCCGCCATCAGCTGTCTTTCAAGGAGTGGGAGCTTGCTAAAGATGCTCAGCAGCAGCAGGAACGCGAGAATCTACGCAGGGATAAAGCACAGAAGGAGCGTGAGGACGAGCTGCGAAAAAAAATGTCCGAAATAGCCTTTCGAGACTGGCAGGAAATCGCGATACACCGACCCAAGCCGGTGCCGCTAAATCTAGGCTTAGCTTCCCTGCGCGGCACTATATCCGCAATATATATGAAACGAGTGGGTGTCCAATTGGGATAAGGACCATAATAATAATTCTCTGACTGATAAGGAGCATACTCGTAACAAACTTTAAAAAATTCGTAATGAAGTTTGCGATAGCACTCACGATAGAACTATCGCAAAAAATATTATACCAATAGATGACGACGTTTTGTTTTTTGATTAACAATGTTGATAAAGCGAGTCTTTCAAGTCTTTCAAGATGCGTTCCTATTTCTTCAGCCGGGCATAGTACGCAATACAAAAAATATATGAAAATTATCGTTTCATATCTTGGAAAACGCAATCCTCACCCCACGATGCGAGTCGCTGACGTCTTGAGGGGGTAGCGGGTCCTCAAACACGTTGGGCGGTGCCGTTTCCGCCGTGTGTCTCCTAAAACATATTTTTTTATGCAAAATGACCAAATGCTTCTTCAAGTGACTAATTGCGAGTTCACAACCAAATTATTTTTTTTTAGCAATAATAAACAACTTATAATAATAATATAGTTTTTTTTTTTGTATTGCAATTAAAAATATATAATAAAAAAGAAACTTGTGTTTTACTTGTTACGAATGTGCTCATGAACGCTTCAATAAATTGCAAATCTGATTTTTGCCTAAGTTAGAAGTTGTCAATACGGAGGTTCTAAGCCTTTTTGATTTTGTGTATATTGGTTCGTGAGATATACGCATTTTTGTGAATATCGGTTTTAGTCATATACACAAAAACTGGAATTCTTGTTAATCAATTATCGAGATCCAACATCGTTTCAATCATTGAGAGCAGTGAATGGCGTATTGTGTGCAACGTATCGAGAGATATGTCAAAAATTGAATTTAATTTAAATGATTTGCACTGAGATCAAAATTTAGCAGATGCTGCTATTACTGCCCATCCATATCAAATACGTGTTCTATTTGCGATTATTTTGGCAACATGTTTTCCATCAAATCCACCTGAATTGTGAATAAAATATCAAGATTTTTTATCAGAAGATATTTTGTTTCGAGTACGTCAATCAAAACGTAAGGCAGTGATGGAATTTACGCCGGAAGATTATAATGAAGCTTTAATTCATATTGATTATCTATGCTTGGCGTGAAAGAATTCGGTAAAGACAGACCCGTAAAGCGCGGCATTCGACTAATAATGGTGCAAGTTTGAATCGAGCAGCAAACTAATCTAAAAACATTATATTTTTCCTGATAAGCTAACTAGAGAATCTTACGATGATTATTCACTTTAAGAGCATTTCAAAAGTTTGGGCAGGACAATGTCTGCCGGGCTTACTAGTAATTTTTAAAATAATTACGATTGGATTAAACATCAACAAATTTAAGCTTTATTTTATCGTTATGTATGTGTGATTGTGACCTGCTCGGTTATATATTAATATAAAAACATCCTGGTATTTGTTGATCGCCCCTCCCCCATTGACTTGAAACAGCGCCACCCTCCACAGTGTATTAATTTCCATTTCGTCGAAGTGCCCTTTCTACATAATTTTGACGAATTGCCCGGAGGATCATCACTTCTGTTTTCAAGGCTTCCTTTTTGATAACTAATTCAACCAACCGCTGCACGTCCTCGGATGTAGCTACCTCCTCTTCACTTTTATCCATTTCTACAGTAGGCTCAACATGTTCACCATTCTCCATGGTCACATCCTCAGTAATATTTTTATTTGGATTTGAAGACCCATCCCGAGTGGCCTCATCCTGGCCGGTTTTCTTTTCTGATGACATAACTTAATACCAGTTGACGATGTTTGTTTCTAAAATTATTTATTTAAAATGACTATTTCGAATTATTTTATTACCGACCGTTTTGTTTGAGTTTGTTGTGCTAAATGAAACCAAAAAAAAATTTCGAATTGGTTGACAGTTTTTTTCGCTTACTTTGATTTGAAATTAATCTATTTGAAGCCAGTTCATGTTGCCAAGGAAACATGTAGCAGCCAGCTTTTAGTCTCAGTGTAGCAAATAGCTTTCTGTAGGCTAAGAATATTGGAATATTATTAAACTTTTAGTTTTTACTTAAAATTCGTAAACATAAAATTAAAAAGGCAAAAGTGCACAAGTACCCCAGAGCAATTTGCCATTTTCGTCTAACCTAAATTCTTGCCCATGTAAAGAGGCGCTCCTTTATTTAAAGCTGTGTTTCAAAAGCGCCAAAACCTAAATAATTTAAATTGTTACTGTAATATAAGTAAAAACTTAATTTTTGGAGCATTTAAATGACATTAATCTTAGAGAAACTTTTCTGACCAATTGTTCCATTTCGCTCGATTAGTTGGGCACTTTTGCATTTCTGCGCGATTCATTAAGACTAATTCGATTAAAATATTTTTATTTTAAATTAGGCGTATAATCTTGTTTGTATTAATTGTTTTTTAGATTATCTCTTGGTTGTACATATATTGTCATATTTATATTTATTTTTAACAACTAAAAGAATAACATTTATTCCCCTAATATTATTTGAATAATAATTTGTTTTAAAACTTGTCTGAAAACTATGAAAAATTTAATATGTATGAATAAATAACGAGCAAACCGTAAATTTCACAAAACTATGTTATGTTCCAAATATGGTCGAAGCGTAATTTAACTATCTATAGTTTGGTTCAATACTAATCAAAATCAGCTTTTTACTATTTATTCCACGTTTCTCATAGAACCTCCTCTCTTTGTTAGCTTAGTTTAGATTACAACGTCGTAAAGACGTTGGTAAAAAAAAAAACCGAGTGTCTAACGAACCATTTTTGGTAATATTTTTTAGTGAGAAGAGCAGGAAGCTCTGCAGATAATCGGTACCTGATTGTGGGATGGCCTGTTAGCGTTACGTTGGCTTTGAATGAAACCAATTGGAGTCTTATTATAGTTATAAGTTCCTCCGCTCATAGTAGGAACAGAGGGATTATGGGGAAAGGAGTATGTGTTTTAGTTTCTTGGGTATATTTCCAAGGTTATATGACTAGTTTCTATTAACTAAAGACACCGTCTTTCGGATTTGGATATAAAGAGTAGGTTCCTGTTCCCTTTCAACACTTATTAATAAAGACACTGCATGGCCCTCCCAGGGGCGAGTAACAAAATAGTCAGTCGATGAAAATTATATGTGACTAGCTGGGAGAGTGCTCACTATGTTGTCCGGCCGGACTGATAACAACTCGAAAAATTGTTTCAGGCAACTCCGACTTACAAGAGTTTTAGATACCAACGTTGACTGAACTTAATGCTCTTCATTAACCACCACCGCCTTACGTCCTTAGTCCCTTAAAATGTCTACAACGGACTTCTAGCTGTGCTTTGTCTCATATGCATCGGTTCATTTGGTCCACAAAGTTTTTAAAAAGGTTACTAGGCTTAACAGTGGCGTCGCAAGAAGCTATGAGGAGTTTCAGTATTAGATGGAATATGGAGTCTAACCGGGAACAGCATCTGCCTATTTCCGCATCACCCTATAGACTTAGAGTATTTTCAACTTAATATACAACTTTATCAATTCGCTGCTAGACACGCAAACAAATGAAAACTTCATATAAAAAACACCTCACAAACGTTTCCGAGGTGGTATGTAGTGTAGCAGAGTAGCAGTGTTGGTTGGTTTTTTGTTTTTTGACGCCAAAACCTCGCCATAGATGGCGCTATCAGCAAAAATCAGCTGTTCCGATTTGGCGCCATAAACAAAATTTAAGAGCAAGTTGTTATATTGAACATGGAAAATAATGGCTGGTCGACAAAATCGTTGGAAAATTATAAGAAAATAGCTATAATACTAAAATAAATCAATTGTAACATTAAAGTGCTTTAAAACACGTCTGTGCAAAATTATACACTCTGCTCTGAATATTACCTATGGGTTCACCAAAAAACTCCGCATTTCATAGGGTTTTGCCTCGTATCGTCATTTGGTTTCTTCATCCAACGTTGGGATTGCAATGTATGTCATTATTATAGCATAGTTTACACAAAATAGCATAAATAATAAACGTTCATGTTTTAAAATTTTATTTCGCACTTTTATATATTTGCTATTTGTAAACAAAAAACAGCTGATTATTGATAATTACTTCGATAAATTGCACATTTTGTTAGTTAGCCAACACTTTTCGAAGCAGGCGGAAAAAGCTGTCAGACTTCATTGAAAATAATTTTAGTTTTCATAAAGTGAAAAGTTTTCGACATTTCGGTAGGTTATTATCCATAAGTGTAAAAACAAAACTAATTTTTATATCTCTTTCAACCAAAACGAAAATATTGAAGCGTGAAGTTGTAAAATAAACTAAAGCTCAGCCATGTCGTCATCGGAAGATTCTACTGACCAACAGCCGGATAGCACCATCTCGGAAGATTTGAAGTTAGAGGAAGAATCCTTGGAAGACAATGACCGCTTGCTGCAAGAGGAGATGCACGAGGAACTGCAAGAGAAGCAGCAAGAGGAGCCGGTTGAGGAGCTGCAAGAGAAGCCGCTAGAGGAGCCGCATGAGGAGCCGCATGAGGAGCCGCAAGAGTTCTTAGCGGAGGCGAATTTGGTAGCCTTTAATGACTACCTCGAAAATAATTTCGTAGCCACAAATATCTCGGTACGGGAAACTATTCTAATGTATGAAGAACGACTTTTGCAGCAGGAAAGCCGTTTAATTGAACTTAAGGAAGAGATGGATAAAAAGGCTGAAACCGGTGTAGTCAATGAGGCGACTGAGATTGCCCAAAAGGCAATGCTTCTTGAACTGAACATGATGAAAAGGTCTTGTGAAGTTACAAAATTGAATATGCAAATTTTTACTGATTTTTTAGAGAATCATTTGCAAATGCCTCTTGAAAATTAAGGCAAAAGCGATAAGATGGATGGAATTAGGCTAAGGCTACCCAGTCACTTATATTTTTTTACCAGTAATTGGATAACTGTACTTCCATAAATAAAAATCAGGCAACAAATTTTATTTCGATTATATACACTGGGTGGGTCTACTGCAAGTGGGCATGGTTTTTTTAACATTCCGCAGAACTCGCTTTAAAAAAAATGGGGAGCTCTAGATTAAGGCTGGACCTAAGAATATAAAAAGAATTGGAAGTGCTATAAATGATAAAAATTTGGCTAGCTTGGTAAAAATCTTGCCGAGAAAGGAGAGCTAAATTTACGTTAAAAAAATAATTGTGTTCCCACTGTGCAGCAAGCATTTTATTTTCTTCAAAATTTTGGACTTCATTTTCGATTTTGGCAAGCAATTTTAACACGGAAATGGCCAAAACAAGTTGAGGCTACCAAAATGCTTCAAAATTGGTAAACTTGTGTCATTAAACATACCACAAAGTGATGAGCTAATCAGTTGGAAGCCATTTTGTTCCATCATGACAATTTCCTATGTTTTCTTTTTTCATTTCTAGTTACTTTGCTGCATATTTGGGGCACTTGGGGCTGCCTCTCAGTAAGCTGCCACAACGAGGCATAGGTGCATGCCACAAGTGCAGCATACATATTTGCGAAATAGATTCCGATTTTGAATTTTTGTAATCAAAATAAATAATTTTTCGATGGATAAACAAGAGAGATAAATAAATAAAAACCCAAAGAGAGTATTTTTGAGAAACTAAATTTTTGAAAGAACTAAACAAAACAAGAATAAATTTAAATTTTTTAATTTACAGAAAATATATTTAGCTTCAACTTTTTTATATAAAAATTATGCGATAAATAAATCTTAATTTTAAATTTTTTTAATAAAATTAATTTGTGCACTTTTTTTAACAATTGCTTTTATCTCTGGGGAATATGTTGGAAACATTAATAAAATGAATTTTTAAAGAAAATTGGGTAAACTTTTTTTTTATTTGCATGAACGCCAAAAACTATAAAAATTATTTAAAGGCATCGATAATGCAATAATGCCAAAAATAAATAAGAACAAGAAAATTTTGAAAGTGTAAATTTGTAATCTTCTCGGTTATACATTAACGAAAGAAACTGAGTCCATCTTATAGCATTTACTTGAGACCGTCTGGCCCTTTACGTGGCATTTCATTTACCTTCTTTGACTGAAGCTTCATCCTTTTAAAGAATTCCTCGATGACAGTTATTCTCTTTTCGAGATCATCGTTGTCAGCCGTAATGTCTCTCAGCAACTTCATTTGCTCGCGTGTAGCTAGCTCCTCCATATCACTTTGGTCCACTTCCTCAGTCGACTCAATCTGCTCATCATTCCCAGTGGCCACATCATCAGTAATATTGTTCTTTGCCTTTTTCGACCCATCCACTTTGGCCGCATCCTGACGAGTCTTCTTTACTGGCGACATGACTTAATACCAATTCACGATAGATCTTTCTGAAATTATTTATTTAAAATAACAATTTCGAATTATTTTATTACCTACCGTTGTGTACAAAATTGTTGTGCTAAATGAAACAAAACTTATTTCGAATTGGTTGACAGTTTTTTTTTTCGCTTGCTTTGATTTAAAATAATTCTCTTTGAACCAAGTTTGCGTTGCCATGGAAACATGTAGCAGCCAGCTTTTAGTCTCAATGTATCAAACAGCTTGCAGCAGGCTGAAAAAAGATGAAAGTATTTTTTAATGGAGGAGCGACCGCAAGTAACAAGTGCAGATATCGTAAACTAACTTTGCGTCCAAAACGATTTTCAGTTTTTTAGCTTATAGCCTCATTGAAACTGTTGGATCCAAAAAAATATGTTTAACTCATAAACGAGCTGCCTCCTTGAAGAACTAACTATACAGTACGCGAAAAAAGGTTAAAGCCACTTGGTTTTTTAAATAAAACTCAAAAAGTTTCAAATATTTTTGGATGACGTTTTACATATTGATTAAGTAACTATTTTAACGTATATAAAAAATGAAATTTTTTTAATATGCATGTTTAAACATTTTTTTTATGTTTGTTTAGAATTTTTGGTATTTTTTGGTGCGAAATAAGGTTAAAGCCACTTGACGTTTACTACATGAAAACAAATGTTATTTACATTTTTATTCTTTGTGTTTCTCATATTTCGCTGTTATGCACCTTCTTGATTCTGTAAGTGAAATTTCACAATATCTATTACGCAGTTGTCATCCAAACATTGCTCAATTTACTATGGGTGCCCTTAAACAATTAACAGAGGCCGAAAAAGCTAAAATTTCCACTCTAAAAGATTATAATAAAATGTCAAATCGTCAAATAGGAAAGGAAATTGGTCGCAGCAAAGATGTAGTTGGAAATTTTCTAAGAAATCGCCAAAATTATGGTAAAAACTACGTAACAGGGCGACAATCGACGATTACAAGTGCCCAAAAGCGACGTTTAATCCGAAGTGCTAGCAACAGTTTTAAATCTGCTGGCCAATTAAGAAGTGAAAATGAAATACCCGTTGGTGTTCGCCGTGTTCAACAAATTTTAAGCGGTTCAAAACACTTGAAATACAAAAAAATTAACCGTAAGCCAATGCTGTCAAAAGACAATATAGCAGCTCGTCAGAAATTCGCCTTGGACCACCTGCGCTGGACAAACCAATGGCGGAAAATAATTTTTTCTGACGAGAAAAAGTTTAATTTGGATGGCCCAGACGGACTTTCTAAATATTGGCACGATTTGCGTACGGAACCGAAAGCATTGTTTTCACGCCATTCTGGCGGTGGATCGGTTATGGTTTGGGGTGGCATTGGGTACCTTAAAAAGATGCCCTTATCATTCATTTCCACAAGAATGAATGCAGAACAATACCAGCAAATGGTTCGACCCTATTTTCCGTCATATGGCTTGGAGTGCGCTGGAATGGACTGGAAATTGTAGCAAGATAATGCACCGATTCATGCGGCCAGATCGACAACAGCCTTTTTTCGTGAGAATGGAGTCCAACTTTTTAACAATTGGCCTTCTAAATCACCAGATATGAACATAATCGAGAATGTCTGGGGTCTTTTGGCACGCGTAGTGTACGGAAATGGCCGGCAATACAATAACAAAGATGAACTTAAGGTGGCCATCGAGGCGGCTTGGGAAAACATCTCTCATGTCCAAATAAAAGCACTATATGACAGTCTACCACATCGAATGCGTGCTTTGTATGACGCTAAAGGTAAACATACGAAATATTAAAAAGTTGTTTAGCAAAAATTGGATTTTCGTTTAAAAATAACTGAGTGGCTTTAACCTTATTTCGCACCAAAAAGTAGCAAAAAATCAAAAAAACTTAAAAAAATGGATTTAAACCATGTGAATTTTAAAATTTTTTTTTTTTTATACGTTAAAATAATTACTTAATAAATATGTAAAACGTCATCCAAAAATATTTGAAACTTTTCGAGTTTTATTGAAAAAACCAAGTGGCTTTAACAGTATATATAAAAGAAACTTATGTTTAACGTGTTACGAAGGTTCTCAAGAACGCGTCACTGAATTTCAAATCTGATTTTTTTGTAAGTTAGAGGTTGTCAATAGAGAGGTTTTAAGCATATTTTGATGTTTTTGTGTGTATTGGTTCCTGATATATACGCATTTTTGTGAATATCAATTTTTTTCATATACACAAAAACTGGTATTGTTGTTTATAATATTCAACATCGTTTCAATCAATGAGAACAGTAAATGGCGTATTGTGTGTAACGTATCGAGAGGCATGTCAGGAATTTAATTTGTTGGAAAACGATTTGCACTGGGATCAAACTTCAGCAGATGCTATGATATTACTGCTCATCCATATCAAATACGTGTTCGTTTTGCGATAATTTTGGCAACATATTTTCCATCAAATCCAAATGAATTGTGGATAAAATATTAAGATTATTTATCAGAAGATATTTTGTTTCGTGTACGTCAAGCAAATGTAAGCAGTGATGGAATCTCTTCATATTCAAATTGAAGATCTGTGCTTTGCGATGGCTAAAAAGCATTTAGACAATTGGGAATACCATCTCTTAATCGATCAAAATGCATGGTCTATTTCGATTGGAAGAAATGCAACGAATCAAATTAATTATCAATTTAATCGTACTGCCCAGGAACGTGAAGATCGCAATGAACGTGAAAGAATTCGGTTAAGACAGACCCGAGAAGCGCGACATTCGACTAATAATGGTGCAAGCTTGAATCGAGCTCCAAACAAATATAAGAATCTTATATTTTTCCAGATAAGCTAATAAGAGAATCTCACGATGTTTATTTACTTTAAGAGTATTCAAAAATTTTGGGCAGGACAACGTCTGCCGGGCTCACTAGTTATTAATAAAATAAAAAAGCGTGGGGTACTTCATTTCATATTGGATGTTACAATTATCTCTGTTTTAGATATTTATAAAATTAAAATCGTTATGAAAATGTAGTAGATTGCACTCTAATCCTGTTTTTAGCTATAATTGAATTATTTTCATTAATAATTTAATTTCTAATTTAGTTCTATTCATCAAGTTGTAATCAAAAAGGCATCTAGTTGGTACAGTTGCTTTCAATATATTAGTTATTTAAAATGAAACAAAGCTATATTTATTTTTTGACAAGGGGTTTGTGCTTTTGAGTTATAATACATCGTGATTTGTCTCTCATTATGAAAAACTATTAAAATTAAAATTTTGCAACTTTTAAGCATTTAAAACAAAATGGCTGGCTTCATACCAACTAGCTATGCAAAAAATTGCAATGGCTGCCAAAATCTCATTTGATAGACTTAATATAAAAACATAAAGAACATTATTTTTTTGGTTACTTCAACATTCCTTGACTAAATAACACGATAACATAAGTTTATCGGTAACGATATTTTTATCATAAGCGCTATCGCAGACTCAATTAAATTGAATGCTGAAATTCTTTGTATATTATTAAAAAATCTAAATCCATATATTAATCGCAAGTGAAAATTCCCCAATTGTTTTTTATACGATTTTTAAATAATGCAGCCTAGAAAAAGTTCATTCGATTTGATTCATTCATTCATTTGATTGAAATTTTAAAGATTTTTTAGACTCGGAAAGACTGTAAAGCGTTCTGGCTAGCCCGTAGGCTATGGGGATCATTATTTTTGTTGTAGGCCTTTTGGATGGTCCTTAATGCATTAAGCCAGAGAAATCGCAGCATGCAATTTTTTCCTGGTTAACCCATTTATTTGTGTATTTTTACTATTTTTTTATTTTATTTTCATAGTAGCTTGAAGACTTACTTCATGTCTTTTATTACACTGTATTTTTTGGAATGTATTAACCGTCCAAAAATAGAACTCGCTTTACTTGGAAAACTTTAGTTGTAGAGAAGTTCGTCATAAAGAGGTTCGACTGTAGCTGCGCAGATTAAGGCGGCTGAGTTACAGACTTATAATAAATAAACCATTCAGCTTATTTTCCAGATAATTAGGTTATGATTATCGCCACCTTCATAAGTTGCACAAAAAGTATAAGAGCTTCTGCCAATATAGATCGCAAATCAAAAAAAAAATTTAAAGAAAGCAGCTTCAACAAGTTCTTTTCAAAAGACTTTGTAACTTGGTGTCCAATTTTTTTTAAACAATATCGTATTCAATCCAAATATACAACAATCTATGCTTGGAAATAACTGCCAAGCCTAATAAATCTCCAGTCATTGCTCAAAGCAACACGACAGAGACGAGAACTATTTATAAAATTTTATAATATTTATATTTTAATTGAAACCATGAAAATCACGGATTTGACTAAGGAACCTGGCGAGACTGCAACATTAACTGAGACTTTAGAGGATAACACAGCTCGCAACGACAAAATGGAGAAGATCACGGACTTTGGAGGGACCAATGACGTGAATGTGTTAGATACAGGAAGTCTTGGAACCCAAACAACACCAAAGGCTAAGTCTGCAGCTGGTAAGAGTTTTCGAGTAACGCAAGATGCAATTAATATGGAGCAATTTTTCTTAGATGTTATACATACCGGAAACGGCTTCGAAACCAGATTAGAATCGGACATCGAAATTTTGGAAAACGATTCCAAACACGCAGAATATTGCGAAACCGGTTCTGTACTAGACGGCGTAACGACGTATTATGTGCATAACAGAGATAAATTCTCCGATCTCTCCCTATCACCCTCCTTCTCTCTCTCGGATAATACGAGTCTTCAGAGTGAATCGTTGTCTTCGAATGAGCAAAACGAAAAAACGGCACAACCAGCAAAAAATGGGGGAATTAAACGATATATTAGCGACAACGAGTGGGTGTCCAATTGGGATAAGGATCATAATAATAATTCTCCGACTGATAAGGAGCATACTCGTAACAAACTTTAAAAAATTCATAATGAAGTTTGCGATAGCACTTACGATAGAACTATCGCAAAAAGTATTATACCAATAGATGACGACGTTTTGTTTTTTGATTAACAATGTTGATAAAGTGAGTCTTTCAAGATGCGTTCCTATTTCTTCAGCCGGGCATAGTACGCAATACAAAAAATATATGAAAATTATCGTTTCATACGCAATCCTCACCCCACGATGCGAGTCGCTCACGTCTTGAGGGGGTAGCGGGTCCTCAAACACGTTGCACGGTGCCGTTTCCGCCGTGTGTCTCCTAAAACACATTTTTTTATGCAAAATGACCAAATGCTTCTTCATGTGACTAATTGCGAGTTCACATCCAAATTATTTTTAAATCTTATATATAAAAAAAAGTGTATGTCTGTTTGTACGGGGTTGGACGCCAAACCCTTTGTCCGATTTTAATGGGACTTTTTTTAAAATGTTCAGAAGCTTCTTGGGCCGCGAATAGGCTATGTAATATCATTGGAAAATTTACAGAAAAATTAGGAAAATTGAAAATACTAAAAGCGACAATTTCATTTTCCAATAAATTTTTTTTTTAATTTAGGTTGGCATTGTGTACATTGTCAGATTAACTAATATTTTTTAGTTAATAGTTTTTTTTCGAAAGGAAACACAAAAATCACAAACGATTCATGTTTTGATTTCTGTGTAAAATACATATGATCAGATCAATATTTGCACATAATGCCGCCAAAAAGACGTAATATTGGTAGAAATTCGCGTAAAGCTCAATTGCAATCATCCCAATGAAAAGCTGAAGCTAAGGAACAACGTTCACAAAGGAATGAGTTGAATCGATTAAGAGCAGGCTCATTGTTCCCTTTCGCAGATGAAGAACATCAATTTCTACAAATATATTTCATTGGCAATTCGACCGACGAAGTTGATCGTCGATGTGCTATCGGTTGTAACACAAAAAGAGAAATAGTTGCACAATTACAACGTTTGTTTCATGAACACAATGATTTAGTTCAATTGTTCCGAACAGCAATAGATCGAATGCCATCCGACAATCATTATATTGTTATTCGAGCTGATAAGACGACTATTGGTGAACACTCAAGAAGATTTAATGTTCCAACAATCGACGATGCTGACATAGTGATTGTTGGAGAAGACTTCCAATCGCGCGACATTGTGCTTCAACGAAAAAATAATCAACTTCAACGCGTGTCAGAAACGCATCATTCCTATGATGCTTTGCAATATCCAATACTATTTTGCCATGGCGAGGATGGCTATCATTTAAATATCAAAATGATTAACCCATCAAATGGTGAGTGAATACATATTTGAACTCAATCATAAAAGACCTCAACATATAGTTGCTATTTCTTTACTTTTGCTATCATTATCGCAGGTGAAGAAACAAACAAAAAAGTTAGCACCATGAACTATTATGCATACAGATTAATGATTCAACAAAATGAAGAAAACCACCCAGCAACGCCGCGACAAATGATTCACAAAAACTTCGAAAGACCAATCATTCTGAAAATTTGATTTATCGGCTATTGCTGAAATCACTTTATCGTTCATGGTGTCCAAATCTCCATCAAACATGGTTAAAATGTAGATGGCGAATGGTTGAAAATTTTATGATGAAATTAATCCATTCATCGGTCAATCGGACGATGTTTTCCAATCGGAAAGTTTGCAGGTTTGGAAACATAAATGGTGGCGTGGCCGATATTTGCTTGAAATTGCCTTCCAGAAACAAATTGAGATTTTTCACATTTTGAAAGTTTATGAGTGAAGAACGAACATCATCGTGAAAGAGATTGCATTTCCAATTTAAATTGAACGTTTCAGCTGTCGGATGTTCAACTGCTCAAAATAATCAAATGGCACATCCTCTTCGTCTGGCATCGACACACTTATTCTTATATTATTACTTATATTATTCATTTTAGATCTGAACAACGTGAAAGTAAACCAAAAGAAATAACAATCAAATAAACTAAATCAAAAAGTTACTATGCCATTAAAATTTGTTACCACAATTATGATGTTCTTTTCAGTTCGAGCAAATTTAATGAAATAATGATTATTTATTTGCGTTTACCACATTCAATATTCTTGCTTTAAAAAATACGATTCCTTTTCCATCAGCGACTCTCTCAAACAAATGTCAGAAGGTCGACATGCATACACAATTAAAAAATATATATATGAAATAAACAAATTAGTATACACCATATACTGTGTAGGATAAAGACCTAGACGAGCGAGCGAAGCGAGCGTGCCGGAGCGCAGCGGAGGCCGGCTAGTATATAATAAAAAAGAAACTTGTGTTTTACTTGTTATGAATGTTCTCATGAACGCGTTGATAAATTGCAGGTCTGATTTTTGCGAAAGTTAGAAGTTGTAAATACGGCGCTTTTGAAACATAGTTTTGAAAAAAGGAGCGCCTCTTTACATGCGCAAGAATTTAGGTTAGACGAAAATGGCAAATTGCTCTGGGGTACTTGCACCTTTTTAATTTTATGTTTACGAATTTTGAGTAAAAACAAAAAGTTTAATAATATCCAAATATTCTTAGCGCTCCACAGCCTACAGAAAGCTGTTTGCTACACTGAGACTAAAAGCTGGCTGCTACATGTCTCCTTGGCAACATGAACTGGGTTCAAATAGATTAATTTCAAATCAAAGTAAGCGAAAAAAACTGTCAACCAATTCGAAATTATTTTTGTTTCATTTAGCACAACAAACTCAAACAAAACGGTCGGTAATAAAATAATTCGAAATAGTCATTTTAAATAAATAATTTTAGAAACAAACATCGTCAACTGGTATTAAGTCATGTCATCAGAATAGAAAACCGGTCAGGATGAGGCCACTCGGGATGGGTCTTCAAATCCAAATAAAAATATTACTGAGGACGTGACCATGGAGAATGGTGAACATGTTGAGCCTATTGTAGAAATGGATGAAAGTGAACAGGAGGTAGCTTCACCCGAGGACGTGCAGCGGTTGGTTGAATTAGTTATCAAAAAGGAAGCCTTGAAAACAGAAGTGATGATCCTCCGGGCAATTCGTCAAAATTATGTAGAAAGGGCACTTCGACGAAATGGAAATTAATACACTGTGGAGGATGGCGCTGTTTTAAGTCAATGGGGGAGGGGCGATCAACAAGTACCAGGATGTTTTTATATTAATATATAACCGAACAGGTCACAATAACACATACATAACGATAAAATAAAGCTTAAATTTGTTGATGTTTAATCCAATCGTAATTTTTTTTAAAATAACTAGTAAGCCCGGCAGACATTGTCCGGCCCAAACTTTTGAAACGCTCTTAAAGTGAATAAACATCGTAAGATTCTCTAGTTAGCTTATCAGGAAAAATATGTTTTTAGATTAGTTTGCAGCTCGATTCAAACTTGCACCATTATTAGTCGAATGTCGCTACCGAATTCTTTCACGCCAAGCATAGATAATTCTTATGAATTAAAGCTTCATTATAATCTTCCGGCGTAAATTCCATCACTGCCCTTCGTTTTGCTTGACGTATTCGAAGTAAAATATCTTCTGATAAATAATCTTGATATTTTATTCACAATTCAGGTGGATTTGATGGAAAACATGTTGCCAAAATAATCGCAAATAGAACACGAATTTGATATGGATGGGCAGTAATAGCAGCATCTGCTAAATTTTGATCTCGGTGCAAGTCATTTAAATTAAATTCAATTTTTGACATTTCTCTCGATACGTTGCACACAATACGCCATTCACTGCTGCTCTCAATGATTGAAACGATGTTGGATCTCGAATATTGATAAACAACAATACCAGTTTTTGTGTATATGACTAAAACCGATATTCACAAAAATGCGTATATATCACGAACCAATACACACAAAAACATCGAAATAGGTTTTAAACCTCCGTATTGACAACCTCTAACTTACGCAAAAATCAGATTTGCAATTTATTGAAGTGTTCATGTGCACATTCGTAACAAGTAAAACACAAGTTTCTTTTTTATTATATATTTTTATTTGCACATTTGAACATACCTAATATTTAGGAAAACAAAATTCCAAATTATTAAGTAAAAAAAAATAATTTGGATGTGAACTCGCAATTAGTCACATGAAGAAGCATTTGGTCATTTTGCATAAAAAAATATGTTTTAGGAGACACACGGCGGAAACGGCACCGCGCAACGTGTTTGAGGACCCGCTACCCCCTCAAGACGTGAGCGACTCGCATCGTGGGGTGAGGATTGCGTTTTCCGAGATTTAAAACGATAATTTTCATGTATTTTTTGTATTGCGTACTATGCCCGGCTGAAGAAATAGGAACGCATCTTGAAAGACTTGAAAGACTCGCTTTATCAACATTGTTAATCAAAAAACAAAACGTCGTCATCTATTGGTATAATACTTATTGCGATAGTTCTAGTTGAGCTGGTGTTCGTCATCTTTCCGTTTCAACCATTTTCGCAAAGACGCCTCCTTATCAGTGTCGCTAATATATCGTTTAATTCCCCCATTTTTTGCTGGTTGTGCCGTTTTTTCGTTTTGCTCATTCGAAAAAAACGACTCACTTCGATTTCTCGTATTATCCGAGAGAGAGAAGGAGGGTGATAGGGAGAAATCGGAGAATTTATCTCTGTTACGCACATAATACGTCGTTACGCCGTTTAGTACAGAACCGGTTTCGCAATATTCTGCGTGTTTGGAATCGTTTTCCAAAATTGCGATGTCCGATTCTAATCTGGTTTCGAGGCAGCTCTCTGTTTTACTCTTTGAAGATGCCTTTGTATTGTTATTCTTCTGGTCTATATCCCAGTTCAATTCGGTTACCTCATCGCCAGCTTTATAGTCGCTGCTAAAAGACTTCTTTGAATTTGCCTTCTTTGAAGGCGCGATCTTGACCTCGATCTTGGTTTCGGTATCGCAGTCATTTCTAGTATCTACAACATCTAAGAAATTTTGCTCCATATTAATTGCATCTTGCGTTACTCGAAAACTCTTACCAGCTGCAGACTTAGTCTTTGGTGTTGTTTGGGTTCCAAGACTTCCTGTATCTAACACATTCACGTCATTGGTCCCTCCAAAGTCCGTGATCTTCTCCATTTTGTCGTTGCGAGCTGTGTTATCCTTTAAAGTCTCAGTTAATGTTGCAGTCTCGCCAGGTTCCGTGATTTTCTTGGTCTCAAATAAAATATAAATAAATTTTTATAAGTTGTTCTCGACACTGTCGTGTTGCTTTGAGCAATGACTTGAGATTTATTAGGCTTGGCACTTATTTCCAAGCATAGATTGTTGTATACTTGAATTGAATATGATTTTATTTTAAAAAAATTGGACACCAAGTTACAAAGTCTTTTAAAAAGAACTTGTTGAAGCTGCTTTCCTTCAATTTTTTTTTTATTTGCGATCTATGTCGTCAGCAGCTCTTATACTTTTTGTACAACTTATGAAGGTGGCGATAATCATAACCTAAATATCTGGAAAATAAGCTGAATGGTTTAAATATTATAAGTCTGTAGGTTAGGTTAGGTTAGGTTAGGTTACGCTGGCCGGCCACAACAGAGTGCAGCCTAGCATAGACCTTTTGGTCCTTAGCTGTGCCAGATTCGAGGTTATTACGCAACGTTATGGTCAGTTAAAAATTTTACTTTTTTAGCGAAATTCAGTATCCGTCTGGCCTCGTAGCCTGCTGACCACCTCTTCTAGACCGACAAACGCTGGTTCTCCTAGGGTGGTCAGACGATGTCTAGAGATGGCTGGGCAGTCGCAGAGTACGTGTGCTAGGTCTCAGGGACTTCTGGATCCCTGCAGATCCTGCATGATTCGCTTGCCGTTAGTCCCATCCTATGCGCATGCTTCGCATGCATTCACGCATTCAGTGCGTGAGAGTTTCATTATGAAGTTACTTTGTTTCCTGCCGTAATGAGCCAGCATGATTTTCGCTGTGTGACAGCTGTCTACATTTTTCATCTAACTTCAGCTCTGCGCTTCACGTTGCACTCCAGCATAACGTAGAGGTGTTTTATCGGTCGGCGTACGTCGGTATTTGTCCCTCCGGAAGCCCAACACCGCTTTTGGCAATTGCATCCACCATTTCATTCCCCATTATGCCTTTATGTCCAGGCACCCAGTAGATATGCAGTTTACGAGCCGCAGCTAATCTCTGGATGACTGCCTGGCATTCAAGGACTTGGAAGGAGGATGTACAGTGCGATACAATAGCCTTGATAGCGGCTTGACTGTCTATGAAGAGATTAATCTTTGTTCCAGTTGAAGTGTTGGTGCATGCCAACTCAGCCGCCTTCATTGCGGCGAATACTTCAGCCTGGAAGATGCTGCAGTGGTCCGGAAGCCTGTAACTTTGACTTACATTAAGCTCGGAGCAGTATACTCCAGCACCAACGCCCTTTTCCATCTTTGAGCCGTCAGTGAATAGGTTATAGGTATTGTGACTGGGTATAAGGCCTTTACGCCAGCCGTCTTCCTCCATCGTCACCTTTACCCTTTTCCCAAATTGTAGCTGCGGTATGACATAGTCAATTTCGTCAGAGAGTCCCTGTCCTATTGAACTATGTCCGTAGCGAATGTTCTTAAAAAGACCCGCCGCTTTTAGGCGCCCAGCTGTACGAGCAGCTGAGTACTCCGCGTAGAGGTCAATCGGAAGTAAGTCTAAAATGATGTTTAGCGCCGCTGTGGGTGTTGACCGGAGAGCCCCTGTAGTGCACAGCGATGCAAGTCGCTGAACGCGTGCCAGTGGCTTCAGGTACGTCGTTTTGTTTGTCGCCTTCCACCAAACTAGGACGCCGTAGAGCAGTATCGGACGAACAATTGCCGTGTAGCACCAATGCATTAGAGTGGGTGAGAGGCCCCAAGTGCAGCCCAGCATCTTTTTACATGCGTATAGGGCATTACTGGCCTTTTTCACACGCTCTTCCACATTGGCCTTCCACAGCAGCTTGTTATCCAAAACCACTCCTAGGTATCTAGTTTGCGTTTTCAGGGTCAGTAGAGTGCCGTTTAGTCTAGGTGGGGTCCACTGCGGGGTTTTGTATGTCCTGGTGAAGAGCAGTAGGTCCGTCTTCTCCGGATTAACGTCTAGCCCTGCATTAGTGGCCCATCGGTGAATCGTGTCCAGTGACCTTGTCATCAGATGAGTCTGTAACTCAGCCGCCTTAATATGCGCAGCTACAGTCGAACCTCACTATGACGAACTTCTCTACAACTAAAGTTTTCCAAGTAAACCGAGTTCTATTTTTGGACGGTTAATAGATTCCAAGGCTTGTATTCTTGTAGATACTCGAATCAGTTGAATTTCAGACGCGACGGCTGATTGGACCGAAGCATCCTAGTTCGTTGGTAGGATTTCTACCTTTAATAAAATAAATAATTATACGTCAATGTACTCCAGGCCTCCGAACTTGCCCAAAGCACGTTAATGGATGTAGGTATTTCTCCCGAGAACCAGATCGAAAGGAACAGTTATCCCGCTGAATGCTCTGTCGCCATTGCCTCATATGTTTAAAACAGGGAAAGCCGCGTGAAGGCCGAGGTTGACATTTGTATGGAGAGGCTTTAAGAGACGCATGCACATACCTTGAATCCCCAAAGCAAGATGTGCCAAAATAACAATATTTAACGCTTGCGTAAATAGTGTGCTTTTATACGGATCTGAATCGTGGTTTGTTACTACCGCAATTACACAAAAGCTGCAAACCTACGTGAACGTGAAATAACTAAACAACAGCCGATCGACAAACAAATATTGAGGCGAAAATATGGTTGGCTTGGACACACCCTACGTAATCCTATCGACGAAATGGCGCATAGAGTACTAGAATGGAACCCCCAGGGCAGTAGAAACCGCGGACGTCCAAAAAGCACATGGCGAAGGTCAATTAGGAGTTTGACGAGCAAATCTATCAGTGAACTTCGAGCAATAGCGAGAAACAGAGATAATTGGAAAATTTTTGTAGATAGACTAAGTTCTTAAATTTTAATTTTTTTTTTAGAACATGTCAAAATAATAAATAATACATATGGATAGTGCTTATTTACGGACTGATGAATTATAAAAAACTGTTTTTTAGCTTATCTTTCGCAGCAATTAAAAATGGCGGCAACATCATAACAGGCGAAAGGACTTTGGGCTGGTAATCGGATAAAAAAGAACATCTACCAAAGCCGATTATCTTTTGCGATAAATCATCTGGCCACAAAAAGTCGAAAACTCAGCGGATCTTAGTCAAGGACTCAACAGACCACAAGATAAATTGCTTAAATAAAAAAATCGATAAATTTTATACCAAATATCCGAATAATCGCTCCATATCTAATGTTTTCGCAGAAGATTGAACAATTTGTTTTTTTTTTCAGACTGTTTAGCTGTGTAATTGTAGCAAAAGAGAAAAAATAATTATTAATTATATTTTTAACGCTTCATTAAAAGGCTCTCTTTAAAATTTTAAAGCATTTTCCCCTCAAGCGCGCAAAGAAAGCGGTAAACAAAATGTTAACTGTGCATACTAATTAACTGTAGCTTAAGTGGCCAGCAGGCAACAACAACAACAACTACAATAACAACAACGTCAACAACAGCAACAACAACAATTGCAAACATCATTGAACACATCAATCAATCATCGTCGTCGTCATCGTCATCGTTGTCGTCATCATCTTCTTCGTCATCTCGAACAACATCATCATCATTAACATATTATGCTGCGCTTGTTATCATCAAATTTTCATTACCATCAAAATGACAACAACAGCGACAACAACAACAACAATAAGAATACGAATAAGAATAAGAAGGAAGCAAAGATGATGATTGTAAATGAGAAGATGATGACGAGATGACGAAAGAGAGCATCAAACAAACACAAGCAAAGCTAATGACTCCAACAGTTGCCATCTTGGCCTTCACGGCACATCGATTTTCATTTACAGATGAAAAATTTCATTTGTTGTTGTCTTCGTTGTTGTTGCTGTTGTTGTTGTTGTTATTGGTATTTTTGATGATTGTCATAATTGATGTGGCGTAAATTTGACCCTAAGGCTCCAAACCAAGGCCAGGTATTGTCCTGTGTCCTGTTTAATATGCGTATACTTAATGCAGCTGCTGTGTTTCATTTTCCTGATTCCTTCTACTATAAATTTTATTTGTCCAAATATTTGCTCACATTAATAATTTAAACAAAATTTGGACATATGTACTCGTTCATTATTTTAAAAGTAAAAATGGCGGACGTAAAGTCGGGCGCGGACGACTTTAGGATACCCTGTACCACTAGCTTGTAATAAAGTCCGATTTCTTCACAAAAAACCAAAAACAGAAGAATTTTTAAGCAAAAATTTTTTTTTTGACCGATCGTTCCTATGGGAGCTATATGATATAGTCAACCGATTTCAATAAAATTTGACACAGTGCTTAAATACCTTAAAAAAGCTATGAATGCCAAATTTATTTCAAATATCTTTACAAACAAACAAAACACATCGAATTTTGTATAAAAACCGTGTTTTTGGACCGAATGGTCCTATGGGAGCTATATGATCTAGTCAAACGATTTGGATTAAATTTGGTACAGTGCTTAGGAACTCTAAAATACTCACGAATATCAAATTTGATCCCAATATCTTAACAAACAAACGAAACACAACAAATTTTGTTAAAAAATCAATTTTTTTGGAAGATCGGACCTATGGGAGCTATATGATATAGTCAACCGATTTCGATCAAATTTGGTACAGTGATTGGGAACTATAAAAAACTTTCGAATACCAAATTTGGTTACGATATCTTCATAAACAAACGAATTATTCATCTAAAACGCTTTTTTTGTCGAGGTCGTCTCAAACACCCCCATGGGAGCTATATAATTTATCCCCGATATCAAAAAAATAAAATAAACTTGCCTCCTATCAAATAATATGGGATCTAATGTGAAAGTTTGGTAACTCTAGCTCTTACCATCTCTGAGATCTAGGCGTTCACACGGACGGACGGACGGACGGACGGACAGACGGACGGACAGACGGACAGACGGACAGACGGACATGGGTATATCGACTTCTCTATTCACCCTGATCATATTTTAGGTAACTTTGGGGTGTCTCCGACGTCTCCTTCTATATGTTACATACATTTTCGGCTTGCACAAACTTAATATACCCTTAGTACCATATGGTACAGGGTATAAAAATTGTGTTATCCTTTCGCAGTTCCTAGAATTTGTCAATCCACAATATTAAATTGTTAAAATCAAACATTTTTAAAATATTAATGCCAATGAGCAGACACAGAGCAATAGAAACTACAACTGGGCGAAAATAAACTTGCGTATAAAACAGTGGGAGCAGCAAGTATGCGGTCAGCTTAATTCTCATAATGAAATTGTTGTGTTTGGTATAGTAAAAATTAAGAAATAAATAAAAAAACCTCACATAAGACAAACAATTGCTGCACTCATTACTTATTTCCAGGGCTGGACAATTATAATACTTAAGCTAAAACTAAGCCGTACTTTGAGTACCGGAGAGCAGCTTTCTACAAAGAGTAGAGTCCTGGCAACAGCTCTAGTTTTTTTTTTTGTATCAAGCTGTTGATAGTTTGTGTACAACGTGCTTAATGCTCCCCCCCAGGTAGTTGGAAGGCTTAAATGTCATAATCATGGTTTTAACCATCTGGAGCATCTGTGGAAAATGTTGGAAAATGGGTCATGGCTGCAAAATGCTTTTTAAGCGAATACGTCATCACTTAGTTGCCAAGCGGCCATAGAAATATTGTTCTCTTTGGCTTAATAATGTAGCAAAGGATATATTTATAATTAGCATTTCTGTTAAGGATACAAAGTAGAACAAGATGAAGCCAAGAGGCTGCCTGAGAGAGAAATCAATGATTAAGTAGCAAGCAGGCATTGCTTCTTTTGCGTTATTTTGGAGCACCTTTTCAAATATCAAAATCTAAAGAAGGATGAAAGCCACGGTATGTACTGACAATCCTGGGATCAGTTTTCCGTCTATTAAATTTAAGGGGAGAACATTTGTATCTTGAAGAAATTCAAAATGGCAAAATGGAGGTTCTGGTCTGCCTCCGTCACCGAATTTTAGTTCTTCAGCGTCTTGTAGGTAAATGCAATGAAAAAAATGGCGGACGTAAAGTCGGGCGCGGACGACTTCAGGATACCCTGTACCACTAGCTTGTAATAAAGTCCGATTTCTTCACAAAAAACCAAAAACAGAAGAACTTTTAAGCAAAAATTTTTTTTTTGACCGATTTCAATAAAATTTGACACAGTGGTTAAATACCTTAAAAAAGATATGAATGCCAAATTTATTTCAAATATCTTTATAAACAAACAAAACACATCGAATTTTGTATAAAAAACGTATTTTTGGACCGATTGGTCCTATGGGAGCTATATGATCTAGTCAAACGATTTGGATTAAATTTAGTACAGTGCTTAGGAACTATTAAATACTCACGAATGCCAAATTTGGTCCCAATATCTTAACAAACAAACGAAACACAACAAATTTAGTTAAAAAATCGATTTTTTTGGAAGATCGGACCTATGGGAGCTATATGATATAGTCAACCGATTTTGTTCAAATTTGGCACATTGCTTAG
>JBAMAX010001158.1:0-256573 GCA_037043745.1 Chymomyza amoena
ATATAATTAAAGCAACAATGGCGGCAGCAGGCAACTGTCAAACAAAACTCGCGGCATAAATCAGAGACCTCCTGTCGCTGTCGTTTCTTAGACGCTGCTGCTCCTTCCTGTGCCCATTTCTATTTGCTATTCCTAGTCCTGTTGCTGTTGCTGTCCTGCTGTATTGTCCTGCCGCCGTCTGGCGGAGGTCCATTCGCTTCATTCATTCATTCATTCGAAGCAGTTGTGTGCGTGTGTGTGTGAGTTTCATTCATACGCTGTTTAATACGCATACGCACCGTGTTACCCACTCGCCACATGGCTGCTGCTTTAGTTGCGTCTCCCGCTGCTGTGGCTGCTGCTCCGGCTGAGCTACCGTGACACAAATCTCCTGACGCACTTTTATTTGTTTCTTTCCGTCTGTCGGATTTTTATGCTAGCGGCACTTAAATTATGCCTCTCTTTATATTATTTTACTTTATTTTATTTTATTTCTCTGCTGCTTGCTTTTATTATTGCAACATTGCCACAAAACTTTTGCGCCAATTACCAGCGGCCTTTAGCACAACTTTATGAAAAAAACGCGCGCGAGCCGCAAACAAACTCTTTCGTTTTCGTTGGCTTAAGCGGCGTATGCGTAATATTTTTGTGTTTTCAGTACTTAACGCGTATCCGCCCTGTTGGCAGCTGCTGCTTTGACGTCTGTGGCGCGACTCTGCTCGTTGCTTACACTGCGGCTACTACTTATACCAATTCGAGTGCGTTGGCAATTCGGGCTTCGCATTCGGCACACAGAACTGATATCCTTCGTCCTTCGTGCGACTTTTGGCCATGCAGTGTGACTCGGCTTTTTTCTGTTTCTTTTTTTTTTCATTTTGTTGCTTGTTGAGTTGAATTTTAGCATTGGTTTTGTATTTTTGTATGTCAATAGTTTCGAATGCGGAAATTGCTGTTGAGCAATGCAAAGTGTTGCTTCATGTTAGAAACCGACAAAATACGCCCCCCGACCCCCTAAAAATCACCCACTCTAGCAGAGGCGTATATGACTTGGTAATAAAGTCAATGAATGATTGCGGGAAGATTTAACTGGCTAAGTCGAAATGTTCTTCTAAGTTAAGAATTGATATCTTCTTTTGTACGGAAAAAAATGTTATTTAAGAAGAATTTTTATTATTTTTGATACGGTTTTATTTTATAGTAGGGAATCTTAAGCTGATTTTGGATGTAGAATTAATAAGTCTTCTTACATTTGTTGACGCTTTTGAGCAAGGAGAAAATGCTTTTTAAGCAGATTTTTTATGAATTTTTCAATAATTTTATTTTATTTGGGGAAATCTTAAGCCAATGATAAAAGTTGGGATAGTTTAAATATTTTTACCTCGCTTTTTATTGCAATTCGTTATAAAAAATTGTTATTAAAAAAAAATGTCAATATAAATACAAAAGTTTTTTTTGCAATTCGTAAATGCATATGAAAAAATTAAAAAAATTATGAACAAATTTTTAAGAAATTTATTAAATTTTTTTTCTCTAAGAATATTTGAAAAAAAATTTTAACCATTAACTCGATATTTAATTGCTTATGAAAAATTTAAAAACATTTGTTATAATTTTTTTTTTTATCATCACCTCCAAAATTAATTTCAACCAAAACCCAAATTTATTTCGGCAGAAGTAAAAAAAGAATAAAAATTTCAGATTTTTTACTTGGATCAATAAATAAATAAACTCCTCAGTTAGGCTACGAATTTTGGAAAATTAAGTCGAATCAATTTTATTCGTTTTCTTGTTTTTGCTCCCAATTTCACATTCTTTGTTATCGATAACTGCTCAATTTGCTTTACTTTTTTTGGTAAATTCTTACACTATTTGGATATTTTAAATATTGCAGCTCGATATTTTATTTAAATAATTTTATACTTTAAAAAACATTATTTTAAAACAGGCAAAGAATTTTTTAGAGTCGATTTCAAATTTTTGGGAATTTTATTTACTTTGATCAATAAATAAACTATAAAGTTGGGCTAAGAATTTCACAAAAGAATTGCCCAAAACCAAGACCAATAAATATTATTAGTTTTCGTGTTCTGATCCCAATTTCACATTCCTTTTTATCGATAAAGGCTCAATTTCCATTGATTTTTTCGATATATTCTTATATTATGAGATAAACTCGGGGAAAGTATTTGGATAATTTAAATATTTCAACTCGATATATTTTATTTCAATAATCGGATACTTATGAAAAAATTAATTTTAAATAAGCAAAGCATTTTTTTGAAAGGGAATTTTTAACTTTAATCAATGAATAAAGCTAAGCTAAGAATTTCACTAAATTAATTTGAATAAATGTTAATCGTTTTCGTGCTCGTGCTCCCAATTTCACATTCCTTGTTATCTATAACTGCTCAATTTTCCCTTGCTCTTTTGGATAAATTCTTATATTAAAATAAGTATAGACTCGGAGAAAGGTATTTGGATAGTTCAAATATTGAGCTCGATATATTATTTCAATAATTGCATAATTATGAAAAAATTAATTTAAGACACACAAAGAATTTTTTTGAGACGAATACATTGTTTGAGTAATTTTTTAAAACTTTGAGCAATGAGTAAATACCTATCAGCTGAGCTAAGAATTTCCCAAAATTAATCCAAATAAATTTTATTCGTTTCCGTGCTCCATCCCAGTTTCCCATAACTTGTTTTCGATAACTGCTTAATTTCCCCAGCTGTGTTCGATAAATTTTTATATTTCTCTATCCGATGCTATGATAAGGATAGACTCGGTGAAAAGACATTAAAAAATTTTGAATATTTTAGCACGATATTTTATTGGAAAATTGGAGATTGGAAAAATAAATTTAAGACAAGAGTCAAAATTATTTGAGAACTAAATTTGTTGGAAAATTTTACACTAAATAAATAAATAAGTTTTTATACTGAGAATTTCACATAATCAAATAGAATAAATTTTATTCATGTTCGTTTTTGCATGTTCCCAATTTCATTCATTGTTATCGATAAAAGCTAATTTTTGATTACTCTTTTTAATAAATTCTTATATTAAAGATAGACTCGGTGAAATTCGGATAAATTAAATATTGCAGCCCGATATTTTATTTTAATATTTATATGAAAAAATATATTCAAAACTAGTAAAGAATTTTCTTGAGACGAATTAAATATTTTGGGAAATTTGTTTAACATAACAAAATAACAAAAAAAAACAAAATAAATAAATAATCAGCTGTGCTTAGAATTTCACAAAATTAAAGCGAATAAATTTTATTCGTTATCGTTTTTGCTTCCAAACTCGCATTTGTCGTAATCAATAAATTCTCATATTTCCCATACTTTTGTCGATATAACCTCAAATGTCCCATATTTTTACTGCAAGGGAAATTTTGTTAACGCAACATTTCCTCCCTAAGCTTACATTTTTCGGAGAACGGCCGAACATCATTTAACTTTTTCAAGTACTAAGAACTAGAAATATTTAGGGAGAATCTCACGAAATTATGGGAATAAATTGCATCGATAAATTATCATATTTCCCTTACTTTTGTCTATATAATCCTATATTTCTCATATTTTTAATGCAAGGGAAATATTCTTAAAGTAACCTACCAATCCCGACATTTACATCATTTGGATAACGGCTGAAAATCTTAAAACTGTTTCAAGCACCAAAAACTAGAAATATTTAAGGAGAATTACACTTTTTGACAACATTTGTTTAAATTCCTTGAATAAATAAATAATATTAAAATTATAGGGAGTAAATTGTATCGATCAATTCACATATTTCCCTTACTTTTATCTATGTAATACCAATATTTTTACTAGAAGGAAAATTTTCGTTAAAATAACATATCCACCTTACGTCTATCTTAACTTACGTTTCATCTTTCAACTGTTTTGAATAGCCAAGTTAAGTGGAGTTACAAGCCTAAGAAAATGAACTAAAAATGGATTTTAATTTAAATTTAACCGATTCCGAACTACTGAAAAATATTTCGTTATATGAGAAAAAAAGTACTTTCTATTTTTATAGCCACAGGATTGTGGGAAATTTGAATATTTGGGAATTTGGATATTTACATATTTGAATATTTTAATTTCTCGGATATTTGGGTATTGGGATATTCGGATATTTATGTAAGCGAATAGTTGAGTATTGCGATATTTGAATATTTGGACATTTTTGGATACTTGGGTATTGAGATATTCGGATATTCGAATATTCGGACATTTGGATATTTGAACATTTGAATATTTGGCTATTTGGATATTTGTGCTTTGGGATATTTGAACCTTTGGATATTTGGCTATTCGGATATTTCGATAATTGGGTATTTGAATATATAGATAATTGAATAATTGGATATTCGGATATTTGGAAATTTAGATATTATGATATTTGGGTATATGGATATTTCGTTATTTGGATATTTTGACTTTTTGGATATTGGATATTCGGATATTTAGGTAAGCGAATATTTGAGAATTGCTATATTTTAATATTTTGGATACTTGGGCTGAAATTTGGATATTCGTATATTCGGATATTTGTGGATTTGCATATTTGAACATTTGAATATTTGGCTATTCGTATATTTCGATAATTGGGCATTTGAATATTAGGGTATTTGGATAATTGAATAATTGGATATTCGGAAATTTTGATATTTGGAAATTTGGAAGTTTGGAAATTTGGAAATTTGGCTATTTGGATGTTTCGATAATTGGGTATTTGGATAATTGAATAATTGGATATTTGGATAATTTGTATATTTTGATGTTTGGATATTTGGATATTTTAATCATTGGATATTGGAGTCTTGAGGTATTGTCTCAACTCCTCCAAAGCCGCTCCTACCTACGCCACTGCCTTCTCTACACTGCACATCCTTTGCATTGCCATTTTCTCATATATTCTCTACTGCCTGAATTTCGACTGTGCTTCAACCTGGCTTCTAATTCCTGAAATAGATTGTAAGCTCCATTTGAACCTGCCAACAACAACAACTACTAACTGACAGCTACAATACCAAAATTTCATTTTATATTCGTTATTTGCTAAACGGGTTTTGCGCCTGGCCAAACAAACAGACTTGGCCCAGACACAACATTTCACTCTAGCAAATGCCCCCCGCTGGCTTCACCCGAACTTCTCGAACTTCCTGTCATGTTTGTATATTTTTGGGCACATCATAATGCAAACATTTAATTTTCAGCCAGAAATATTGACACTCAACTAAGCCGCAAAACAAATGCCGTCCGCGTGTTTTCAGTTGACCAAAATCGTCCGGTGACACTTTGCTGATCACGTTAACAAGTGTGCCTAAGTGTTTTGGCCGGATTGTTTTGAGGGTAAGGTTGGGGTGGATAGATGTGGGTGGTCTAAGGATGGTGTGTGGGGGATGTGGGACGTCTGACACTGTTGCTGGCCCCCACCCGCATCAGTCAATGGCCCAAGTCCTCTGATGACGGCAATCATGTCGCCTGTAACCAATCAAGATGGCGTCGTCGTTGAATGCCGTCGAGTTTTTCCGCCTCTGTTGCCATAGGCCGTCAGTTGGTCTTACAAATATAACACACACACACACAGACATGTGAGTCTATACATACACACACATAGATACTTTTTGGTATATGCGCTGGAAAATTGAAATTCTTAATAAATCACGAATTTTTTCAAAGCGTTAGAAGCGGGTTGCCGTGAGTGCTTTAAAAGGATGTGTAACTTTTTCTAAGTATTCTCCTGGTTTATGGAACAAATATCCCCCAAATAAATTTATCAAGTAACTTCACAATATTGACTCAGTACTGCCAAGGCCAGTTCCGTGGAGAGAAAGTCCGGGCCCTGGAGAAAAAATGGCCCGGCCTCTCTACTACAGCTTTAGCTTAAAATAACTCAGGACCATGAAGAATTTCTCTCTTTTCAACTCCCTCTTGTCTTGCCTGCCCAAAATCTTAACATTTTAGAGATCATAGTCTAATTTTATATTCCGATCTTGTTTCTTTTCGTAATAAGGCAATCATGTAAAAAGCAGATCCTATATAAGATCTTTGTAAATATATACAGTAAAATTATAATTAACATTTGCCTATATTAAGTTCATTACAGAAAAACTATTTTTCATCAAAATCTTTACGTATACAAAAAAAAAGCTGTAGGCAATAAGCCTTTGTAAACTGTTTAAAGTTTTTACTTTAAGACATCTTATGTAGGTTAAAATATTTTTAAAAAATTTATGTTTTGAAGATAATAATAATTTAATCGGAATTTTTGACGTGACAACGTCTTAAATTAGGTTTGTATGGGAGGCACCATTGAAAAAGTATAACGATAACCGTAACGATAAGTCTAGCGATAAATAATTGTAACGATAAGTGGCATTTTTTTTTTGGTTTGCCGCTCTGCTCTTATCTATAAACGAACCAGCGACTTTTTGTGAATCGCAGCAAATAGCAACGCACATTGTCAGCCGCACCGCTTAGCGCTCAGCACCAAACTGGCACTGCTCAAAGCGGTGGCTATTTTTGAGTTTTGAGTGAGCGCAACTGATTAACCCCAGCGGCGCATAGCCTCTGCGGTCTGCCAAAATACTGCATTACCTCCGCAGAAAACGTAATTGATTACAAGCGCTGCGTTTCGTTTGAGGGATTGTAAGCGGAGGCAAATAGAAAAGCAGTGATCTGCCAAAAATCTGCATTACAACTGCGGAAAAAGTAATGCACAAATAGAAACTCGCACTGCGCTACCTTAGCAACACAAAATTTTGTTATTTTGTTTGCATGCTAACAAGCATAGTTCGGTCTTTCTTCTGTCAAACCATTCGTTTATACCTTTTTATTTATTATCTACTGCCGAGAAAATTTTATTTTATTAAGAGATACGAAAACGTAAAGTCTGACAACTCGTTTCATAATTTCATGAAATATACGTATAATCTTGATTGCGTATCAAACGTTTCTAAGTCAACTACGTTAAAAGAAACAACCATCGACTTGACTTTCGCAAGACACATTACAGCAGAAACACTTCCTTTCATTTCCTATTTCTCCTATCATCGTCCTATCCTCAACAAAATCACTCAAATAGGAATTAGTTAAGTTTTAGTTTACATGTACGATGTTTTAGTAAACAAAATATATTTCTATAGTTACAATTTGTGTAATTCTTATTTTCATTCAATTCCTTGTTCCTATTGTGCAATTTAATATTGTAATATTCATATCAATAAATATTCTACCGAGAAAAAGACGTTGTCACGTAAAATCTTCGCCCGTAAAACCGACTTTACAGGCACCAGTTTTTTTTTTAATAAAGGGTTTTGTCAGGATAAGGTACTTAGAGCTTAGGCACCGATTCTTAAAGCTAATGTTGCAAAGCGATTCAAGTGAACAAATTCTTGTGTAAAATTCAATTTTTAAGCTTTTTGGGTTAGACCCTAATTTAAAAAGTGATTTTACACTTTATACGCAATTCAGACAAAGATTCTAAATATTTTTTAAAAATTCGTTCTTTTTTTAACTTGTAATATTAAGTTTTTCTGAAACAAAAAAATCTTAAACATATACAACGTTTACAAAAAATATTTTATTTTTTACGCATCTGTTTTTTTGTATGTATTATTGGGAAAATTTGTCCATAACTTTTTCCAACAAAATATATAAAAAAATATAATATATTTTTATTGCTTTTTAAGTATCTTAATTACTCTGTATCTGGGGCTAGTAAAATTTGTATTTTTCGCCTATAATTTTTCATCAAAAAAATATATAAAAAGTTTTTAAAAAAATAAAATTTCAAAATCCTAAATTAAATTAATACTTTTAAATATATTTTTTATGCACTTATAAAACAAAAAATATGTTAAAAAAATGTAAAAATCCTAAATTATCTTTCGGTATTTTCGTTCAATATTTTTCTTAAAAGAAGTAAGTTTTTTATATATTTTTTAAATATTTATTATTAATCATAGGTTCTACTTTTATATTGTATAAATATAAATTAAATCAATTATTTGCAGCAATATTAAAAAAAAAGTTAAATTGTTAAATTTTCAGTACAATAAAAAAAAAATTTTAATATTTGAAAAATCATAAGAGAACGTATTTTTCTGAATTTAAAAATATTAAAAAAAACGTATTTAATAATTAGAATTTTTTTTATTATTCTTGAAATAGATAAGTATTTTTTATTTTAAATTACTTACAACTTTTTTTTTGTTATATTGATAAAAACAAAAATTATCTTTTTTATTCAATATTTTTATACCCTGTACCGTATGTTACAAAGGGTATATTAAGTCCGTGCAAGCCAAAAATATATGTAACATATAAAAGGAGTCGTCGAAGACACCCCAAAGTTACCTAAAATATGATCAGGGTGAATAGAGAAGTCGATATACCCATGTCCGTCCGTCCGTCTGACCGTTTAAACGCCTCGATCTCAGAAATGGTAAGAGCTAGAGTAACCAAACTTTCACATTAGATCCCATATTATTCCATAGGAGACAAGTTTATTTCATTTTTTTGATATCGGCGATAAATTATATAGCTCCCATATGGGTGTTTGAGACGACCTCGACAAAAAAAGGTTTAAATGGATAATTCGTTTGTTCATGAAGATATATTTTTAATACCAAATTTGTGACAAATTTGAACAAAATCGGTTGACTATATCATATAGCTGCCATAGGGCCGATCTTCCAAAAAATCGATTTTTGAACTAAATTTGTTGTGTTTCGTTTGTTTGTTAAGATATTGGCACCAAAGCACTGTACTAAATTTGATCAAAATCGGAAGACTATATCATATAGCTCCCATAGGTCGAATCGGTCAAAAAAAAAACGTTTTTTATACAAAATTCGTTGTGTTTCGTCCGTTTTTAAAGATATTTGAACTAAATTCGGCATTCAGATATTTTTAAGGTATTAAAGCACTGTGTCAAATTTAATCGAAATCGATTGACTATATCATATAGCTCCCATAGGAACGGTCGGTCAAAAAACAAATTTTGGCTTAAAAATTCTTCTGTTTTTGGTTTTTTATGAAGGAACCGGATTTTATTGCAAGCTAGTGTTACACGGTATCCCAAAGTCGTCCGTGCCTGACGTTACGTACGCCATTTTTAGATATCATGGAACTCAATTTACCATAGAAAATTAAGGATATTAAACATATTTCAATTTTCATATTGTATATAAATTTGGCTAAGATTTATTGCATTTATTGATATTGATTTGAGTTGCATTCATCAACCTTTGTGTCAAAATATATTTTAATTAACAAAGGAATCCAAGTGTGCTTCTCCTTAAACTTCCTAGAAGTTAATTTAACAAGCGATAATTATAATTAATAGTTACTAATAACAAATTTCAGCCAAATATCCGATTTCAAGCTCAAATAGAATCTCAAATGACAAAGTGCAAGATGTATTTCCAAATTTTTAGCTCATTGATTCATTTAAAATTTAATCTAAAAAGAAAATCGAAAAAGAACAGAAAAATACTTTTAAATAATTGTCAATTAAAATATTTGACGCTTTAAATTGGCATAATTATTAATTCAGAATGTCCAAAAATATTTAAAAAGTTATCTCAGTATATTTTAAACCTTTTTTGTTGATACGTTTTAATTCCTCCTGCAACAAAACATTCGTTTTTAAATCACATGAAAACCGCGGTTTTGTGAAATTGAAACCACCAAAACATTCAGTTTCAAAATGGATCAGATTTTCCAGACTGAAATCTCAATTCTTTTTATACCAAACAGTACATTAAAATTTTTGCAGTCTTCTGAGAAGCTCCTGGTGAAGCTAACTACATAAGATTTAAGGGCGTCCGATTACGATTTCCGTAAATATGAAATTTCCGCTCAATGGTGAACCATTTCTTCGAAAAACATTCCAAAAATCACATTAATCTCCCGCATAAACCGATTCCATTTAAAATAAACTCAACTTGTTATTATTTAAATCAGGAAGTTGAAGAAATTTCCTGCTTGGCACACAGCAACAAATTGTTAGTCCTGAGCGGCTCGTCCAAAGCGAAAAACTGTTCATCATTACGTCAGAGAGTCGTCGCCAGTGTTGCCAGGCGTTGCCAGTCAGTCATTCGAAGCTGACAGAGTTGTCGCCGCTTCCGGTTCGTGTTGCGAGCGCGTTTCCTTTGCATTCTGCAAAGTAATTCTGTAATTCCGTAATTCTGTAATTCAGGGAGCAGCCGTCACCAAGTCAATTAAATTTTATACAAGTGATTTCTCGCCTCGGCATGCAATCAAACATTTAAAAGCATCAAAAGGACGAGCAGTGGCAGCCGCCAAACCGGAGTGTCCTGGTATCCTGCTTCTGACTTTGTCCTAATGAGAAATCGATGTGTCGCTGTAATTTCTACAAATCCAATTTACCAACTGGCTGCTGTGGCGGCCACCAATAAATGCCGCGGGGTATGCCGCCCCTAGGACAACAAGATGGCCGCCAAAGCCGCCATGGTTGCCACCTGGCGTGCGCGCGATTTTAATGAGTTTTTATTGCGCTTCAGGTGTTTTGATTGCTGCGATTTTTAACTTGATTTACGGGAATTTAGAGGAGCCCCTTCCCCAGGCGGCAGCCAGAGAGAGTTCCGTCTATTGATTTTTCAATTAGGCAACGTTTACCTGAAAAAAACGTTCGGTTTGGGGGGAGAGTCAATGCATTTTGCATGTTTTCGCGTGTTTTGAGCATTTGTTTGTGAAATTTTTATGGCGTAATGTTGACAAAGGGGCATGCCACCGGTACTCCCGTCACCCAGGGAGCCTATTGTAGCAAGTTTTATGCCTCACATCCGGCTACGGCAACAGCTCCTTCGACTCCTGCTCCATCTGTTTGTAGTTTGGAGCGCAATTTATGCGGTAATTGCTTTTTTAAGCGCTTCACATTTATCTTTTCGACAACACCAAAATGAGTTTTTCTTTCTTTGCCGTGTCCTTGTATTATATTTTGCTCGGTTTTCCTTGTTCTTCTCCCTGTCTGTCTGTTTGTCTGTTTGTTCTTTCCACTTTGCGTGTCATTCCTGATTTGCCTGCAATAACAGCAACAACAAGGAGCAACTGCTGTAATGGTCGCAATGGCAACACTGAAAACTCAAAACAAAATTTCACATTATACAACACTAAACTGCTCAGAATGGCATTTTTATGACATCTCTTACATATTTGTTTTGGCCTTTTTTTCCTTGCATCAAACTCTGCAATGCAAAAATTGTTTTCTTTTTTACGAATATTTTACCCTAATTAATTTTAAGCAATGCACTGTGGGCAGGGTTGCCAAAAAGGTGAAATTTTGTAGGTGGATTTTTTGTAGAAACAAATCTCGCTTTTGTTCAAATATGTGTTAATAAATTGTTAACTACTTTTTTTAAAGCTTTCGAAACTAGCTACAAGCTGAGTTCGTTTTTAGCAGAACTGTACTTGATATCCTGAACGGCTTGTTCTGCTGCTTTCTTTTCTATTTTAAGTGTGGCAACCCTATGATATGTTTAATTATCTATTTTATAAATTTAAAATAAATGTTTTTTTTTTAAATTGTTCAGAAAATTAAAAAATCAAAAGTGAATACACAAAATTTGCATCCCAATTTTTCTTCGCTAATGTTTTTTAATGAAGAAAATTGAAGTTTCATAATTTCATCAATAATGATTTTTAAAAAAAAATGTATATTTAAAAAATTCAAAAAAAAAATCTGAAATAAAATCAACCCACAATTTTCTTTGAATATTAAAATTTGTTATATAATGATTGTTATATAATGATTCATAAAAAAATTGATATATTTGATTTAAATTTTATTTTTTTATATAAACTAATAATTTAATTATTTATTTCAATACATGAGCTAAAGTATTAGCAATAACTGATAAATAAAAAAATATAATAAAATATATAAAATAAAAATATTCTTAAAAAAACTTTATAAAAATAATAATAATTTTGAAGTACTTTTATAATAGATTATTAAAAACAAAATAGTAACTTCAACAAATAGCCAAAATAAAAAAAGATCCTTTCAAAAATAAAAATGGACCAAATAATAAAATATATACAATAATAAAAAAACAAATTAAAAAATAATCAAAACAGTTCAATACGTTTTATACGAGGGTGGATTGATAAGTTTCCGGCCTGACCAAGAAAAACAACGTTTTTAAGAATTTTTTTTTTATTTCTCAACATAGTCTCCTCCAAGGCTGATACATTTCTCATAGCGGTGTTCTAGTCTAGTAATGCCATCTCTATAGACTGATTCGTCTAGCTCCTCAAAATACCCATTTACAGCTTCGATTACTTCTTCATTGTCCGCAAATCTCTTACCGCCAAGCCATTTTTTGAGGTTAGGAAACAGATAATAGTCACTTGGGGCTAGGTCTGGAGAGTAGGGAGGGTGCGGCATCAATTCAAACTTCAGATCGTTGATTTTAGCCATCGCAACGATTGACTTGTGCGCTGGTGCCTTATCGTGATGAAACAAGATTCTTTTCTTCGCCAGATGAGGTCGTTTAATTTTCACCTCGTGGCTCAAACGTTGCAATAAGTCTGCGTAGTATTGACCAGTGATAGTTTTACCCTTTTCAAGGTAATCAATGTATATAATACCTCTTGCATCCCAAAAAACAGTAGCCATAGCCTTGTTCGCTGAAAAAATTGTTTTTGCCTTCTTTGGAGTTGGTTCCCCTGGTCCAATCCACTGTTTAGCTTGTTCTTTGGTTTCAGGAGTGTAGTGGTGGACCCAAGTTTCGTCAACGGTTATGAATTCGCTTGGATTACGCTTATACAACGTCAAATTGGCGGTACAAATGTTTTTTCGAATCAATTTTTTTCAAGAAAAACACAGAGGCGTCTTGTTCAGTGTGCTCTCAAATCTAAACTTACATGGCGATCGGGCTGAAACTATAGCTACAAACTATCTAAGGATGGTACTATAGAACGCCACCTCAAGGTAGGCCTAGTGGCGCCATCTCTTGGTCAGGCCGGAAACTTATCAATCCACCCTCGTATAAGAATTCTTTTATAACTTAAAACTAATTTCTGTATGTAATGTTTTAATTATAAAAAAAATTTATAGCTACAAATAAAACAAAAAAAAATGGTATATAGGTTTTCCTTATACAAATAAATATGTACTTCATAAATATAAAATTTAAAACATTTCAATAAATTTTACATTAGATAGTTCTGGGAATAAATTCTTTTATAACTAAGAACTAATTACTGCATTTTTTATTGGAAAAATATAATTAAAAAAAATATTTACTATAAGTTTAACCCAAAATAAAAAATAATAAAATATATCCCTCATAAAAATAAGTTGCATATATAATAGTGACAAAATATAATAATAATAAAAGCAGTTCAATCATTTTATGTAACATATTTCTTTCTATTAATTCTTTAATGACTTGGAACCATTTTCTGATAAATTTTAAGAAGAAATTATAAAAAAATAATTAAACAAATTATGACAAAAATAAACAAATACTATGTATTTTTATAAAAATTAATGTATAATTGCTAAATAAAAAAATTTGTATATAAAATAGTAACAACAAAATTAAAAGCACTTGAATTAATTTTAAATAAAAAAACATAGACTGTAAATTTTTTTATAACTTCAAACTAATCTCTACCTTATAACTTTTTATATAAACAAATTTATTAAGTTAACTTAATTAAAGCTAAAAAACATTACGATACGGATAGGTAAAAAAAACGCCATGTTTTGCGCATAAATAATAAATATTAAGAAATATTTTTTTTTTGAAATTTTATATTATCTTATATACATTTTTTTAAATAACAATTGTCAATTGAACTTTTTTTTTTAAACCCATTTTAAAAAAAAAAATTCCCTTTTTTAAATATAAATTCTTAACAGTACTTTTTTTCAATTTTTGTAAGTTAACAAAATTAATTTTCTTTTAAATTTTTTGTATTTAGTTTTTTAAATATCTTTTAGAAGATGATATGGATACGTAAAAAATAAAAACTTTTGCGCACAATTTTTGTTTTTAAACTTAAGGTGTTACAGTTTTTAAAATTTTTTTTTTTAATTTTATATTATCTTACATCTTATTTTTTAAATCAAAGTTTGCAATAGAACTAACTTAAAAAAAAACACATATTCTAAATAAATTTAAAATTTTCTATTTTTAAATCAATATTTTTAACGCGAGTTAAAATTATTCTTTAGATTTAAAAAAAAAATAAATTTTTTTTGTGTCTTTTTATTTTTTTTTTTAAATTTTTTTATAAGATGATAAGAAGATACAATCAAATTTATTAGAATTAATACAAAACAAAATATTTTTATTTGTATAAAAACACTAAATTTTAGCAACTTTTAAAAATTTACATATTTTTTAAATTATGAAAAAAAAAAAGATTTTCAGTCTACCTAATACAATGGGGCTTCTTTACGGCATCTGCGCAAATTATAATAATTTATCCTCTTTTGGGAGCTTTCTTTCTCGGTCAAAGACACTTTTATAAATTTCCAAACCGAGCTCCAAGTCAATAAAATGGTAAAGTGCCGCAATTCCTTTAAAAATATCCTTCAATTCCAACACTTAGTGAGTTTCATTTTTCTTCAATACAAACCTACTCTCAAATTTATTTAAAATAAAATACCATCATACTCCATATTTTTGTCCCCTTAAATCTATTTTTTGCCAACTGTACCAAAATGCACAACTTTTTTTATGTGCAAAATTGCAGACGCAACTTTTGATTTATATTTGCCAAGTACATTAAATTACCTTAAAAACATTAAAAAAGTACTCTAAAAAACACATAAAATTAATGTTTATATTTATTACATTAAATGTCAAATGTTTTTATTTTATGTTTAACATAAATCAAACTATTCAAACTGCCAGTTGCACTCAAACTTTTCGCGCGCTCATACACACAGTGACCCTCAAACTGCGCTTACACTACGCTTATAGCTATCTCGTTTTAACTGTTGCTGCTCTGATTCTAAGCACAAGTGAGTTAGCATGCTGGCTGTGCTAAGCAAGCGCACAAGTTGGCAGCGCTAGCGACTGGAATATACCGCCTGTTAATACCACTAAAATACCAAGCTAATACCGCAAATGAGCCACGATTTGAGTTATTTTGTAAACGAGCTTGGTTTGAGTTGGTTGTGCGTGTGTGTTTTGTGTGTGTTTGTCTCGTTTGTCCAGTCTCAAAAATTTATTTAAACAATTGCGCTGGCTGCAATTTGTGTGTGCGAGTTTATTAATTAAAGCAAATAGACGAGAGCTGCGCAGACACGCGTTGAATGTTGCACGCGCCGCACGCAAAATAAAGTAAAAGAGTGTTAAAAAAAAAACTAAAACGGCTAAAGTTGTAAAAAAAAATTTGTTCGTGTATTTGTTGTATGTGTCACGCCCAAACATAAAAATATATAAAAACAACAACAAAAGCTAATTGAAAGTGCGCCTTACAAAATTTATTAAGTGTAGTAAATAAATATAAAACAAAGCAAAACATAAATCGATTGTTCATTGTGTGTGTGCACATAAATATAATAATATTATATTATTATTAAATAAAAGTAAACGCTTCAAGGTTTGGCTGCCGAAATTTTACGTTAGCAACAACAAATATATCATGGAGGTTAGTGCTTATGTCAGGCTGTAAATTGTTTTGTTATTGTTTAAAACAATTGTTGAATTGTTTTTTACTTTTCATTCAAGTTTTCCTTGAATGATTTCATTTGGCTTCCAACAACAGCAACAACAACAAACACAATTGAATGTTTGCCCAGTTCAGTCAATTAAGCAGCGTGAGTGTGAGTGTGTGCGATTACGTCAGTTTGTCAGTTTAGTTTGCGCGCTCGCTCGCACTCAGGCAGAGTTCTGGAGTTTGCGCTCTCTTTGCTGTTTCTTCTTTTTGTTTGCGCTCTCGCTGCGTTCTCTCTAACTGTATGCTTGTTGTTGTTTGAGGGTGCGTTTATTTATTGTTGTTGTTGCTGCTGTTGCTGTTGCTTTTTGCCGGCATAACGGCGTCATCCATATTTTCAACTTGGCAACAACAACAAAAACAACACCAACACGCAGCCCTTTTTGTTTTTAATGTGACCAAATATTGATTTTTTGCTGATCGAATATAAATTTAAAATGTTTTTTATTATTATAATTATTATATCATCATTGCGTAGCTGCTTTCTTTTTTTTCTGCCATTATCTTTTTGTTTCGCAAAATGTTGTAATACATTTTGCAAAATTTGCATTTTTTATGCTATTTTATGGCTATTTTTTACAGTGACGCATAATAGTCTACGACCCCACACTAACTAGTATGACCTAAGCATTATGAAAAAATCAGAATTACAATTAGTAGAGCCAAATTTGGTCTAACGAAATTAAATAAAAATTTAATTTAACAATTTGCCTTATTTGTCGAAAATAGTATAAACATATTGCTTAAAGCTAGCTTGAATCAGAGATTAGATATAATATCGTAACACTTGAGAAATTATGAGAAAAATGGTGTATAAATGTAAAGAAGTTTGTCTCAAATATCAAAATTTAATTTTACAATTTGCTTTATTTGTCGTAATATTATAAAAATATAGCTTAAAGCTGGCTTACAATATTAAATCATATCATACATACAGTTATATTTAGTGTGTATTGATTTACTTTTATATAAATATTGGATTATAACCTTTTAAACTTATCGGTTGATTAAAAAAATAAAAAAATTAAATTAAAAATTTAAAAAACCCCCGACACAAGAACTTAAGTAAATTTCATTTAAAAAGTAAAAAATAATAAAAGAAACTTAATGTTAAAGTACCTAAGAATCTATTAATAATTCTAAAAAAAACACGTCGCGTTGGGGGACCGCCCCTAAACTAACATTTTAAATACAAATAGTCTAATTAAGCAACAAAGATTAACTAAAAACCAAATTTAGAAAATACTTCAAAAACTTTCATAGAATTACTTCAAAAAATTTGCATGTAAGATACGACCGTCAACGACGTCTGCCCTCGCGGGTCCCCCAACGCGACATATTTTTTTAGAATTATTAATAGATTCTTCTTCAAATTAAATCTGGTATTTAATGCTTTTTTTTTTAATTTAATTCATAAAACTTTTGGTGTAATTAAGGAACTTTTTCGAAAATTTTCTTAGTTTAATGCCATTCTCTATAGCGTCCTTTTGCGTGTTTTCCTGAACTGGCTGTATAATTTATGGAATACGTTTTATTTTGTCTCATAATTTGTTCGTAAATGGTTTATTTAAGCAATTTACAAAATCTAATTTGATATTCCACCGGGAAACGGCATTATAATTCGTGACTATTTCATTTCGGGTTTTGTAGATTATAAGAAAACCAAAAGGCAAGCAAATTGGTTATAATCCTTAAAAATAAATAAAAACAACTTTTAAAGTTGTCAAACAATGTTTTTAGCTTACGGGAATCAAAGAAATTGCAATTAATCGCATTGTCCAAATACTTTTGACCACCTAAAAAATCATCATCTTACATTAAAAATAAAATATTAAAAAAATGAAAATCGTTATTAGGTAAATTTTTTGCTGGGCTTTCACCATTATACATTCTATTTCTCAAAAGTAAAATGGATTTCGTAACTTCTCTCAGTTTGAAGATATAAGCGGTAATACATTTCGAATCGTTTAGTCAAAATACTTTTGGCCTCTATTGTATGCTTTTAATTATAAGTCATAAAATAACAATTATTTTCTTTATTTTTAAATGGCTTAGCTGTTAGCTACGTTTTAAATTAATCAACTCAATTAATCAAAAATTATATTACAATTTAAAATGTATTTTATTTTTATTAATTCTTTGATACAAGCTCTAATTCGAGCATAAGGGAAAAAACGTATTTTTGCCTTAAATGAATTCTGTTCCATGATTCAAGTGAAATTCTTAATGCATTTTTAATTTTTTATTATTTTATAACTTTTTACAAGATTCCTGATTTAAATGGCTTTTTAAAGATTTTCATATTTTTAAGTTGCATTGTAAATTTGAAGTATCCAAATTCTATATTCGAATCCACGAAACAAAAATTTAGCAAAAAAGAAAAAGGGTTCCAAAAACTTGATGCTTAACTAAGGGGCATATAAAAGTATTTCCTTCTAGAAATCGATAGCTTACTACGCCAAGTAATAGGATAAAATGTTTGAAAATATCATATCTAATCTAAACTAATGAAAGATAATTCTCCTTCTCATTCTCCTCAGTACCCAAGGCTAGACCTTACAGAGACTAAGTTCCCTTTAAACAAAAATCCTAATAAGTAGTGTAGTTTATCAAATTATTTCCACCTTTGAAGGTGATCCTCATAATTGGGAAAATCAAATTTTGTTTGGTTAGGAAAACTAGATCTTATAAAAATCTTTTGATATCTAACACAGACAGTGGTGCGGTAAAGCAAAAATATTTTATTTTAAGACTTTTAAAATAGTCACGAAAGGTATTTTTGAGAGTCACGAGTCTGGCCTTCTCACCAGGCACATCGCACAGCGTGAAAGTTTTATTTTCTAGCTTCTTTATTAACTATATAGCGAGACTAGAAAATATTTAGTTTCGAAGGTAGAAAATTATATTTTCAGACACTAAGTTCCCTTTAAACAACTATCGTTATAAGTTGTCTAGTTTTTCAATGTATTTGCTCTGTTGAAGATGACCATCAAAATTGAGAAAACCAAATTTTGTTTGGCTAGGAAAATTAGATCTTATCAAAATGTATTGATTTCTAACCTAGTTTCCCACATTACTATAACATACTAAAAATTAATTTTAAGACTATTAAAATAGCGTCACGAAACGTAATTTGAGAGTCACGAGTCTGGCTATTTCTCCAGACATATCGCATATCATCGTAAAAGTTTTGTTTCCTAGGTAGGCTAAAAAAATTTGATTTGAAGACCATTGAAATCGTGTCACGAAAGGTAGTCACGAACTGTTTCTCCAAGCATATCGCACATGGTGAAAGTTTCGTTTTCTAAGTGACCACTTTACTTAATTTTCTAGTTAGGCTTAAAAGTATTCAAAACAATTTAGTTTCGACAAAAACGTACAGAATTAAATTTTTATATTTTATAGATTCATTTGATTCCAATAAAAAACACTTTACAATTTGTTTTTCCTCAAATACACATTATCCTGAATAAACATTGTCTTCCTACACAAGCGAGAGTAACCCAAACAATCCCATTGTCTTTAGCAGTAGGTACCAATTGTTTGGTTTCGGGTTCCATTGTGCATTATCTCTCGATGTTTTGTATACTTTATGGAGGTGCAAACATTTCTTTGACATTGTATTTACTTAGAAATTAAAACTTGAGTTCGCTTAACCTCCAGGTGCATGGTATTTATGCTACCATTGGTAATACGAGTACTACAGCTATAATTATTATACTCATTTCTATTAGCAAAAAAAACTTTCAGGGTTGCAACGATTGCTTTACTTTTATGACTTCATTACGTTTGCTTATTTTTAATTGTTTTTTATTTTGAACCAAGCACTTTCAGGGTTAAAACAATTAAAACTAGTTCTTGAACAGGAAAACGGAAATTTTTCAATAATTAATTTCCGCAGTGGGTGCTCAAAAACAAATTAGAAGGTTTAACTATGTTAAAAAATGGAAACAAATACAGTTAAACTTACTCATAACGAATTCCCTAATAAAACCAATAACATTTCGATATTACAAGTTTGAAAGAAGATTTAATTTATATAATAAGATATTCGATATCACGAGTTTTTAATAAGAAATTTCTGTAAAAATACATTTTCTTTATAAGACCCATATGCAGCATAACATATTTACGAATGTAATGAAAAAATGCATATAAAAAATAGTCACTCAAAAGAAAGGTCACACTATTTTTTTTTTTTTGGCCTATGGAAAACAAACATTTGACTCCTTTCGGAAACACTGAAGGAAAGTTATACTCAATCATTTTAATTGAAAGATAGTACTTTGTAAGTATAAAAAGAGATAATCAATAAATATGACAGATCGAAAGATCATAATGTCAAAGTGAAGATCGATAATGCGGAAAAAGTTTCAAGTACTTCGTTTTTTTGATCTAATGCAAGTATTATTTTTTTGTTCCGAATTTGCAAACAAAAATGTTTCTGCTTTAAAGGTTTAGTTTCTCTTTGTTGAATTCTGGAGCATCAAGCAGTAGCTTCAAGCAAGGCACCCAAGCAGTGCCATTAAGCAGTGCCTAGTTTTTGTTCTAGGGGAACTGGTATAAATAGCGATGCAGCTCCAAATATATCATTCTTTATATGATCTAAGCGTATTTGCTTAAAAACTTTGCTCCCAATACCTTTGGACCTATTGTATGCACCTGTAAAGAGCTTCTTGACCTCCTTGACCCTAATGAACATTTCGGATTCCAGTAGACATAGGCACCCCGACCATTTTAGCCTTTCACATTTTTGCTGATATCTTTAAAAGCTATTTTTAAAGTTAAAGGGAAATAATCTACTGACTTCTTAGCGTTTTAAAGCTCAAAAGTTATCACTTAAGGAAAATTACTTCAAGTGTATTTGAACTTCGTTGCCTTCGTTCCGCTCAGCTCACTCCAACTCTTTATAAATTTTCCCTTCATATCTGTTTCGTTTTATGGAGCAAACAGCTGTTTATAGTGTTATCAGTTCGTGCCATTTAATTATTACTCATATGCACATATTCATATTCATATTCATATATTATGATATGATGGGGTTTCGTTTGAGTTCCATTTCCTGAGCATTGTTGCCCAATCCGCTGCAACCCACTTGACAATAAATAATACGTTTGAAGCATTAGAAGCATATTGTTATTGCCCCTACTGTCAAGTGTTTGAGTATTATCAAGGGCCAACAACAAGTTGTTTCCCAGTCTACAGTCCGGCCTTTAATTATTCTGATACTCTTTCTCCCAGCGTGAGGCTCACGCACAATTTCATTAAGTCGCAACTAATTAGTTTTGTAAGCTCTTCATTACCCTTTCGCTTAAACTTGTCTAAGCCTTGGGCTTTGGGCTTAGTTTTTAAACACGATTAGGTCTTGGCAAGTCTTTTTGACACCCGCGCGAATTAAGCCCACTTTCGGAGTGGGCCAAAAGCGCATTAAATGCCTGGTTTGTTGGCTGTACTTTATAATTAATTGAATTTACCGTTTGACAGCCATCAAAGAGACGCAATGAAAAAAGAAAAAAAAAAGCAAATGAAAAACATGGATAAATGGGGGCAACAAAACAAAATGCAGAATGTACGGAATATTCATGTACTTGTTGTCGGCCAACATTTAAATTAGCCATTTCCGCTTCTTTATGGACGCCCCATAACAAAAACAACGATAACAACAACAATAGTGTAAATGGACAAAAACGACAACAACAAAAATGTCAAAAAACAAAAAAAAAATCAAAAAACACGACGGATGAGTAAAACGAACAACTGAAACTAGTTTTCCTAGTACCATGTACTAGATAAAGATATACTTAGATATGAGATACTAAAGGAGCTCAGAGGCGTAGGTCGATTTGGAAAAAGGGGTATTTGAGCTACTTTTAAATTTCATATACGATCAAACCTTTTTATACTAACTGCTTTAGATGAAAATCATAGAAGTTCACAGCTTTTTTGATAATATAACGAAACTTCTATACGAAGAAGCTATTTTCTAATCCCCCTGCGAAATCTCTTCAGCGAATTTCTACTGTAGTTTATATGAGTTATATTTTTAGTCAACCAAATTACATGTAATGTTTTCCTTAAACACGTTTTGGAATGTAGGGCTTACGTTTAAGAACCATTTAAAAGTTTAAGTGAAATTTAACCTAGTTGAGCATTCCATGCAAAGTCGAACTTTTCTATAATTGCTCTACGTCGAATTTGTTCATGCTAGGAAAGTTTTCAAAGTACACTGCTGGTTTTTATTCAATTTATGAACTAATTCGAAATTCCATATGGTATTAAGCTTCTTTTAATTAACTACTCTAAACATTTTTTGTTTCATATTAAAAGTACTATGATTTTTTGGTCTTATAAATAATGTCTTATTAACGAAAAAATTTAATTCAAATTTATGAACTAATTCGAAATTCCATATGAACTTCTTAAATGAATGAACTTCTTAAATGAACTACATACATATACATATTTTTTGAAATTATAACTAATTTATAATAATTTTTTTATATAAACTAATTTTCTACTTCTATGGAACTCAGCTTTGGAAAATTCGACTGTATTTTATTTTGGAAGTTCCATTTTACGTCAAAGAATCCATTTAAAAAGATTTGCAAACAAGAATTTGGAATTCAAAAATTAAATTTAAATTTAAAGTTTTCTAAAACCAGATTTTAAGATGGCTGAGTTTATGTTAAAGAACCGGTTCGAGCGGCAAATAAATACTTATCAATAAATAAACAAATAAATACTTATCAAAAAAAAAACTGCAGCAAATGTTTTACAAACGTCAGCCAGAACCAGAACTAGTTCTTACTAGAGAAGCTTAAAGCTAATTATGTTTCAAAAAAGGATTGTTCTAAATAAAAACTACGTACTAAGAAGTAAAAAATGTAGATATAAATATGAAGTATGGTTATTTGCATATCTTCGGACTGAACCAGAACTAACTCCGAATAAAATTCTTAATAGAAAAATTGAAATGAAATGGAATATATTCCAAAATTTTTGGCAAAAACTGAGTTGTGCTCATTGATCGTCATTAATAAAGATTTGGAATCTTTTGGGATCATATATCCAAGCATATATTGTATGTTGTATAATAAAATATGATATTATTTTTTATATTCTGTTCGTAAAATATTTTTAATATTTTAAACTTTTTTATATATTAAATTTTCGTATTCGTTTTATAAAATTTATTTTTTACCTATTAAAGCTCTTTTAGAAAAAAAAGTGTTCAGGGTTTGATTTGCAGTAGAAAATAGAAAATGATAAGATATCTGGTTCGGTACAATCAAAAGCATTTCCGGATATCCGTGATTGTTTGTTTTGCAATAACAATTTGTTACGTTCTTTTTATCGCATTTATTAGCAACAATAATTTTTGTATAATAAATTTAAGCTGATAATATGTCAATTTTCAATGAATCAGCTTTAAAAACTCGTTATTTGTACATTTGTTATCATTTAGAAGACTATTTAATATTAATTTATATAAATATAAAGAAAACGTAAATTCTCAATTATAAAATATTTGCAACCAAAGCAATGAAGGCTTTCAGGCTGACTTACAAAATTATTGCGGATGTCGAAAAAGAAAATTTTTGCTCCCAATTCCACATTTTAATATTTTCCTTCCTCCTTGTTAGCACAGCTCTGAACCTGAAATTTTTCACGACAATGGTATTCTTATAATAAGGGAAATTTTTTAATGGTAGACATGACATTTTCGACTATCATGTTGGGATTCGTTTTCCGGAGCGGGTTCGATTTAAAATGCTTTTAGAAATTACGACTTTTGTACCGATTTGCTTTGAAGTTGATTATTTAAAAATTGGATATTTTTCTAAATAATAATGATATATTATATAGTATGGGATCTATTGTGCTCCTAACTTGTTCTAGCGTTCTTCAGCTAGACCAATTTCTTAAGTTTACTTAAATATTTGGGATGTTTCTGCTTGAGTTACATCGTGGATAAGTATTATATTCCGGGCAATGACGTATATTTTTTTTCTTTCCAAACTCTGCAAGTATGTAATGTAAGTACTGTTTCATAAAAACTAAAATTCTTTGAACTTATGTTGCAAATTTACTTAGATGGTCCCCAAATCAACTAATTCAGTATCTTAGGGCGGATATCCTATTTCTTTCCAAACTCTGCAAGTTTGTGTCTTCTCCTCAGTTTCCCAAAACCTGTAATTCTTTGAATACACGATACACCTTTGAATTACATAGGTGATTCTCGAATTAACCCATTGAGTATCCTAAGAAAAAATTTACATAAAAGCTATATTTTTGTCAATTTTTCGAAGTTATAGGAACTGAGCGCCTGCCTGGCTTGTCGTAGGCTGATTCATTCTGATTTTTATCTGAATCTTTTATATTGCCTAAGGAGTGGTCTAACTATGACGCAAATGGGTTCCGGCTCCAAAGGTCAAAAGAAAGTGGAACTTTTCATTATATGAAGTTTATCATTCCATTCGTAAATTTTGCTTGCTGCGTATGGAAGTTAAACAAGAAGTTCTATAAGAAGTCTCCCAAAACTTTTCAGTTCGTCAGCACTAACTAAAATTATCTAAAGCTACTAAAAGCTACTACGCAAAGTCCCCCCTCGACTACACCACTGTCACTTTGAATATGGCTACAGAAGATACCTAACAGCGGATAGCATTTATTTGTTTAGATATTTAGCGTTTTGAAAAAAAAAAACATTGATAGCTATGATAATCATAGGAGTGTTTTTCTCAGAGATGCTAATTCGAAGCACATGCTTGGGCTATTTATTAAATAAATATGACAAACAAATGCCTAGAGTGCCTATAACTAATGGCTTGACACGATTATAACTCATATAAGATAGCCCCCAGGCCCTAAAACTGTCCAAACAAGTTGTTCAACACTTCAGCTGGAAATGTGCTGAAAAGCGCTTGAAGAAAAGTTCTGCTTTAGGTCTCAGTCTGAGCGCTTTTCAGCAGCTGTCTGTACATATATTTATTATATACTTTTCATTTTCATAAATTTCCACTTACTCATTTTACGGTAGCTTTTGTACGGTTCTTATAACACGCTCCGTTAAACGTTTTTTTGTTAGATACATTTTATGACGGAGTTTTCTCTTTCTATCTCCCCCACTGAGCCAAACCGAGCCTTACTTCATCATTCACTCAAACTTTGCATAATTTTCATTTATTACCTCAGCTCAAGCAGCGGCAGTCCCGACTTTTCTTTGTATCTTTTTTTTTATGTTTTTATTGTATCTCTTTAAGGCAGACCAAACCGAACCGAAAAAAAAGATACATTTTTATGGCAGCAGAAGGAGGAGGCTACGTTACGTTGCTCCAATTTATCTTACAAATTTAATCTTTTCACATAATTTTCCCAGTGTGGCTTTTATGTAATTACCTGCGGTTATCCTGAGCTCTGCTTGCTCTTTATTTAAAGTGAAGTTTCGCTGAAGTTTTTTTTTGGGCATCTTTTGTTGTCTTGGGAAAGTTTTCAGCTGTGCCGGCTGTCAAAAGTTGTAGCCTTTGGGATGGATGTTTAACAGTCTGCATTTCCGAGGCTCCCTTAAGAAAAAAAATTATACGATATGCATTGGTTTCATATTATGCAAGCCAAGCTGCTGCACAGCCTTATACATACATATTATATACTATCTTATATACTATCTCTGTAATTAAATGTCTTACTCATGCATTATCTTTCTCCTTCTACTTACAGGTAAGTGTCGCAAGTCGCATCCAAGTAAGCGTAGCCGATTCAGTGACTGACTGCCTCACTAACTAACTTATCGCGATGATGACTGCCTCAGGCTGTTGCAAATTCAATTCACCGAGGTCTACAATAATTTCAACATCTGTACCATCTTTCCGACACGCCTATAAAATGTGGTAAAAAAAAACAAAGATCAGGCCAGAAAGCTTCATCAAGTGCACGCGATTTGCGTGCTGCGTCTGTGTGCGATTTATGACGCGCGCGTTTTTAATCGCATTGCATGCAATCGAATAATCGAGTGACTGTCGTTTCTGTTGTTTGTTCAAGTTTTTATCTATGCAAACGATTACAACATTGTTGCTGATGTCATTTGCAGCAAGTATGCAATGAACATTAGACATGCATCATAAAGAGAGGGTGCTTTTTTGTAAAGCACTTTTAGCTCTTTTTTGAGCTTTTTGGGTAGCAGTTGTTTTTAAGGTTTTATTGTTGTCATTATCTGCTTTATTATGTTATAAACAGAAAGGAAAATATATTAGTTTTTAGATGAAAAAAAGAGACTTTCAGATGTCAGACCATGTTTGCCTTATAGTTTTTGAGTCGCTAAATCTGAAGAGGTTTAAAAATCCCACCAATTCAGTGGCTTAAAATAATCATTAAATATCTCCCCATTCTAGAAATAACTTTCTTGACTTTTTTTAAATAATTATTCCCTTTAAATTAAATTTCGATAAATCTAAGAATATATAAGAATATATTATTTCCTTTAACTTCTGGTGTGGGGGCATAAATCGATGTATCTAAATCTATCTAAAAGCTTTGAAACTAGTATTAGCAAAGGAATAATTGAATTCTCAGAAATTAAGGTCTGAAACGTATTACGCTCCTAAATCATCGTTAAGTTAGGATTATGTTGCAGATGATAATTTTTTCACCAATTGATCCCAACTTTTGATCTCAAGATTCATAATAGTGATGAAAGCTATAAAGAGAAGTCAAATTTTGCAGATTTATTCCAAGTTTCTAGTTAAAAAGTTCATACCGTTCATTCGATTTGTAAATGTGAGATAATGTTCCGGACTTATTTTGCTTATTTTTCAATTTATCTTTAAACAGCCCTTTTCTTTCCAATTTGTTTCCATATTGTTCTGGCTGTCTTATAAAAGCTTTCTAAAATTTCGATCTCGGAATTTAGTACTCAACTTGTCTTCAAATCATTAGTAATCTCATTGTGCATCTTTAATAAAAACTTAAACAAAATACAAATAGCAACCTAAAAAAACTTGATAATTTTCTAAAGTTGCTTTTGTACTAGTTTAACATAGCGATATAAAGCCGATATTTAAAATATCAAACATTTTGGGTTCGATACTGTATATTCGATGCCGATGTTTTGGTTCGCAAATTCGATGCCAACTTGTCTAGCGCCAGTATCGAGCTAAGCTTCTATTTAATATTGGTAACAGGATTTAAAATTAGCTATTCACTTTTTTGAGTTCGTCCATTTATTTTTCAATTTATCTTTAAACAACCTCTTTCTTTGAAAAACAACATTTTTTAATTTCGATCCGATATCGTCGATGTCAATATTTTGGCGAGCATCGAACCAAATCATTTTCAAGTTTTTTGGAACGCTCACTGCTTCGTTTTGATAGTTTATTAAATCGGGCATCTCAAACCCGAGTACTACCAGCCGGTTGGAACATGTAGACTCCGAAAATTCGCGTATTTTCAAAACGATACTTCATTTATAATGGCCAAATCGCCATTTATAGCTACTTTTAGTAATAATCCTCATTAAGTATTGGTCCGGAACGTGTAGACTCCGAAAATAATTTCTGGAAGTATTGCAATATTTCAAATCGCTAAAACTGCTTTCTTTTTCACATGGTATTGCCCCGATTTTGTAGGAATATGTGGACTCCCAAATTTCGTATATATCCCAAAAGCTCCATCAAGTATTCCTATGATCGGCCAAATCGCCAAAACTGCTTTTGTTTTTACCCGGTATTACCCCAAGTACTAAGATTTTTAATTCCGAAAATGTGGACTCCGAAATTTCGTATTATTTCTGAAAAGAACGTGAAGTTTGCTGGTCGATCAAATCGTCAAAACTGCTTTCGAACTAGTTTGGTATTGCTCCGAGTAGCATGATTTTTTCGAAACATATGGACTCCGAAAATTCGTTTATTTTTCGAAATCTACGTTGAGTATATTCAGACAAATTATTCGAACTGCTTTTGTTTTAATTTCGTATTGCCTGAGTAGTCACATATTGATAAAAGATGTTTACTGCGAAAATTCGTATATTTTCCGAAAGCTACCTCATATATCCCATTACTCGGTCAAATCGCCAAAACTGTTTTTTTTAAATTGGGTATTGTAGTGCCACCACTTTGTCAAAACATATAGACTCCGAAAATTCCTAAACTGACCGAAATCAATGTGGTATATTTTAATATTCGAACAAATCGCTATTCATCGCCATTCTCATATTAAAACAAAAACTTGAGCCAATATTTTACGTTAAAAAGTTTTACCAAAAGTTGGATGATGTGGACTACGAAATTTCACATACTTTCAGAAAGCTTCGTCCAGTATTCTAATATTGAGGCAAATCGTCAGAACTGTTTCTTTTAATTTGATTTGCTCGGAATATTACGAAATTTCGAAACATATGGTATCCGAAATTTCACTTATTTTCCGAAAGCTACGTGGAGTATGTCAATGTACGGCCAAATTACCTGAACTACTTTTGTTGAAATTTGGTATTGCCCGAGTAGTACCAGTTTGCTGAAAGATTTGGACTCCGAAAATTGGTATATTTTCAGAAAGCTACGTCAACTACTCCGAAGTTCGTCCTAATCATCAGAACTGCCTTTGTTTTAATTTGGTATTGCTCTAAGTACTACCACTTTTGGACTCCGCCAATTCCTAAACTATCCGAAATCAATGCCACTTTCAAGTTAAAACATATCTTTACCCAATATTTTAAATAAAATCAAAATAATGCTATAGTATGTCAGGTATATTTCCGTATCTTACACGAAAAGAATTTCGTTATTTGGTAAAAATTTCTTTTGTTGATGCTAACCAAATTATTTGCCAAGTATTTCAACATTCCACCAAGTCCCCACTCCTGTCAACTTAAACTATTTCTTTATCAAATATTTGACTCGTTTCAAAAACGTGCACCCTTTAAATGCACCCCGCTGCGGTCGCTTGGGAAACTCTTGAAAACAGTTGAAACTCTTTTCACAGTTTGTGGCACGTTGCATAGTTGTTGTTGAGTAAAAAAATTTGCATAATTGCAAGTGTTGGTGTGGCATGCCACAAAACAATTCTAATTGGAGTTGCTTGGGGTCTGGGCTTGGCTGCAAATGTCAAATAGTTGCAGCTTTTTTCTGGAACTTTGTATATTTCTATTATTTCTGTGTGGGAACTGCAACTGCAGTTCAACGCCCTACATAAAAGTATCTGTATCTGTAGCTATGTATCTTTGAAACTAGTATGTAGTAGGCCATAATGAAGTTTTCGCTTTTTTCCCAGTGTGTTTATAATATTTGATATATAGTATAAACAAAACGCATAAACAACACAGTTTGTGTTTAGAGCAGAGTCAAAGACCGCTAGGCTTTGTATATAATATACTGAGATATATATAAAGCTGTAAAAAGTGTTGCCCCACGGCTTTCAGACACCTAAAAATTTCACTAGCAACTGAGCTAGTGAACAATTAATACTAAAATACAAAAAAAAAAAAAGGAAATTGAATGAAATTTACATATTGTAAATTAATTTTCATCTGCATTTTTATTTAATTTTTTGTTATTATGCAGCGCATTGTGCTCTCTTCTGAGATGATAAAAGATGTTTTGTTCGCTTTCACTTGATGTGTGACCGTTAAACAGTTCCCATTATTGTTGTAACTTTGGGCATTGTTTTTGTATTTTTTTTTTTTTGGTTTGGGTTTTTCGTGTCTTCCAAGGCCAAGAAAGCATTCCTGTGCATAATCGTCTAGTACTATTTATACGTAGCTCGAAAAAAAATTTGTACATTTTTTAGCAAAAATTCCAAGACGTGACAACTTGTCTGTTTTTTCACTTACATCCCACACTTGACACTTAAAATGCAAAACTAAATAAGTTAGAAATTTAAGCTGAGGTGAGCATAGGCTAAGGAATACTCTGTAAATGAAATCTGGAAGTAAAAGTATCATCTCATATCAACTAAGCTCTAGAACGATTTTGTCGTTTAAAGCAATATTTTTAGCTTCCTAAGACGCTAAGACGTTCTATAAAATTATAAACTTTTTCTCCTTTTAACCTGTTCTGAGCAAAATCTATTGTGCACCCTATATATTTTCTATCTGTTCTTGTTTTGAAGCTTTTTTTATCAGATAAGGTGCTATGCTATAAAATATGCTAATTTACAAAAAAAATTCTTTAAAAAAAGTGCTAAAAAATTAAATTTTATGAAGGTGTCAAAAGGGAAAACTTGGTATTCCATTGATAAATTTTAGAGTAGCTCTTAGCTTCAGCCGAGAATCTCTTGTAAGCGAGATTTAGCTTAAGATCATTTGAAGTCTGAGGCAGACTTTTTTAAAAAAATTTTCTTCACAGTCAACCTATATCAATCGAGCTCTAAATCGTTTTTGCATATATGCACAATGGCTTAAGAACCAATTTTATGGAGGTGACAAAAGAGAAACCTTGGCGCACTATTAATAGAGAAAAGCTCTGAGCTTTAGCCAGAAATCTCTTGTAAGCTGGATTTAGCCTAAGTTCACTAGAAGTCTGTCATAATGCAGTCTATTTGAAAAAAGATTTTTTTTGACAGTCATCTCATATCAATCAAACTTAAGAACGTTTTTGCATTACTGCACAGTGGCTAAAAATTAAATTTTATACAGATAGCAAAAGAGAATGGCAATCTATTGGTATAGAAGAGCTCCTAGTTTTCGGAAATGCTAGAGCCGGAAATCTCTTGTAACCGAAAATCAGCCCAAGATTGTTTGAAGTCATGAAATCTGACTAAGATCGTTAGAAGTCATAAAACAGCCTACTTTGATAAAGATTATCGTGAAAGTCGTATTATATCAATCAAAATTGCTTTAGTCAACAATCTTTCAGCACAAATATTAACCTTAAAAAGATAATCATCGTGATTCATAGTCTAATTAATATTTGAACGATAGATTTTCCATTCAAGTTCTACTTTCAGTCCAAGATTTATTGTTTTTAATGAAACTAATTTTTTTGTGTTAATAACTTCTTGCAAATAGCCCTAACTTTTGACCCCCGCAAGTAAAATTTGGTTATTACCTCAATTCTTCTGTAAAGTATTTTACGCTGCTAACATATTCATGCAAAAGTTTTAAAAATTTTAAATTTAATTATTATTAATTAATTTAAATTTTTTTAATTTAATTATTTTAAATTTAATTATACATTTTTATGCCGATAATCTTTTTATAAGCAAAAAACTCAAATTTTTGCCGATACTTTCTTTATATGCAAATAACCAATTGATGTCTATAATCTTTTTATAAGCAAATATCTCAAATTTTAGCCAATAATCTTTTTATTAGCAAATAACTTCAATTTTCGCCAAACCTCTTTTTATAAAAAAGTAGCTTGAGCTTGTGCCGATATATTTTTTATTAGCAAATAACAATAAATATCTCAGATAATTTTTTATAATCAAATAACCCCATTGTTTACTGACGATGATTTTTATTAGTAAAAAACTCAAATTGGCGATAATCTTTTTGTAAGCATATAATAATAATTTATGCCGATAATCATTTTACAAGCAAATAACCTAAAATTTGTGTCAACGATCATTTTATAAGCAAATAACTTAAATTTATGTCGATAATTGTTTCATAAGCAATTAACTCTGATATACGACAATAACCTTTTTATATGCAAATAAGTCTTTTAAATACATTTTTTTAAAAGCAAATATCTCGAATGTAAGCTGATAATCTTTTATGTGCAAATTGCCCTTATTTTATCTCCTCATAAACAAAAAATTCTTATTTTCGTCAATAATCTTTCTAAGATTAATCAATTCTAATTTAGGCCAGTTATATTTTTATTACCAAATAACTCCTATTTATGCCGATAATCTTTTTATAAGCAAATCGATCAATTTATAATGATAATAACTAGGAAATTCCTCCTCCCATGTTATCCCGCAATTTCTGCAAATTTATTTGCCTTCCTTCAGTGTAATTTTTTGTTCATACCTTAACCTTCATAAAAAGAAAAATAGTTTATTTTCTCTCAAAGCAAACAAAAAATATATCAGAATATTTTCCTTTTGTAAATAGATAGAGCGAAAGTAGATAAAAGTTATTATTATAGACTAAAGGCATCTCATTTAAAAGATTTTACAAGATACCTTGAAAAAATAATCTTTACTCCTGTATTTTACATTCTTAGGGATCTACGCAGAAATGTTAATATAATGCTTACAATTGAAATTATCATCTGTTCAAATTATTTATATATATAAATCATGAAATTTTGCAAGCTACCTCAAAAATATTATATTCTCTCTTATAATCTCTGGAATCTTGCATTTTTAGGTCCTAAGCAAATAAATTATTTTAATAGCTTAAAGTTTTGGTAATTATATCCACTGAACCAAGAATATTTGAAAATTTTAAATATTTCAGGTGTTCAGACATAGACAATTTTTCAAATACATATATAGATAGGACACATTCCGTTAACGTAAAAAATGTAGTTCTGATAACCTCTGAGATCGAATACTCTACAATTTTTGCAATATACGAACTAGGATCTTTTTCGACAAATGAACAAAATTTAGTACCAACGAAATAGGCGTTTTTCGATTTATCCAAAAATTACAAGCTCCAACAACCTCTGATAAATCCTAAAAATGTTTTTCAACAAATTCTGAGATCGATGTACTACAATATATCCAATATACGAAATAGATGTATTTCCGAAAAATGCAAAAAATTCAGTTCCAACGAAATTGACGCGTTTTCGATTCATTCAAAAAAGAGTTCCAATCATCTCCAATAAATAAAAAAATGTTAATCCAACAAATTCTGAAATCTATATTTCGAATATACGAAATAGTACCATTTCCGATAGATCCCAAAAAAGTTGTTCCAACGAAATAAATGCATTTCCGATAAATGCATAAAAAGCAGTGCCAACGAGCTCTGAGAACGATATACTAGATACGATATCTTTCGGTTTTTATTGTCAAAATGTTGTGAAAATATACTTTTTATGGTTTCCTATCACACCTTCAACGACTGTCACCAGTGTGACCATAAACCAAATATACCCTATAGCACATTTTACAGCTTTAGCATATACATACTATAAATTCGCCTTACCGTACTCATTGGGTTTCCCAGCGAATCCCCCTCCTATCCCGCCGTACACTACTCTATCACCTGACTTTCTTTATTTGGATTCTGTTGCTCTTTATTTGACATTTTATTGATGATGTGACGACGATGACGACAAAGATTCCAACAACTAGTCGGACAAAAAGTTGCCTGGCAATGCGCGGCACGTTTCTCATTTCGAGCAAATAAATATCTCAACTCATATATACTATATAGTGCTTGTGTATATATGTATCTGACATAGTAAAAGTAGCGTAGAAAATTTTCACTCTTTTTTTTTGTGACAATTTTCACATTACAAATGATGCGCAAAAGTTTTTCCCCCATTGTTTGTTCAATCAAGCGAAGCTCCAAACTGGCGAAGGCCTAATTAATATAAATTGCCATTGACAAAGATACTCCAGATTGCGAGAGATTCTCGGTTTGCCACTTTTGAAGTCATTTTAGCTTGCTGTTGGAATTGTTATCATCTTTGACTTGTTATCTCAGATTTCCGCTGCGCTTTTGGTGCCCAATCAGGCGGCAAACCGTCGTATGCACTGATTCGGAACTATCGACTTTTCAGAGTTCTCAACACTTGACTTGAGTTCTCTCGGCTCAGTTTCCGCTACTGCCATTGGGAGAAGCTGCAGCAAAATAATTGCCACGTTAGAATGACCAACGGACAAAGGGTGGAGGCTGTGGCATCCAGCTTTTCGTTATGCAAGTCGAGTTTGGTGCTCCCTGTGGCTGCCAGCGCCTCCTCCATATTGTCTGGCTGTGGGGTGTTTGCTGTCAGTTGCAGCATTTACTGCGTGCCAACAGCTTTTATTGCTGCTCGGTTGACTGGCAGACAGATGGTCCAGTCGGACGTGCAGCTGGCTGGGACGGACGGATAGAAGGACGGAGTGGAGCATGCTATGCAAATTGCATAAAATATTGCTCTATAAAAGCATTTCAAAGTTCAGTGAATTTACGAAATCTGTTCGAGTTTTAGTTTGCTTCATGTTGGAAGTCTTAACAGTGCAAGACGAACAAGGAGACTGCAAACTTTTGGAGCGTACTGTAGGAATTCTGGGCATTGCATTAGATTACATTCAATTGAATTTACAACTGTTACTTAAACACTTTTGATGCATAACAATGAGCTTATGGCGCGCCTGGGGGCATTGACTATATGGTTGAGGATGTTGGGTGGGAGGGATGTAGCTCCGAAGATAGCTCCCTCCGCTTTGAATGTTCTAAGTAATAGACGAGGATGTTGGGTGAGTGATTGGGTGATTTAGCTCGGAAGCTAGCTGCATCCGCTTTGAAGGGACTGATCAATAGGGTCAATAATCCGATTACAAAAGTCTTATTGTGAACTTTACATCCGAGATACCTGTTTAAATCGAAACAATTACCAACTTAAAGAATCCTTGCAGAGACAGATTATTCCTTTTACAAGTGCTAAAATTTAAAGTTGTTTGAATCGTTTGATACCTTGGTATAGTCAGATCTAGGTTATATGGTTACTATCGTAGTGCCTTAAGCGTTATTCGAAGAATTTTCTATGTCTTTTCAAAAGAAACAGCTTGTAAATGCTTTGAAATGTCTTTAAAATAGGGTCCATATTCCGATTCGATAAGTGTTCGCTTGGACTTTATATGTTCCAAGCCAAGACAGTCGTTGAATCGAACCGATTAAATATTTTAAGAATCGTATTAAAGGTTTCATTTTGCGTTGGTAGAATAGCGGCGGCGGATTCTTCATGCTCCCTTCTAAGACATGTTCTTAATTTCAAAAGTTAAACAGTTGTTATAATCGCGTGCCACCTTAGTATACTCAGATCTAAGCCATCGAGAGATAAGTACGGACCAAGTGGTACTTCCGTCGGGCTTTAAGCCTTTTGCGAATAATTTAGGAATTTTCAATATCATCTGAAAAGTAACAGATTGCGAATCCGCTGATAAGAGTCCGTTCCTAATAAAGAATGGAAAAACATTTGTAAAGCAAAGTTCAACTCTTAAGCTCGGTACTATTGAGATTGTTTTTTTATTCTGGAGATATTACCAGTATGTTTTTTTGTTTAGAGAATTTGACTTTTCTTTACATACATCCATGTTTTTTTTTTTGATGAACATAAAAATTTCTAAACACTCTTTTGATTAGATGCCATAGAAAATTTACATATCCTTAAAACTGCGAGGAAGTAAATGATCCCCCATGACTATTATGCTGAGAAAGAAGAAAAAAAAAGAGTTCACCCAAAGGGCTAGAGACGTAGAATAACAATTTAAGTTCATCTGAGCTATATTGTACCCATTAAAGAAATAATTAGTCATATCCTTTTAAATCGTGCTACAATAACATCCATTAGACAATTTAAGAAGTCGAAAATTTTGGACGTAACATAATATTTATTTCCTAAATGGTCAGAGGAAGGATAGTCGATGTATCGATATATTGAATACAGCACTAAAAAACATAATAATAAAATAAATATTTTTCCATTTCCTTCATTCATTTTTAAATCCGAATAACGAGTTATACCAATAAAAAGTTACATCATGATAGCGCTTTTTTAAAACTTGTCTTGTTTATAAAGTAATTACTTTTTGAGTAGTTTACAAATAAACACTTACAAGCGATCGTGAAAAACTGTTAACAAAGTGATAGGCCAGATGGGCCGTTACCTATGCTATGTTCACATCACCTTAAAATGGCGCCTATTTTTATTTAAAGGCCGACTAATAGTCATAAAAAATTAGGATTTCCTTAAGCGTCATATAATTTGCAACACTGTTCAACTTAAAATTTAAGAATTTTATACACGGTCCAAGACATTTATTTTTTGTAACGTTACGCCAAGCGTCTTCTTGATTATATTTCTTAATTTATAAAGCCCATTATTCTAATTTTTGTATATTTGTAGATAAAGTCTTATTTTTTTGTAACGTCACGCCAAGTGTATTTTTTGCTTATATCTTTCAAATGGTATGGCTAAATACCTAAGCAATAGTTTATACCAAAAGTCTTGCCCTAAGCACATCAAATAACATTTTTAAACCCAAGCTCAAGCCCATTTTTCTTTTTCGTAACGTCACGCCAAGTGACTTTTTGCTAATTGCTGGAGAGGTATAAAATCAAAATTTTGTTAAGTTTGTGGGTCTTCTCCCTCTTTTTAGTATGAATGTAGCGTCACGCCAAAGTGGAGAAGCTCATGTACGAGTATATTAGCTTAATGGGTGCCTAAAATTTATGTTATATTAGAGTTTTATCTGGGATTTTCAACAAGATCACCGATTAGCTTGTTTTTGCCGCTTAAACTATTTGTAACGTCACGCCAAACATCTTAATTGCTGCATGAGTATAAACATTTTTTTAAGCTTACGATTATTTTTTTTATGAATGCAATGTCACGCCAGTTCCATACAATGACTTTTACAGAAGCTGCAAAGATAAAGAAAAGGTAGAATCAAAGGTACACTTCTTCAGTTCCTGCGAAGCTCAAAGTAGACGCATGAAAAAGTATTTGGGAAACTATTTCCTCCATTATTTAACAGTACTAGAAACTATATGACCGAGGAAGATTGCAGGTTACATCGTAGCAACAGGCATGGCTCCTTCCAAGAAAAAGGGTAAAAAGTTATAGAGATCCGTTCGGTAACACAACAGTCAAGGACTAAGTGTGCTGGTTTAAGCCAGCGACCGCTTGAATCTTACCTAACCTAACCTAACGTCACGCCAAAATGAAATGCTTATATATATTACAATCATCTGTGCCCAAAAATATGTTATCTTAGAGTTTTATCTGGCATCTGGCGCACCAAAACTAAAAAAAAAAATGGCGGATGTAAAGTCGGGCGCGGACGACTTTAGGATACCCTGTACCACTAGCATGTAATAAAGTCCGATTTCTTCACAAAAAACAAAAAACAGAAGAATTTTTAAGCAAAAATTTTATTTTTGACCGATCGTTCCTATGGGAGCTATATGATATAGTCAACCGATTTCAATAAAATTTGACACAGTGCTTAAATACCTCAAAAAAGATCTATATGCCAAATTTATTTCAAATATCTTTACAAACAAACAAAACACATCGAATTTTGTATAAAAAACGTGTTTTTGGAACGATTGGTCCTATGGGAGCTATATGATCTAGTTAAACGATTTGGATTAAATTTAGTACAGTGCTTAGGAACTATAAAATACTCACGAATATCAAATTTGGTCCCAATATCTTAACAAACAAACGAAACACAACAAATTTTGTTAAAAAATCGATTTTTTGGAAGATCGGGCCTATGGGAGCTATATGATATAGTCAACCGATTTTGTTCAAATTTGGCACATTGCTTAAGTGGTCTAAAAAATTTCCAAACGCCAAATCTGGTTACGATATCTTTATTAAAAAACGAAATATAATATATATTCTTTAAAAAAGTTATTTTGGCCGATCGGTCCTATGGAGCTATATGATATAGTCAACCGATTTCGATCAAAATTTGGTACAGTGATTGGGAACTATAAAAAACTTTCGAATACCAAATTTGGTTACGATATCTTCATAAACAAACGAATTATTCATCTAAAACTTTTTTTTTGTCGAGGTCGTCTCAAACACCCCCATGGGAGCTATATAATTTATCCCCGATATCAAAAAAATAAAATAAACTTGCCTCCTATGGAATAATATGGGATCTAATGTGAAAGTTTGGTAACTCTAGCTCTTACCATCTCTGAGATCTAGGCGTTCACACGGACAGACGGACATGGATATATCGACTTCTCTATTCACCCTGATCATATTTTAGGTAACTTTGGGTGTCTCCGACGTCTCCTTCTATATGTTACATACATTTTCGGCTTGCACAAACTTAATATACCCTTGGTACCATACGGTACAGGGTATAATAATCCACCAGTTGAAGCTTGTCGGATTAAGCACATTTAATTAAATTTAGATTAAGCACTGCTTATAGATTTCCGCGAAAGAAGAAAAAAAAACTCCATAAATCTTTGGTGTTCCCAATATCAAGAGGCACGCAAAACGGCATAATTAATATTTTGTGAAATTTCCGCTTTCCATTTTCACGTTACAATTTCCTGGTAGAGCTGCTGCTAGTCGGGAAGCATCATCGTCATCTGTGTCGCATCCTCATTGCCAGCGTGTTTCCTAAATGTCTACGCTGCATTCGTACCCAACCCAACCATATATGGGCACAATTATCTCTTATATACTACATAGATATAGAGATATATGTTTATGTACTCTTTGCACATAATTTCACAATTCACATTTCACATTTCGCATTGGTGGTCGGTCATTAATGGCCTCGAGACGAAGGCAGCGGCGGCGTGAAAATTTCATTTTGTTAATGCGAAAATGAGCACGTTCAAGGCAAGATTTTGCGGTGGTCTGGCCTGGTTATTGTTATTGTTGTTGTTGGTGCGCTACCTGTGTCTCGGACACCATATCCAACGTAGACCGTAGACCAGATTGACCAACTTTTCATGCACTTTTCATAAGTGAGTTACAAGCGCAAGCCGCCACCTGTTGACTTGCGGTTTTCTGCGATTTTTCACAGTTTTTCCCAACAACTGAGAGTTTTCATGAAAAACGTGACCGTTGTAAAGTGGTTTCTGTTATTGTTGTTGTTGTTGCCACAAGCTGCGCCGCTTAATTAATTCGTCTAAGCACCTTGACCGATTTGTGGAACGAACTGACTGACTTGCAACTGAGTTCCCGAGTTCCACTCTTGTCCACTTAACACAACCAGTTATCATTTTTTTGTGTGTTTTTTGGCAACTCATTCCCAGAACAAGTTCCGCTCATGTCATGATGTGTTGTTTTTTTTTTTCGGACACTTAGTGGGTCAGTCAGCTCAGTGGCATCCAAATTGTCATGTTGCTCCCGTTCTAATACCCGGAATCTGCTAAAAAAAAATATTACAATTTCTAATTGCAAGCATACATCGGTAGTATTTATTATGTCTGATGGTGTTACTTGAACTAGTCTGGTGATGGGTGGCATCCACAAGATTGACGGCGGCACGCTAGTTTACGGTTAAAACTGTTGACGATTGCTCTACGCGTATCTGAAAGATACATTTCGTTATGTTAGATTTCGCGGTTGTGGTTTTTTGTAAAGAGCATTGAGCAGGTACATATGGGCTTGTGCAAGTGATTGTAACATAGATAAATTTATAAGAATAATATTGAAAAAAATTATGTTTTGGAAAAGATAATTACAAAATGATTAATAACTTAACTTAGGTTTTTCATTTCTAACTTTGGGATACAAAAAGGATTTTCCTTAAATATATTTTTTTCTTCTTCCGCTAATTATTAGTATTATTGAAGGTTAACGAAGCTCTTTTTTTGGTTACTTTTTCTTTTACCGCTTATAATTCTGGACCTTAACCTACGAACTATTTTGGTTCATTTTTTCATGTTGTGAACTATTTTGAAATTTTCTTAGCTCAAATTTTTTCTAGCTTACTTTCGAGAACAAAATTTTTCCTTGATTTGAAAACGTATTGCGTCGTTCCGCGGATAGTTTAGGAGTTTAATGTGTTTTTTTAATGCTTTCCGCGAACTATTTTCATTTTTTTTTATTTGCTTAAAATTAAAATTTTTCCTTTTATGATATAAGTTTTTTTTTCCTGTTCCTCCCGTGGATAGCTTTGGAGTTTGAAGTAGTGTGAACTATTTCCGAACTTTCCCTAGTTCCTATTTTTTCTTGGTTCCTCTCACATGCTAAATTTTTCTTTGCTTGTTATTTTATTGTGGAATTTAAAAGTATAACTTTTTTTTGCCTTTTTCCGCGAACTGTTTTGGAAGAAGTTCCAATTTTTTTTTTGTTATTTCAAAATCAAAATTTTTCTTATTCAACTATTTGTTTTTTTTTATCTTGCTTCCTCCCTTGGATAATTTGAAGTTTAAACCAGTTCCTATTTAGTTTCCGCTCGCGAAGTATTTCGGAACCTTCCGTTGTTCTTAGTTTTTTTTCGTGTTTCCTCTCACGAACTAAATTTTTCTTTGATTTTTTTTGTTATTTACTCTTCCCGCGGGTAATTTTAAAGTGGATCTTTTTTTGTTTTTTCTTTTTTCCGCGAACTATATTGAAACTTTCAATGGTTGAAATTTTTTCGTTTTTTTCAAAATGAAGATTTTTTTTAGTTCCGATATTTTTTTTTTCTTGCTAGTTCCTAATTTTTTCTTGCTTCCTCTCAAGAACTTTTTTGAAGCTTTACGTGGTTTCAATTTTTGTTTGCTTCCTTTCCCTGAAAAACAATTCTGAAATTTTAAACTTTTAGACTTTGAGTAGTCTATTTTTGTTTATTTTTTTTTTTTTTTTGAAAAGCGAATAAATCGTATATAAAATGAAAAGAAGCTAGTTCGAAAATCAAATTTTTATTATATAAGTAAATACAAAATTGTATTCCATTTGTTTGCGAAAGAAGGACTCTCCGACAATTTTATATTTTGTCAAGGTCCCATTGTTTTACTTCATCTCAAAATCTATTTTAGAAGCTTCCGTGGCTCAAATTTTTGTTTCTTATTTAGAACAAGATTCTTCCTTCGTTTTTTTGTTGTTTTTAGTATTACATTTAAAACTGGTCTAACTTAAAAATAAATACGTATAGCTGATCTGACATTCTCGGATGCCTCAAAAACGTGAGTTTGAACTTAGATTAAAAATTAAATTGCCTTTCTCTTGGATTCTTAAGCGGTTGCTAATGATAAATACTTTTTTTGAACTGACGTCTCAAAGAAGTTCATTGGGCTTGGATCAAGGAACAGAGTTACCTTCTTTTGTTCCCTAAGCGGCTAGTTTTTGCAGAGTTTGGTTAATCCTTAGAATGCACAACAAATAATGAACCGAAAAGTACGAGGGTAAATTTTAGGAACTAGTTTCTTCCGCTCATGTTTTCTTGGAGATTTTTTGAAGCATTCTAAAAAAAATTGTTGCCTCAATTAATAATTTCTATCACAAAATTCATAATACATTTTGTTTTACTTGAAAAATTTAAATTCTTGAAGTTACGAAGCTTCGAAAGTCGACAAAGGGAACCAATTTTTCCCGAAGGCTCCGTTGCCGGTCTACAAGTTAAAGAGTTGGTTCTTCTTCTACTAAGATTATTGTAACCATAGCTGTTCTTCACCTAATACTAGTTTCCAGTAATTTCTATGAAAATAATCTTTTTGTGTTCATGATCATTCAAAATATAGTATTTCTTACAAAACCGATACAAAATCCACTTTATTTTTGCTTAAAAGTGCATCCCACAGTCGCAGTTACTCAACTATAACGCTTCAAGTTTTCAGATTTTTTTTTCTATACAAAGTTCTTTATTCACAGTTCTTCTACAAGTCATTACATTTGCATGGTGACTGCCCACGTTAACTGGTCTCTGATAACAACTCACAATCTCAAAACAACATCTTTACCACTCCAATCGCACTTTTTAAGTTCGTCTATCTATTCATGTTGGTTTCAATTTATGGACACGTTTTGTATCTAGCTACTATTCTACTCTGGAGTGTCATGAACTCAATTATTTTTGTAATTATATTTTACAATTTCACTGTAGAGCTCAGTTTCCCTCGGGTCGGATTGTACATCACACTCAACTTTGTCCACCACCTTTAGCTTGACCATGAGCTTTATATCAGTTCACACGTAATCTTTTGGATTGCTATGATTCAGCATAACATTAATAACAGTCTGCCCTCGATTGAAATGTCAGCCGTTAAGCACTCCAAAGCCGAATAATGAGCGTATCTATGCATCTAACTTTCAAGCTATCTATCAGTTCTGAGATGCAGCACAATGAATAAGCTGACATAATCAAGTATATAACTCCTGCTACGGCTACAGTACGCACTCGATAGACAGACTGAGTCTGTGTAGATACTCTAAAGTAGGTCAATTGAGAGCATTTAGCTGTATATCTGCAGACAGCAATCATCGGTATAACTTGTATCCAAACTTGGAGTCAGTAAACATTTGAACATGGCCATTTTCGATATTTATTTTTTTGCTAGGTTTCTTGCGGGTACTTATCGTGGATGTTGTTGTTGTGTTGTTGTTGTGGTTTAAACCGGTTAGACTTAAATGGCGCATTGAAGTTGCACAGAAGTACGAAAAGTGGTTTATGCTGACAAAGAAAAAAAAAAGTGAGCTGAAGTAGACATGAGCGGGAGTGTGCTAGAAATCGCTGGCAATTGAAATTTAACCCAAGGGGAATTTTTATGTGACCCATTATATTCATCTAGTCTTTGAGCTATCCGTCTTTGAAAAACGGTTTCAAACGAACTTGGAATAAAAATTAACATCCGAATTCCAAACCAAAGGTAATTCTTCTCAAATCATATTCTTCTGATAGCTGTATATCGGGTTTTGGAACCTTTAAGATCAAAAGCTTTTTAAAATACCTAAGATATATGAACTTAAAAACTAGAATAAAAACATCTTTCAAGAGACCTACAAAAATGGCAAAATATTTTATGAATCAAAAGCAATTTTTCGTAAATAATATTCTTCTGAATGCTGTATGTCGGTTTTTGAAACCCTTTAAACCAAATGCTTTTTAAGATGCCTCTTCAGAACTTAAAAGCTAGAAAAATAACTTTGTCAAGAAATCTAGAAAAAAGAATAAAAATCCATAAACCAAACTCAATTCTTCGCAAATTCCATTCTTTTGAACGTTGTATATCGGTTTTTGAAATCCTTAAAAAAAAATGATTTTTAAGATATCTCATCAGAACTTAAAAGACAGGAAAAAAAAAAATTTCAAGTAAGGTACAAAAATTACAAAACATTTTATGAGGACTTTGCCAACAGTGTCTTTTTAAGCATTTTCAGGTTTAAGAGACCTGCAAAGTGTCATTCTGAGCATTTGCAGCAAGACCAAAAAGTTAGAAAAAAATAATTTTTAATAGATAAAAATTAGATATCTCTTTAGATCAATCGAAATTTTAATCCAAATTCACTATCTATATGCTTTTTATGGACATTTCCACAAAATTTTTTGTGGTTGCATTTATCATGAAACCTTAACAAATAAATATTTCTCAAGAGATGGTCAAGCCACTCAAATCAACTAAATCCATCGTTTTTCCTTAAACATATATATCTTGAATTCAATCGAATTTGAAACCAAATAAAATCTGTTCATGCTCAATTTTCTTGGCGCTCTATTCAAAGCGATCACAAAAATACAAATCTCTCTTTGGAAAATCTATGGAGAACTCTTTTTAAACCAACTAAATCCTTCAATATTCCATGTTTCCATTTTATTTTAAATGAATTGAGTCAAATTTAGGCCAAAAGCGCTCCTTCGATGATCCAAATGCAAATGATCTTTTGCCTATACTTCTGAGAGGTCATTGGAAATCTTGAAAGGTATTTCTTTTTTAAGAGGAGATTAAAAAAAAAACTCATCTTTTTCGAGCACATTCCCAGTCGGAGTCCTTTAAACAACTTCACTTTATCTTTACCCAAAGCAATTACCTCGAATTTGAAACCAAAATGCAATCTATCGATATATCTTTGCCCTAAAATTCTGACCGCTTGTCAAAAAGAACTCACTTTTTTTGAAAGTGCTATCGAACGCATTTCAAGCCAATTGTGTTTGTCCCGTCTCTCTGCTGATTTTAAATCCAAAGGAAATCTTTCCCCTAAGTTTTCGAGAGTTTTTCGGAAACCTAAAAATATGACTTTTTTTGAGATGCGATCAAAGAAGGTAACCCATCCCCACTTTACGATAAGTCATTCGACCTTATGGATTACCACAGACCCGATGGAATAAGGAACACATAAATCTTTCCACTTTATTGCAGTCAAAGGGACCGTGGTGATCCATACATATATTTTTCCGAATTTTTAACTTAAATCAGTTTCCTTTAAAGAAGATAACCCATCCCCACTTTGCGTTATGTCTTTGGACCTTCGGTATTTTTTATAAATCATTCCACTTAATTCCACCCAAAGCAATCGGGTCCCACATTATCCATAAACACTTTTTTCCGAATTTTAAACTCAAATCAGCTTCCATCTCTGAATACGTGTTTTCGAGCAATCTTCGGACACCTTAAAAAAAAAATACTTTTTTTGTGGTGCGATCGAAGACCATCCCTACTTTACGATGTATCTTTTGAACTTCGGTATTTCTTATAAATCTTTTCACTTAATTCCACCCAAAGCAATCGGGTCTCTCGTTATCCATACACATTTTTTAAACTCAAATCAGCTTCCGTTTTCTGCATGCTTTAATAAAAAAGTTTTCGAGCGATACCCAAATCTCTTTCAACCTAATTTCAACCCAACTGCAATTCGTCGTGGCCCTCTATACATCTTTCTATTGAATTTGAAGAAACCAAACCAAAAACAACTTTTGTAGCACTGGAAATTTGGATATCTTAAAACTTTTCAAACAAATCAATTTCCAAGAGATCTACAATATACAGATTAAAAAATTGTATCTAGCGATTTTCGGCACACGCCCATGTGTTGTAACAAAAATAGCAGCAGCCTGGTAGACATCTAGGCATAGACGTCACTTGGCCAGGGCCTTAGACCCCAAGCGCCTAGAAACCAGTTTTGAAACAGCCCAGCAGGCTATGGTCACCCTCCCCCCCGACACTGGTAATCCTAGCCGATACCTTTGCCCAGTTGTGCGTGGTTTTGTTTGTTTGCTTGGGTCACGCTTTGATAGAACTTTGAAGGGTCTCATTGTCAGAGTGTCCGCTGTACAATTATTTTATGTAAATTATAGGTCTTCAGTTCTGCTTTTTGGTTTTTGATTTTTTTTCATTTTGTTGCTCTTTTTATATTTTATACTTAGCCACTTCCTGTCTTGACTTGTTGTTAGTGTGTTTAGGCCAGTTTATGTGGGGGCATTTGTTAGATTTAAGGCAAGATATATATACATTTTTATGGCTTCATTTTATTTCAACGTGCTCTCGACATTCACATTTTATTCAATTTTTAATTGGGCCATAAATGCGTGCTATAAATCTCGGCTCATTTAAATTCAATGTTTTTTAGAAAAATTGAGGGAAAAAACCTGCGCAATTTTTCTTTTGCTAGTCGTGCAAGTTTTTTCCCACAGCCCGCAACCAAATCAATCAGTTCGGAATAGCACTTTCCCAGCAACAAATGCAATGGGCCCTTTATTTTATTTTGGTAGTCTTTTTTTCAGGGTTGCAAAACTCAAAAATTTTTGTTAAAGTTCATAGTTCATGGTTCATTTCAAGCCTTTGGTTCAGCTTATGTGCTTAAATTTTTTATATTAGAGCAGTTCTATATGGCTGACAGGGAACACTTGGCGGTGACTATATAGTGTATACCATAGAATTTAGAAAATAGAGGGATTTGCTGATCTGGAATCAGTTTTGACTAGAAGTAGTAGAAAAGTAATTGTCTAAATCCCAGAACCTGTACCGAGTCGGTGCAGATTTCAGGTTTCCTCTGAATTTGCATTTTACTTAGAAAAGTATTTCTATTCTTAATTCGGAAGCTAATTTCGATATTGGTTTCTTCAATTATAGCTTCCTTTTTTTTACTTAAATTTCTTAGAAGTAACTCTCATATTTTAATATTCAATTCCTTAATCTTTGACTGCAAAAAATGTCGTTGGAGTTGGCTAATCTTTAAAAAAAAGAACCCTAAAACAAACACATTCAATGATTTTTTTAGGATAAATAGATTTTTGATAGCCGAAAAATTTTTTAGGTTACGGCTGACCTGATACGCATTCGTGTCCTTTGGGCCATATAAAGGTGGGAAAAAATAATATGGGAATCAAAAAAATATGAAATTTTAATTCAGCCCTAAAATGGAAATAAATTTACTAAAATTTAATATTGCCAATTTATAGCTTTTTTCTATAATTGAAGAAGCCTTATTTAGAATGGGCCAACCCAACATAAGCTTATGTGAAATGGATTTTTAAAGATTTTAAATTAAAACTAGAAAACCCTCTTTTAGAGATTATTCTTTATAGGGATCATTCATTAACTACCTGAGGCTTCAGGGGGATGAAGGAATCTTTGTAAAGCGTCACAAGATTCAAAAATCATATGGAAAATCTTCCAAAATATTCTGCTACTGTTACGCAAGAGGGAGTGGGGATCTATTTTGACGAAAATCAGCGTCAATATAGTCTAGTCCAATTTTTAACAATTTCATTCTTAATTAAATAAAATTCGCTAAATTTTATTTCTGTTGTCAAATGCATGATATTTTGGCTCTTTTGTTTTTGGGTTATATGATAGCCTTATAAAGGTTACATCGGCTTAGGGCGGCTTGTAAACATGGAAGTTTAAAATCGAAGCAAACAGGAGCTGAAGACTCCCCTTGGTAGATTTGTCCATAAAAAATATTCTTTAAAGTGGGATCAAAGTGCGTCAAGATGTACTCCTATGGAAATGCAATGCCAGTTTCAATGCGTAGCTCATGTGGAAAAATTTAAAGCAATGCGAACAGGAGGGGAAGCCCTCTATTTAATTAGTGACTAGGTGTAGCCCCCTAAAAATTATGAACAGATTACGTTGGGCTCTAGTTCTCTGAGAATGTAACGCCACTCTCATAGTCCCTGAGTAGCTATCACGAAGATTGTAGACCAAAGTGAACAGTTAGCGAAGCCCCCTACTTTCATTCGCTTTCAAAAATGAACTCTTTTTTTTTTTTGCAAACAAGAGCTCCGGTTCCGTTTACAATTCTAACTGCAAAAACAAGCTTACTTTTAGTTTACTTAGTCTAGTCCGTTTTGGAAACCGGTTGGGTTGGCAACCCTGGTCTGTCTTTTCACCTTTACTTTTATTTATTGCGCTCTGTGGATTCTTTATTACTGTCTGTGCTAGTTGCCTGCTGCTTCGTTGTTTTGACTGTTGTTACAGTTTACAAACTGTTTCGATTTTTATTGTGCGGGTTCTCTGGACGAAACGAAACTGAACTTTACCAAATGGTGATGGAAGTCATTTAAGTGCAGACAGCGTCGTCGTCGCACACGCTCTGCTCCAGCACTGCAGCTCCAGCACTGCAGCTCCAGCTCCTTGCCCCCCGCTGCGGTTGGTCACCCACCCAACTTGCCACAACGACAGCTTTAATGTATGCGCCTAATTTACATTGCCACCGTCAAGAGTCGATTACGCCAACTCCAAGCGGTTTGACTGAGCGATTGCAACTTGGCTCAAACGGCGCGCTCGCGTCAAGCAAATGTTGCATGGTTGTTGTCGTTGTTGCCGCAGTTGCCGCCGCTGGCTTGGCAAGTCTGCACCTTAATTTTGTGTCTTGTGTTTTTCACAAATCAGTCGCAGCTGAACTTTTAGAGGCATCGCAACCGTGTCGTACCCGTACCAGGCAGAGCTTAAGAGCGTGCCAGCCACTTGTGTGATTCATAACAAAACCACTTCGCTATAGTTATAGAGAATATATATACAGTACATATAGTGCAAGAAGACTATAACTAATTGGATTTGCATATTGGTTCTGGTTTTTGTTGTTGTGTTGTAGCTATCGATCTGCGTCCCAGAGTGTTGTAAGCCTTATGGAAGTGCCAGTGGCTGAATTTCAAAAGATTAAGCTGCGACCTGTGCCAAAGGTTAAGCGGCGTGCACCGCAGCCACCTATGAGTCTAAGATTGCCCAAACACGTAGGATAGAAACTAACTAACGCTAACTAGCCGCAAGCGAACATAAGACTAAAACTAATTTTTTGTTATAATCTTTTACAGACTTCGTCCACCACAAAGACAACCACGCTTACCACTCCCGCCAAGCTTTATGGCAAGGACCTAAGCGAGTACGATGATGTGGATGTGGAGAGTCTGCTGGCACAGCTCTCACCGGAAGAGATTACCATTCTGGCCAAAGAAGTTGATCCAGACGTAAGTTGTGCTCACCATTTCTCTAGCGCTTACTCATTTAAATCTCCTTTCTAGGACAACTTTCTGCCACCGGATCAGCGCTGCAGCTATGAGTGCACCAAGGATGCCACCGGGCCGCTGAACCGCAAACAACTCATTGAGCACATTAATAAGCAGGCCATCGAGACACCCGATCAGCCTGAATTTGAGCCATTTGTGCAGGGCACAGTGCGCGGCAAGAAATGGGTGCCACCACCACGTGATCAGCGTGATATTGATGCCGAGGAACAGATTGCTATTGATATGGGCGAGGAGTATGAGCATGCCTTGAACGATGCTACACAGGAGGAGATCATTGATTTGGCTGCCATTTTGGGCTTCCATTCTATGATGAATCAGGATCAATACCATGCCTCGCTGCTTAACAAGGGTCAACCTGTCGGCTTGGGCTGGGATGGCATCACAAAGTCCACACAGCAAAAGCTGTATCCTATGGATCCACCAAATGGCACAGATGTGGATGAGTCGATTAAGCGCGTTAAGGACGATGACTCCAAGCTGATTGATTTGAACTTGAATAACATTAAGGTGGGTAGCAAGTCTCTCCCGGAAGGAAAATGTACTGGCCCCTCTATTACACTCTTAGCTTGAATCACAACAGTAGGGCAGTAATTACTCCGTGTCCTTATCGGGCATGGGTGCTACTCTAAATCAATGAAAAGGAAGCGTCTTAAGGCGTCATGCCAGGGGTCCGTAGTTTTCTAAAAGGCTCGTTGAACTGAAAAAACTTTAAAAGCTTCGAAAGAGAGAAAGACCGGCACGATAGACACTTTCAGGCCCGAACTCTTTGCTTGATGGTAATGAGTGTCTCAAACTTACTAGAATTCGTCCGCAAAATAGCCTAGGTCGTTCCAAGTCGAAACGATCTTTTCGATTTCTTCTTCGATGGCGCGACGAACCCACATGAAAAGTATGAAAGGGGGTATGCATGGACTAACCTGGGGGTACCTAGCGAAAAGCTGGAGGTTGTAAGCTATTTGGTTCAATCGCACCCTAATGACCAATCCCACCCATTCTCCGATTACCTAGTCTTGAAAAAACTGACGAACTGACTAAATAAGCCTAACTGACTGGGAAATCTCATTCCTTTAATCTTTACAAAGTTTCTTTTACTAATTATTTTCGATTACAGAATATATCCGATGAGAAACTTGAACAACTCTTTGCCGCACTGCCTCAAAACGAACATCTTGAAGTTCTATCGCTGACAAATGTCGGCTTGACCGATAAGACAGCTCTCCTGCTCGCTGAAGCGATTGAGAAAAGCAAAACCCTGAGAGTATTAAATGTTGAAACCAATTTCATCAGTCCGCCCGTGATTGTTAAACTGGTGCAAGCCCTGCTCAAATGTCACACCATCGAGGAGTTCAGGGCCTCAAATCAGGTAAGTAACCGAACTGTCATATAAAACAAGAAACACTTTTCAAATATGTCTCAATTTTACAGCGATCTGCGGTGCTGGGCAACAAAATCGAAATGGAGATTACCGACCTGGTAGAGAAGAATCCCTCGCTGCTGAGACTTGGCTTGCATCTGGAGTTCAATGATGCACGTCATCGTGTGGCCGCGCATTTGCAGCGCAACATCGACAGAAGTAAGTTGTTTGTTGCTTGCCACAGTGGCGACTTTACCCCCGATTTACAGCAAATCTTCAACGTTGGTTTTCTTATCCGCTCGTTAGGCGCGCTCCTAGACCCTTTTAAACGTACGGTTTTTATATACAAACTAATTTAGGCTACACTCGCGTTTAGGTGAATTGCAACAAGGTATGTTAGCTGCTGCAACGTCATCACAGACATCTTCATCAGCATCATCAACATCATCATCTGCTGCTAGCAAAATCATCTCACTTTCAAAGGCTAAAAGTTTAGCTGCATTTGAGCTTTATGTACAGTCGCGCACTTGGACTAATATGGAGAGTTCTGTTAATATTTTGTCATCAGGGCGTCTGGCGCGTCGCAGATTAAGCAGTGAGGCAGACAGGCCATCAACTGCAGCTGGATCAACTTCAACATCAGCTTCATCAACTTTGAGTCACTTGCGCGCTCTAACTGATAAAATTGAAAAAGAAATCTAAGTTGATTAGATTTCTTGGTAAACTAAAGCGTAGCTTTTTTCATTTATAGTTTTTCATCTTTTTATTTGGTTACAACATCCATCAGGTAAAGGATTATTGACCCTGCCGTCTCATCTTTGGCATATGTATCAACTCCAACTCAGTCGTTGCGTTTAACCTCACCACACATTTAAAGTTCACCATAGCGTTCGTTGCGTTTTCACCTCGTTTATCGTTACGTTGCGTTACATCGTTACTCGTTTAAAACTAGGCCAGAGCATAATTTGTAAACAAGTTCATCTGTTCATTAAACGCTCACTCATTGACTCATTCAAGTACTTAACTCAAGTTTAATTTTTTTTTAGTTATATAAGTCAGTCTTGCATAATTTAGCTTAGTGCAAAGCTACATCATTCTTCACCAAAATATAAAATATCTTAACTTATCGTCTACCCTTTAGTACAGTTTATCCCTTGACTCGTTTAGAACTTGTTAGTTGTCAAATGTTTGTTCCTCTGTACTTTTACGCTCTCTCGTTTGTTATATCCTTGTAATTAAATAATTTGAACAATTTGCATTAACCAATTACTCGTATTTGTTATATAATGTATCAAAAAAAATTAAAACCAACAAACTGTACTCAAACTGCGTGTAAATTAAACCACCATCAACAACCTCAAAAACAAAACGTACTACAGTTTTCCGTGTGCAAAAGCTCAAACCCAACTTGCCCAAATTAATACTACCCAGTAACATGGAAATCGAGCGAGAGCTACGTCAACCAGGCTACACACCTTCGCCCTCACCATCACCAATACCAGCTATTGAGTATGATCAGGAAGTCGATCCCGATAATATGGTTATACGCGCTACGGATACCGAAATAGATCCCGATAATATGGCTATACCCGGCAGTCGTGCCGTAACGCCCAACTATGATGAAGAGGGTTATCTTATGCACACGTGAGTGAAGCAACAACAACAACAACAAGCACACAAGTACAGTACACCCGAGCAAAGTGCGACCCAAAAAAAAAAAAATACTCTAAACACAGCAGTGCCATGTACAGACATAACAACACGTTCCAAACAATCGTTTCTTACACTCAATGTTGTTATCGAATACTTTGATTTTTGTCTATCGAAACCCACTCATACAAACCCAAAAAAAACAACACAACTTGCAGACCAAGTACGTGTATATACTCTCACTCCTTGTTACTCCTTATCGATGTCGTCATTTGATCAGCTGTGTGCGCGCTCTCTCTCTCTCTATCTCAACTCATTCTCTCATTTGTATTCCACTCCGTTTGTAAATAATTTGATTCCAAAAACACATCAGCTGTTTATTTACTAATACCAATGCCAACTTTTTGTACTCCACCACAGTCAAACTCTCTCTCTCAGTTTTGTTTTGGTGCTCTTTCAAACGTTACAGTCGTCTCTCTTTTTTTACGTATACTCTACCCACAGTCTCCAAAACTCAGTCAGTCTACATACGCTCTTTTATGTTATGTGTTTCCTTTTGTCTAATGTTTTTTTATGTGTACTATTTTTCTTTCTCTCTCTTTGTTTCTCATTTACAGTAAGAAAAGATCTTGAATTACGCCTGAAGTTCAGATTTTTCAATAATCTGCATAGAAAATCAACAAGAATTCAATAAGAGAAATTGCCAACTAAAAACTAAAAATAAAAAAAAAATTATATATCAAAATACCGAAAAGCAACTAAACAATTTTTAAAGCGTTTTGTAATTTAAAGAGTAATACTATATATAAAAACAAATCCCCCCAAAAAAAGGAACAAAATACGTGTAAAATATTAAAAAAAAGAAACGCTCGCATTAAATTAGAGAGACTTAACTATAAAAAAAGAGCTAAAAACACACAGCGTTAAAAATATATAAAAAAAACAAAACATGATATATCAAAATATATATACACATAGAGATACTACATATATATATATACTATATATTTGAAACTGATTTACGACAAAAGTCAAGGCATCTAACACAACAGCAAACTTTAGGCGTAAAGTGTATAATTTTTCTTTATTATTTAACACAGGTATCTATGAACACGAAGCTCTATCAATTATTTTTAAAGCTCTATAAAAACTTTGCATTAAAAAATTGCGCCTAACCTCAAAATTACAAATTTTATAAAAATAAAGCATTTTCTAAGATTTGGCTGCAACTGAAATTGCATTACTGCCTCGAAAGTGTTCCAAAGTTGGAGTATACTAAAACCCTTGAACTTTTTTTGAACCGCTCATAAAACTCATTTGAACTTTTGTTATTAACCCAAAAACTAGCTAAAATGCAACCCTTAACTTTTTCCCTTGCATGTTTCTAAAACATTTGCATCTTGTCTTGACTCAACATAGCACTTAGCACACAAAAACATCTCTACAAGTTATCCAAACAACATAAAGAATTCTAATAAAATTCTTCTTCATCTAGGAATTAAACTGCGATGTACATTTTTAAGTAAAACTCAAAAAAAAAATCAAACAATAAAGCTATAAATGCTCTATAACACTTGAAAAGTAAAAACTAAAACTCTTATAAATTATTTAAAAAATATAAAGCTAAAAATGTTAAAACTTGAGACAACAATGTTAAAAATAAAATGTTGCAGCTCTTTTATAATTCAATAAAAGTTAAACCAACTCGGAAAGAAAACAATTCTACATACTACTCTAAAGCACAACTTTTGGCGCAAAAGCTCTATCAAAATCTCTAGCGAACAGTTGGTACCAAAATTTGTTTAGTTTCTTGTTGTTGCCAATAACTGTTGCTATAATACTCTAAAAAAGCTTTACAGGAATGCGTAAAAAAAACTGGAAAAACTTTTACTTTCAGCCTAAATAACACAAATTAATTGTATAAAGTCGGAACTAGCCGACTTTTATATACCTGTTGCTCAAGATAGCGCATAATGCGGGGGCACACTGTAGCACCTTGTCTACTAGGTACTGCTATCTTGTGACATACAGTTTAACTAGGGTTGTGATCCTAAACAAGTTGTTTTTTAAATTTTTATTTGATTGTGACTAAATAGAGCTCTAAAATCAAAAAAGAGCTCTAATTACGTTTTTTTAATTTTTGTAAAATTTTAAATAAAAAAATACTTTTATTTTGAATGTGATAGCTAAAAAAAATCTGATAAAATAAATTTGAAAATACACAATTGGGACTTAAACCAAAGGAAATTAAAGCTAAAACAAAGATTCTGAAAAATGTAAAATAAACAATTAATAATATACATATAAAAAAAATTTTGGAGTAAATTAGATGAATTCAAAAAAAATATATATTTAACTGATAGCTAAAAATAAATCTGATAAAAAAAAAATAAAAGTAAAAAATTTTAAATAATATCGAAACTAATATGAAAAAATGTGGATAATTTCAAATTAAAAATAACTGTTTAAAAAAAATCTGAATTTAGAATACGTTTATAACTAAAACATTTTAAATAAAAATTTGTTTTTGTTAAATTTGCAATCATAAAATATTTTTTTTACAGAAAATGTGATAGCTAAAAAAATCTAATAAAGTTAAAAAGAGATTAATTTTGACAACTCGAAACTTAAAAAAAAATAATTTAAAAAAAAAATTGAAATTTAGAAAAAATTTACAGCTAAAAAAATAATTTTCAAATGCTTTAAAATTAAATTAATTTTAAACAAAATTTTATTGAATTAAAGTAAATAAAAAAAATTTAATTTACTTTTGTTTCCAATAAAAATTAAATCGCAAAAAAATAAATTATGAAAATTCTAAATTTAAAAAGAAATTGTTAATGCAAAAAATAAAGTTTGCCTTTAATTAAATAAAACCCATAGTACAAAATATTAAAATTGAAATAAAAATGTTGGTCCCTTCCTAATAAAAATTAAAAAGTTTATTTAATAATATAAAGAATATTAGGAAAATTTAAAATCTAAAAAAATTATAAATGTTAAAAAGATTTGAAATTAAAAAAAAAAATTATTGTCATTTAATAAAAATTTAAAACTAAATAGAATGTCGGGATTAAAATTGATAACTGAATTTAAATAAATTATAATCAACTTTAAAATTATTTGTTGTTCCATTCCCAATAGAAATGCAACCAATTTATTTTCAAATTTTGTATTAAAATTCAAAACAATTTTTTTTAGCAAAATTAAAAAAAATATAATATAATAATTAAAACAAAATTTTCAAGGGTTTGTATTAGATACAACATGTAGCTAGTAGTTTAGTCACAATTAAATGAGTCAAAATCATTTTATTTTTAATTAGGCCATAAAGACTTAAGTTTAAAAACTAAAATTTTGAGGATTTTTTTTAGCCCATAAATAAATCAGCATCCACCCTTTTTTAAAATGTTTTGGTCCTTTTTTTGTCCCTTATCCAGATACACTCCCACTTAGAAAAAAATCTTTATATATATCTTTCATCCGATTATATAACATGTTTTAAAAAAAAAAAAATTAACAGCTTGGTCAAGTCCGCATTTGTAAAAATTTAGAGCATTGCTAAAGAGAATATATTTTTTTTGTAGGAGCTGCGAATCAATCCATGGTCCGTTTTACAAAAGTTCCCAGCTTTAATAATTTCGGAGATCTCAGGGTACATGCAGATAGACTAGCCTATGTCGACAAGGCATATGCGCAGTTGGGGGAGATGGGCTATAAATCCCCTCTCCTCTGTTCATTGAGACTAAATTCGTCTAAGCTGCAGCGCCTGTTTATATCGAACAGTTTGGTATATACTTTATGGGATATAAAATGCTTTCTTTCTTTCGCTTCAAAACTTTCGTACAAAAGTTCCTCCATGAGTAACAGGTATACAAAAAAAAATTAAAACTCTTTCTCTCTTACAGCCAAACTAACTCAACTTAAATTATCTTGGCCTTTTTTGGCCAGCTCCCTTACTAAAACAGCAATTATAAGGCTGAATGCCTTTTAAGCCCTTTACCTTGAATGTTGTACTTTTACTCAAGCGATTAATTGATTGATTGCTTGACCGTTTGACACTTTTTTTAATGTCTTGTTTAACGATTGATTGATTGATTGACTGCTTTTTAAGCTAACCCAAAAAATAAATAAAAATTGCCTTAGTATTAATAATCCTTTCACATGTTATATGTATGACTAATGCATTTATTTATGTTCTCTCTTCTCTTCCCAAACACCTTATGTCCACTGTACTCTCTCTCTCCACTTTGTCTCTCTCTCTCCGCCTCTCTCTTTATCAATATGTTTTGCAGTACGTGTGAAACGCCTGAATCAGCGTAAATAAAAAGACAAAACCGCAACGTTCTTTAATCTACACCACTACCACCAAACAACAACTACAACAACAATTTCCATGTGTGTGTTTGTTCAACAACTTATAACAACAACCAGCTATAATAACTACAACAACAACTGCAACTATCCTGTGTGTGTGCGTAACAACAACAACCACTGCAACTTTAATCAAGTGATATCCTGCAAACTTTTAGACATGTGTTAAACACTATTGTAACAATAACAACAACAACAACAGCTACAACTACACCATGTACAACAACAACAACAAGATTTAAAACACCTCAACCACCGAACACCACCACCACCCAGACCTTATATGTACTACACACCCTCAACAAGCTGCAAACTAATCCAACCGAAGAATGATGTTAACTTGAAGTACGTAAAATATTTTTGAAATTTAAGTCTGTAATAATATAGTTATTAACTAATAAGTTAGTTTTAAGCGTCACAAACTAAACAAGCTTAGGGGGGTGGGAGTGGCTTTTTTATTTGTGGCCCCACGTTGGGCGCCAAAGTGGTCAGCAGTAGAAATAGTGTGCAAAATTTATATTCTTTAACTAACGCAGTCTGTAAGTTGCTGATCCATCAGGGCGTATACTTCGGGAGTTTTCGGATCCCGGACTCCAATGCTTTTAAAGAATAATCGTCGACGCCTTTAAAATCCGATCATCCCAACACTACAGTAAGCCTGTCTTTAATCTATGGGCCTCCTATTGAAATCACTAAATGAAACTTACTTTCCTAAAAATAGATTCCACTTGACACTCTTTCCTAAAAGCCGATACCGCATTCCCAGCATTCCACTGTCAGTCCTTTCCTATTAGTAATCTTTTCGGAGCCTTCTAGTGAAGGATCTCTAAAACTGGTCCAGCTTACTATTCAGCGTAATACAAAATGTATCCACTGGTACACTCTATGCTAACGAAGTCGATTCCTCATCTACCTAAACAACTCCAGTAACAATCCTTTGTTGACCAAAATGAACTTTGTCCTAGACGCCAGTTACGCGTTAGGACCTGTTAAAAGCAAGTACAGCTTTTATTAAGCGTAGATACTTTAAGATAAATATGTATTAAATTTTAAAGGTTTGTTTTCCTAAAACCAAAATATTGGTTGCAGGAAAACGATTCATGAATAAAATTGAGAAGTTTTAAGCTTGACATAATTGGATCGGGTATGTTCCGAATTATGAGAGTTTAATAACCAAAATGACAGATGGCTCACCCTATATTTGGTAAAGCCCGTAGGAACTCTAAAAACTCGTAACAGAGCTATAAAAAAATTTTTAGTGCCAAATTTGGATACGGTATCTTCAGATACTCACTCAACTCGCACAAAGAATTTTTCACCAAAATCTTGTTTTTATCTATATAAGAAACTTCCAAAAGCCTATTTTCTAGGACATCTTCATAAACAAACTTACGGTCTTATGGGAGTTATATGGGATAATCAACAGACTTTGATTAGCACAATTTCGTACAGTGCTTGCGAACTTATACATAAGTGCCAAATTGGATTACAATAGCTTCAGAAACAAAATTTCCAAAATTTGGTTTCAATATCTTGACAAAAAAAATGAATTTCCATCGAATACTTTTGTTTCCTTGCTTTGTCTGCTGGGACGTAATAAGTCATTTAATCCAAAAGTTTGGTATCTCTAGCTCTCACCATCCCTTGATAAAATTATTCATATAGGTAGGTATAGGTATAGTATATCGACTTCTCTGGTCACCCTGATCATAGTGTAGGTTAATTTGGGTTTCGTTTTGTATTTTACCCATAAAGTACACTGCCTTACCAAACTTACCCAAAAAAGACACATCTGAAAATTCCTAATAAATTGGTTAGAGCGAATCGAGGAACTATCGGTCCTATATCGAATAACTGATCAAATGTGGAAAATATTTGTGTAGTTGCCAGCTGCTAGGGTGAGATATGCTTCTTAAAAATTAAAGGCAAAAATTATTAAATATGATTTTTGGGTGGTTTGGTAAATTTTCTAAATCCAAAATAAGCCGGTCTTAACAGGAAATTTTTAGTTTTCTGAGCTGTTTGATAAGAAAAACTGATGAAGACTTTGGGAATTTTTTTATACAAATATTTGTTTAGAGAGAAATATTTTATTAACAAGACGCAATATGTACCAAGGCAAACAAATCTAAATTCTTTGAATTTTGGATGATTTCGTCTAAACAAATACTGACAACATGAATATATATATAATTCCCTGACTGACTATTTTATCAGTCGCGCGGAGAGAAATGGGAATCTTTATTAGTCACTGTATGAACTACTTTTTTTTGTGAGCCTGTCAGTTATAACAATAATATTTTCTGTTCCAGCCAGAATTGCAGTCTCACAATCTTTTATCTAATTTTAGATCCATTTATTATGGTTATTAAATAAAATAATGTCAACATTTTTTGATCTAAGCGAACTCCGCTTGTCGCTCACTAGATTACCAATCTTGCTAAATATGCGCTCGGTTTCTGTGAAGAATGCAGGAACTCTGAAGTATTTCGTTCGAAAATCGAATTGAAAATATCGGTTATCGAAAAAAATAACAATGTCGATATAACATCGATGTTACTTCCACAACTAAGTCTTAAAATATTTTTAGTAGTCCCAAGAACTTATGGCGAAACAAAGAAGATGCTCCCAATTTGTTTGCTTTATCTCAAAAATCTTTTTGAAATGTAAGGTATGACTAACGTTTTTGAGCGCCTTGAATTTGTATACCCTGTACTTAAAAGTTCAAATGGCATACTGGATTTGTGCAATGTATGTAACGGACAAAAGAAGGCGCGGCAGACCCCCAGTCATTTATACCAAATTGATTATCATAACCTCGGATAGAGACTGAACCATGTCCGTCCGAACAATCTCAGAGACTAGAAGAGCTAGAAACACCGAACTTTACCAGCTGGTGCACTTACTTCCTGAGAAGATGAAGTTTGTTGAATCATGTCAATATCTTCACCCGCAGTAGATTTTTGCTGTTTTCAATATTTTCATCTGAAATTTAACAGAGTGATGCGTTATGGTTCCACTCATTTGTGTATCAAAAATGAACAAAATCGAACCAAGCCCGCCAAAGCTATAGTCAAAAATATGCAAACTAACGGGACCTTTTTTTTTTTAATGATTTGTCAAATTTAAAAAGAATGATGGGATTTTTATTTATGATTTCGAAAGGATATTTTATGGCATTTATTTTTATACCCTGTACCATATGGTACTAAGGGTATATTAAGTTTGTGCAAGCCGAAAATGTATGTAACATATAGAAGGAGACGTCGGAGACACCCCAAAGTTACCTAAAATATGATCAGGTGAATAGAGAAGTCGATATACCCATGTCCGTCTGTCCGTCTGTCCGTCTGTCCGTCCGTCCGTCCGTCCGTGTGAACGCCTAGATCTCAGAGATGGTAAGAGCTAGAGTTACCAAACTTTCACATTAGATCCCATATTATTTGATAGGAGGCAAGTTTATTTTATTTTTTTGATATCGGGGATAAATTATATAGCTCCCATGGGGTGTTTGAGACGACCTCGACAAAAAAAAAGCGTTTTAGATGAATAATTCGTTTGTTTATGAAGATATCGTAACCAAATTTGGTATTCGAAAGTTTTTTATAGTTCCCAATCACTGTACCAAATTTGATCGAAATCGGTTGACTATATCATATAGCTCCCATAGGACCGATCGGCCAAAATAACTTTTTTAAAGAAAAATCGCTATATTTCGTTTTTTAATAAAGATATCCTAACCAGATTTGGCGTTTGGAAATTTTTTAGAGCACTTAAGCAATGTGCCAAATTTGAACAAAATCGGTTGACTATATCATATAGCTCCCATAGGTCCGATCTTCCAAAAAATCGATTTTTTAACAAAATTTGTTGTGTTTCGTTTGTTTGTTAAGATATTGGGACCAAATTTGATATTCGTGAGTATTTTAGAGTTCCTAAGCACTGTACCAAATTTAATCCAAATCGTTTGACTAGATCATATAGCTCCCATAGGACCATTCGGTCCAAAAACACGGTTTTTATACAAAATTCGATGTGTTTTGTTTGTTTGTAAAGATATTTGAAATAAATTTGGCATTCATAGCTTTTTTAAGGTATTTAAGCACTGTGTCAAATTTTATTGAAATCGGTTGACTATATCATATAGCTCCCATAGGAACGATCGGTCAAAAAAAATTTTTGCTTAAAAATTCTTCTGTTTTTGGTTTTTGTGAAGAAATCGGACTTTATTACAAGCTAGTGGTACAGGGTATCCTAAAGTCGTCCGCGCCCGACTTTACGTCCGCCATTTTTTTTAAATAATCTTGTTTAAATATTGGCCGCAACTGCGTTTTAAATGGTCCATCCTGAAGGTCCAATTTTCCATGACTCGTTCAAGCATTTCCGCTGGTATTTGGCCATTAACACGAGTAATGTTGGCTTCTAAGGCCTCAATCGTTACTGGTTTGTCGATATAACTTTTGACTTTACGTAACCCCAAGGAAAAAAGTCGAGCGGTGTGATATTGCACGATCTTGGCGGCCAAGGTACGGGTCCCGTACGTGAAATTAATCGCTCAACAAATTGACCATGCAATAGACCCATTGTTTCATTGGCAATGTGGATGGAGCGCCATCCTGTTGGAACCAAATATCGTCGAGATCACGGGCAACAATTTCAGGCATAAAGTCCGTTAACATGGTCCGACAGCATGCGCCATTGATGGTAACGTTCGCACCTTGCTCATTTTTAAAAAATACCGACCAAGGATTCCACCAGCCCACAGACCGCACCAAAACGTTGTTTTTCTTGGATGTAATGGCAGCTGATGAACCTCTTCGGGTTGATCTTTTCCAAAAATACGGCAATTTTGCTTATTCAGGAAGCCGTGGAGCCAAAAGTGGGCCCCATCACTGAACAAAATTTTTGTCGAAATCAACGGATCTACATTCTTTGCAGAACGCTGATTTCGTAGTACAATTGTACAATTTGTAAACGTCGTTCGGGTGTAATGATTCGGGTGCATGATGATTTGCCAATGAATACTGAACAACTTTGTCTTGACAGTTGTCATGGATCACGCGTGATCCACACGAAAATCCCTATTGAAAAAAGAGGTCTTAATGAATCACCCTTTACGTCAATATTTGATTTTACCTAATTATGGTTACAAGTAATCTCGAATCACAATTTTTGGTAGGCTGATTAATGAACAAATCTACATACAAATTTTATCGATGCGGACGCCCAAACCCCCCCAATCGATTTACCGTGTTTTCTCCCACACTCCTCAATATATCTACTTGAAACTTAAATAGCTTCTTTGACGTAACTTTCGAGTTTCATCACAATCGGTACAAATTTACGAAAATTATAGGTATAAAAATCGAATTTCACCGAAAAACTGTTAATTCCAATTGGAAAGTTCTTAGTAGGAATATGCATTATAATTTGTTTAGAGAGAAAAGGTACAGGGTATGTCACTGTCGGGACCGCCCTCGACTGTATCACATTTTTAAGTCAATTTCTGGAACCTAAAATATCTTGACATTAAACTTTTTAATAATACTGCTGACCTTGTTTCAAAGGCGTTATCGCCCACTCACCTCTACTGCCCAGGTTGCGAACCTCAAAGAACACAAACAAGAACTAAAACTAGGTTAGCAAATAACTCTGACGTCACTCAAATACGAAGAAGAACCCCTATCTTAAGCTAACATTATATTATATACTTAGTATTTAGTTACTTACTTATATATAAACCAAATATTGACGCTTGAAATTTGTCCCAAAGTGTATATGGTGCGTCATGATGCATCGTCTATGAATTTTATTTTTGGTTATAAACAAAAAACTTATCGTAAATTTAACTACTCTTTAATATTATTTTTTATAATTTTTACTCCGTTGTTGGTGTTGCGTCTTGTCTTTTAACTCGATTTAAGGTTATTTTTAAAACAGTTAACTAACGGTTTGTTTGGTATATTTTTACAGTTGGACGTCAACGTCGCATGGGACATCTGACCAGGAACTACACCATTGGCGTTTGGCAGTAGGCGACGTTGAGAGACGAGTTACTTCAAGTAAAGTTTGAGGAAGTCGAGCTGGAAGAGAATCGTCTGGAATTATATTTTATTATATATAGTTTAAACAAAAATCAAATCATGTCATATTTGTTGTTGTTGTTAAGAAAATTGTTACAACATGTGTTGTGCAACTTTTTTTAATTTGTTGTTAATGTTTGTTGTGAGTTTTTTTTTACCATACCATTTTTTTTTTTATTTCGATATATCGATCGATTTTTTTAAGCCGCTTTTTAGGCATTGTGTTTGTTTCAGCCTATACATAGCTATGAATATGTATTTTAATCATTATATAAGTTATGCAAATGCTTTTTGGCATATATAAACACACACACACACACACTGACATAGTAGTTAGCTGTTATCTGATTGTAATATCTAAAATTTTATGCCTAGACAAAAGGTTTCTTGAACTTAAGATCATTAGTTTTGCTTATTTTGAATACGCACCAAAAATGTCTAGACTTAGTAGACACTCTAGAGTGCTATTTTTTATTCTATGCAAATTTTTGAGTCTAGCTAGAATTTAGAATAAACAAACAATTAAAAAAAATCATAACAATAAATAGCTCCGAACTCACTGGAAATTGTTTACGATTTAAATTTCCTTAAACAATTCTTTAAGATTGTGCAGATTTTACGCTAGAGCTTCACACGCACTTTTTGCAAAATTCATTAAGTTCTTGTTTCGGGTACTACAATTTAATTTAATTAATTGCTTTTAGTTTTAATGCAATTTTTTATGACATAAAAAATAAAAGTTGAAAAATTTTTAGAGCTGAGTATAGAAGAAAGTTTTTAGGCGCGAGCTGTGCCGAGCAAAGTGCTTGTGTTTATATTTACAAAAAAAAAAGTTTTAATTGATTATATAATATTGTACACATACACACACAAACAAACATAAATATTTACAAATATAATTATATATGTTACATATATAGCCATGGTCTCTGAAACAATTAACTGCTATTGAATTATAAAATTGCTTAAACATAATATTAAATTTATAATTAAATATATAAAAAACAAACAAAAAAAAAACATCAAACATTTGTATAATGTAATGATATATCGTACATATACTTTATACGACATAATGCAATGCTTTTAAATTAAAATTTTTAAAAATCATGTATAAAAAAAACTTTAAAATTAAATAAAAAAAAAATAAAAAATATGCAGCAGAGTGTTTTTTTAATATGATATTTTGAGATAGTTTCTAAATGTACTTTTCTTTAAATGTAGCTAAATTTGTAAAGCAAACTAAATTTATTATTTTTTCGTAAGATTCAAAATTTTGAGACTCTATGGGAAGTGCTTGAGAATCTTTACTTGATTCCCAACTGTTGAATTTAAAATTTACTGGTTAGAAGCCGGCAAGAGTATTTATTTTTTTTGTTAAAATTTATGACAATCTCTGTGCTCTCAAAATGTTTCCATTATTTCTATAATAAAATGGCCTCCCAAAATTAAGCTCTGACAATTTTCTAAATCATGCCAACTGGTTCGATTTATTTGAAAGCATATAATTCCAAGTCTTTAAGAAACAAACTGCAACTTTGGGCAGCTCTTGAGCGTCTTAAGTTCAAATATGGTCTTAAAATGTTCACCTTAGAATTTAACCATCTAAGTCCATTTACAAGAAGAATATATTTTTGAAAAATTTAAAAACATAAACTTTGCATACTTCAAAATTTTCAACAAATTTCGTAGAAATATCACAAATGAATAATCAAAATTTGTTAAGAAATTCCGCAGAAAAATTACAAAAAATAAATTTCGCTGGAGCGCAGCTTTCGATCTCCAAAAAAAAAAAAACATTGTATTATACTAAAACGATTTCGATAATTTTTATACAAAATTTCAAATAACTAAATTACTTTTCACATTTGCGATTTGTTTTAAATTTTTTTGTAGTTTTTAAAAAATATTTTTTGCTAGAGAATTTATGTAATAAAATTTTTTTAATTCTTTTTCAAAAATTTTTATTTAAAATTTTTGAATAAATTCCGCAGAAAACTTAGCAAAAATGGACTTCGATAGAACGAAGCTTTGGATTATACTAAAACGATTTCAATCATTTTTTTACCAAACTGATATTTAAGTAAATTTTTTTAAGATTTCGATTTGTACATTAAAAAAATGGCGGACGTAAAGTCGGGCGCGGACGACTTTAGGATACCCTGTACCACTAGCTTGTAATAAAGTCGGATTTCTTCACAAAAAACCAAAAACAGAAGAATTTTTAAGCAAACATTTTTTTTTGACCGATCGTTCCTATGGGAGCTATATGATCTAGTCAAACGATTTGGATTAAATTTAGTACAGTGCTTAGGAACTATAAAATACTCACGAATGTCAAATTTGGTCCCAATATCTTAACAAACAAACGAAACACAACAAATTTTGTTAAAAAATCGATTTTTTGGAAGATCGGACCTATGGGAGCTATATGATATAGTCAACTGATTTTGTTCAAATTTGCCACATTGCTTAAGTGGTCTAAAAAATTTCCAAACGCCAAATCTGGTTACGATATCTTTATTAAAAAAACGCAATATAGCGAATTTTTCTTTAAAAAAGTTATTTTGGCCGATCGGTCCTATGGGAGCTATATGATATAGTCAGCCGATTTCGATCTAATTTGGTACAGTGATTGGGAACTATAAAAAACTTTCGAATACCAAATTTGGTTACGATATCTTCATAAACAAACGAATTATTCATTTAAAACGCTTTTTTTTTGTCGAGGTCGTCTCAAACACCCCCATGGGAGCTATATAATTTATCCCCAATATCAAAAAAATAAAATAAACTTGCCTCCTATGGAATAATATGGGATCTAATGTGAAAGTTTGGTAACTCTAGCTCCTACCATCTCTGAGATGTAGGCGTTCACACGGACGGACGGACAGACGGACATGGGTATATCGACTTCTCTATTCACCCTGATCATATTTTAGGTAACTTTGGGGTGTCTCCGACGTCTACTTCTATATGTTACATACATTTTCGGCTTGCACAAACTTAATATACCCTTGGTACCATACGGTACAGGGTATAAATACAAAAAAAGTAATTCAATTTTAGACAGTATTCTTTTATTTTACACGTAATTTTTCTGTTTCTATATTCCAAAAGGAGATCCATAGGAACATATCGATAATATATTCGATTGTTGCAAGCTATAACAGAAAATACTAGGAAACTTATGCAAAGCTCAGCTGAAATATGAATGCTCCTAAAAAATTGTTATCAGACCACCACACTGATGGGAAATCCAAAGTCTATTGACATTATCAATGTCGTCGAAATACTCTTATTCTAGATGATCTTGCTTAGGGAGGGCTTCGGCTTTGGGAAGAAAAAGCTAAATTTTTATCATTAGCTAAATGAGGTCGACGTACAGCACGAAATAAGCTCCTGTAATGGGAGGAACTAAAGTTGATTTTAAGGGCTTTTAAGTTTTCCAGGAAAAGTTATCATAACAACAACAAATTTTTCGTGATCTGTAGCCAAGGTATAAGCTCTTCGACGCACTGAATCCGTATGCGCTTGGTTCTATCCATACTTTGAAAAACCCAAATCTTTTTTGGCATCGGATGTCCGGCGATGTGTTTTGGGATCGCTCAACATAACCTTTAAAAATTAACATAAACTCAATACACCTTATAAAAAAAAATTTTCGACTCCTTATGTCCTACAATATTTAAAATATCTCTTAGTGGTTGTAGTCAATTAATACTAACTTGAAAAATTACTGGGAATAATCCAAATACTCGTTTTATGATATTTCTTGAGGCTACGATTAAACCAAGACCCGTTGGGCAAACTCTGATAGCGAATTTTGAGCAAGTGCTTGGAAATTCATACGCCTCTAGCCCAGATCACAAAACCGTTTTCTCGAACCTTAATATAATATAATCCAAATACATTCTAAATTGCCTAATTTTAACGATTAATGTTGTTTTTTGTAGTCTGCTCGTTTTTTAAATAGAAGATCCGAGACTATTCTGCTATCGAGGCGTGGCGAAATCTGAAGAGCCATGAATATTTTGATCTATTTAAGCCACATAATAGGTAGAGCTGCCATTATAATTAGTTTTTTAAAAAAATAATTTTCCCTTTTTGTGCTATCTAAATTTACATTCACTGCATTATTCTAGCCCTGGCTTCAAATCACACTTAAGATTAAGGTCACCTTCACGACTTACAATTGAAGAAGTTTAATTTTTACTTCTTTAAGCCTGCTTCTCAGCAAGATTTTTATTCCGAATGTTCTCGACCGATTAAGGCTGTCAGACATCTTTAATGCTCTTATTTGTATTGAACTTACTAATAAACCACTAAATACATTTACCAAAAATTCAGGTTGGTACCGATTGTGTTCGTCTGCGTGATCGTATCGAGGTCAATTTACACGATGTGATAGCCACATCTTATACGATGTGCACAATGTAAGTTACAGCAGGTGAAAACTCTTACGAAACATTCAAATGTATCATTAAAGGTGGAATAGCAATTGCAACCCTTGAAGAACAATACACATGACATTGCTTCAATTTTGAGTTTTTTAATTTTTGTTTTAATTTGCTTTATTTTTATTTATGTATTTTATTTATTTAAAAATAGATATCTTATAATTTATTTTTATAATATGTGTGTAAAGTTTAATTTCTTTCTTTGTTACAACAATTGTTTTCAAGAATAGTTTGAAAATTTAAATCAATTGCAATTATATATTGTTTAAATTAATTCAGTGCGAACTTTAGGCAAGCATTACAATAGTAAAAAGAATGTTTAAGAGTGGTTAACCAAAAAAAAATTGAGTCAGAACAGTATCAAAGGGGCCACTGTCAACGTTCCTATTTTACTAGCGAATTACAAGATATTGCAGGTCGCTGTTGTTCCAGAATGAGTCGAGCAGGACCGACTATAGCAATGGAATAAACATTAAAGAAATAAAGAATTTTGCAGGATATATAATCGTATATATGATAGTCTGGATGATATGAATTGAATAAATAAAGCGTGGCGTGCGTAGCGCCCAGGAGCGGACATAAAAACAGACAACTGACAAAAATATAGAAGGCAAATTTCTTACCCAGAAAGTTTTAAAAATTAGTGTGACCAAGTTTTGCAATACTTTAAATTCCATTTTGTTTATGTTTTCAGCAGACGCAGCGGCACAATAATTTCTGAAACAGATATAACTTGTAGAGCATCCGCCGTGACACTAATCTGAACAATTGTGCGAATCGCGCCCGAGACCATGATAAACTTGATCTAAATATGGATCTAGGTTGTGCATCAAAAAATCAACTGGCAAATTGTTTATGATTGTTCTCACGATGAGTTTTCGCGACCTTTAGAGGCAACTTATCAGCACGATGCTGTGATTGCGACGGCTAGTTACCTCGACTGTTCTCATAACAGGCCCGATGGAAGGTGTGGGGAATAGGGGAACTGTCCCCCAGAGCTTTCTCAGAGACCCGGTGTAACTACTGTCGTACTTTCGTGACTCAAGCTAAAGGTGTAATAGAGGGACCGGTACATTTTCCCCCAGGCCCAGATTTTCTTCCAACCTTCACTAGGTGGCGCTTTCAAAAAATTGCTCTCTTTTTCTTGTCACAACGTGTAAATTGTGATTATGACGTATACACGATCGATTTTCATTCACTTTCAATGGAGCGGATCTTACAAGCTTTATATAAACATTGCTTAGCGCCAGCTTATTATGTGAGAGTTATCAAAAATAATTTCACAAAATGCTGTAAACATTATTTGGAACATCAATATTTGGACTTGACTCGATTAACACTTTATTAAATATAAACAGCAGCTGCGACATCTGTCATCCATTCAAAATCTTTGATTGATGGAAAAATTTGTACCTCATTATTTAATTAAATCATCTCGCACCGGGAAACGGAATTGCAAAGGTAAATACGGGGCGGGGTACTGCCAAGTGCGAGTGTGGCTCATTATTTATGAGCCAGTAGTACTACACCAATACACTGGCAATCTTGGGAGATAAACAAAAGTGAAACATACAACCGGTATCCCACTCCAACGCACACGACAGGGCGTTATGCAAATAACTTGGCTCTGAAATTCTGCTCAGATAACTGGGAATGTCGCAGTGCCAGTGCCAAAGTATCAGCTAAGCACCGCCTGCCCAGACAGGTCTAATCTTAATCATTCGTTGCGTGCGCGATCTTCAGTGCAGACGTCTACGGGGATACCACAACAATCATGTCCACATTGGAAAACGAGGTGACGTTTCGCAGGCAGGCGGAAGTCAGCGAACAGTTGGAGGCACAATTTCATCATGACTCTACGGAGTTTATACTGATGACTGATCATCGCACTTCAAAATATAAGAGTCTGGAGCAGCTGGAAGCTGCCAAACAGGATGGAGATACTTCTACTTCCAATTGTTGTCTACGTGGACTCCGAAACATATGCCGCACAAAGACTTTGAAAAAGAGATTGCCCATCTTGACTTGGCTGCCCAAATATAATAAACAAGATGCTATCGGTGATCTTATAGCGGGTATTACCGTGGGATTGACAGTTTTACCACAAGGTCTGGCGTACTCGGGCGTTGTGGGTCTACCACCACAGGTAAGTCGGGGTAGTCAAAGTGCTATCTTTATCATTTAATAGGTGCGAATGACGGTAGCAGTTTTATGAGTTTATGCGCGTTTATAAACGCTAGTAAAACGCGCGGTTTTTGTTTTTGTGCGCGATAAACGAAGAGAGAAAATTTAGTGCGGAAACAGCTAGAGGCATATGAATAAGACTACTTAGACTTACTACTCTATATCAAAAGGATCAGTACGACTCAAGAAATCGATTTAGACAGGATTTATTGTGGAGAGATTTTTTACTGTATTTCCACTTCAATGAATATTGAAAGGTCAGCTTATCACGTGCATATCATATATTATTATTATAATAAATTTAGTATTATTATAATAAATTTGCAAGTTTTTTTTTCAACTTCCTAAAGCTATTTTTTTTTCGATTATTTTTATTTTTCTTGACCAAAGTTCAATCACTTTAACTGATCAACATCTGACTCCATTGCACTTGAAGGTAACGTTTTCATTAATTTCAAGGTCAAACGCATAATTTTTACGGATTGTATGCGGGAGAGTAGTGAAAATTTTTAAATCAAGTTTACTTCCGCAAAAAAGACGGTCTATCGTGGCACTCAAATTATTTCAATATTTAGTAATAAACTACCAGTAATCGCCTTCATCGCAGAGAAAGATATTTTTTCTGCAAACTATGCAACGAAAATTTCTAATGCGTGGTCTGTTTATATTAGCAGAAAATCCTGAAAAAAAGCTACTCATGATTCAGACTATAAAATATTCTTGACTGTGAAATATTCTTCCGAATTTCCAGGAATATTAAAATTTTGCTGTTTTTCAAAAACCATAGTAATAATCTACCAGTATTCGCCTTCATCGCAGAGGAAGATATTTTATCTGCAAATTATGCAACGAAAGTTTTTTCTTCGTTGACTTTTTATATCAGCAGAAAATCCTGAAAAAAAGCTACGAATGATTATTTTGACTGCAAAATATTCTTCACAGTGAAATATTCTTCCGAAATACCAGGAATATTAAAATTAAGCAGTTTTTGAAATACCACGAGGCGTACTAGAAAATATTTCGATATTCTGAGCTTCAGAACTTGAGTCTCAGACTTAATGGGGAACACCACTTAATTTTAGAGAAACTTTATTTTATATGGCTACGATTTTATGCATGTTTTTGGTTTAAAAATTATTTTTATACCCTGTACCGTATGGTACCAAGGGTATATTAAGTTTGTGCAAGCCGAAAATGTATGTAACATATAGAAGGAGACGTCGGAGACACCCCAAAGTTACCTAAAATATGATCAGGGTGAATAGAAAAGTCGATATACCCATGTCCGTCTGTCCGTTTGTCCGTCCGTCCGTGTGAACGCCTAGATCTCAGAGATGGTAAGAGCTAGAGTTACCAAACTTTCACATTAGATCCCATATTATTCCATAGGAGGCAAGTTTATTTTATTTTTTTGATATCGGGGATAAATTATATAGCTCCTATGGGGGTGTTTGAGACGACCTCGACAAAAAAAAAGCGTTTTAGATGAATAATTCGTTTGTTTATGAAGATATCGTAACCAAATTTGGTTTCGAAAGTTTTTTATAGTTCCCAATCACTGTTCTAAATATGATAAAAATCGGTTGACTATATCATATTATATATATATATTAAAGATTGTGTCAAAATAAAATTTTTTTTCGTAAACAAATTTTTTTTTCCTGAAAAAATTATAAAAAAAATTTTGTAAAATAAAAAGATTTTATTTTTCTGAGGTAGTAGGAACTACCTGGTTCAGTTAATTAATAATAAGTTAATATAATTAAAATTGTGTTAAAATTTCAAATCGATCGAATAAGAATTGACTGAGTTATTCGTAAAACACTTTCAAAAAAAGTGGTTCCGAAAAAAAGTGCTTAAGGCCATAAACTGACCCGACGGGGTTATTTTAAATTACTTCTGTACATAATTTCTAACAATTTAAAAAAAATAGATTTTTCAAGGATTCTACACTGGTATTAAGTCTTAAGTCTGTAACTCAGTATTTTTTTATGGATTTTCGAAAAAGTCTGATTCGAAATATTTAATTTCAAATTGAAAAATGTGTTCATAATATAGTTTAATAAAAGAAAATACCAAAATTTGTATTTAGAAAATGTTACAATATTGTGATTTGACAAAAATTTGTGCAAAAATTCTCGAATTAAAATGCTGTTGATATTTGTTTAACTGCTTGTTTACATTCCTGGGAGTATATAGTAACTATTGATCGGATTCCTATAGTTGGAGCTTTAGTCAAGCAAAAAAAGCCTTTTTTGAAACTCTTTGAATAGTGAATATATATTTTATTATCCAACAAGCAAAAAATATCATTTGTTAAAAAATTTCTTAGCCTATCGTAACCTAGATATCGATTTCACCAATTCCGTTTGTCCGTATGAACACCTTGCTCCTTAAATCAAATAAGAGATAGTAATTTTACCAAAAGTTGCATATCATACGCAGTCAATGTTTGGAATATTAAAATATATTTAAACCTGACCGGGGAAATGGTAAAAAAAATCTCGCTCAAAGCATAAGTGTGAGCTTAAGTACACGCTTTTCGTCCTTATAGGACAACGGAAACTATTGAAGAATGTGCACCAACTGGACTGGGCTTTGCCGCAATTGGATTTTTGGCTAATTCCGTATAAGACTTTACTAAAATAAAAAAATGGCGGACGTAAAGTCGGGCGCGGACGACTTTAGGATACCCTGTACCACTAGCTTGTAATAAAGTCCGATTTCTTCACAAAAAACCAAAAACAGAAGAATTTTTAAGCAAAAATTTTTTTTTTGACCGATCGTTCCTATGGGAGCTATATGATATAGTCAACCGATTTCAATAAAATTTGACACAGTTTTAAAATACCTTAAAAAAGATATGAATGCCAAATTTATTTCAAATATCTTTACAAACAAACAAAACACATCGAATTTTGTATAAAAAACGTGTTTTTGGACCGATTGGTCCTATGGGAGCTATATGATCTAGTCAAACGATTTGGATTAAATTTGGTACAGTGCTTAGGAACTATAAAATACTCACGAATGTCAAATTTGATCCCAATATCTTAACAAACAAACGAAACACAACAAATTTTGTTAAAAAATGGATTTTTTTGGAAGATCGGACCTATGGGAGCTATATGATATAGTCCACCGATTTTGTTCAAATTTGGCACATTGCTTAAGTGGTCTAAAAAATTTCCAAACGCCAAATCTGGTTACGATATCTTTATTAAAAAACGAAATATAACGAATTTTTCTTTAAAAAAGTTATTTTGGCCGATCGGTCCTATGGGAGCTATATGATATAGTCAACCGATTTTGATCAAATTTGGTACAGTGATTGGGAACTATAAAAAACTTTCGAATGCCAAATTTCGTTACGATATCTTCATAAACAAACGAATTATTCATCTAAAACGCTTTTTTTTTGTCGAGGTCGTCTCAAACACCCCCATGGGAGCTATATAATTTATCCCCGATATCAAAAAAATAAAATAAACTTGCCTCCTATGGAATAATATGGGATCTAATGTGAAAGTTTGGTAACTCTAGCTCTTACCATCTCTGAGATCTAGGCGTTCACACGGACGGACGGACGGACAGACGGACGGACAGACGGACAGACGGACAGACGGACATGGGTATATCGACTTCTCTATTCACCCTGATCATATTTTAGGTAACTTTGGGGTGTCTCCGACGTCTCCTTCTATATGTTACATACATTTTCGGCTTGCACAAACTTAATATACCCTGTATACCATACGGTACAGGGTATAAAAAGTTTGGACTGCAAATGAAAAAGCTGACCCACCTATTGCAATTTAAAATAAAGCTAAGATTAATTTAATATCTCACAACTTGATGGTTTCCATAAAACCTAGATTCTTATCGTTTTTATTTGGCTAGTAACTTAACCCTTTGCACTCGAGCCTAAAAAGCCAAAGTAGCAACCAGCAACTCGAGAGCTTTTTTTGTAAAAAGTGAATGCATTAACGTTTAAGAAAAATGCGGTCGCTGTAGTTAAACAAATCAATTTATTTTTAAATATATTGTAATAAAGCATATTGTAGCTTATATTCAAGACTAAAAGAAAGAAATAATTATCTAACATAAACATTATCTAAGAATCAAGAGTGCTGAGTGAGATAAATAAGCGTGGCGCAAATGCGGCGACATTCGAGTGCAAAGGGTTAATTAACAGAATCTATGTAACGAATCATTTGCATTGTTTGTTAGGCTTTAGTATTTTCACTTATTTGTGCTTATAATGACTATTTTAGTGAATCTAATAAACTATTTGCACCATTTCACCTTTTTCTGCTTATAATTCACAACCAGTTTAAGACAACGTTTCGTTTTAAAACCACATGTGTGGTACATACCATATGGGCTGATGCGCTTGCTGATTGTGTTTTTGCATCTGAAATTAATTTTGTTGAATTTAAATATTTTTAAAGTTTTATGTGATATATTTTGAATCTATTTATGCCAAGTTTTGGTTAATACCCTACAACAAGGTTCACGTGTTGAATAAAGCCTTTTTTTTTAATAAGAATACTATTTTCGTGGATAATTATCCATAATATTGTTTTTAATAAAAGCTGTATATGCCTTCAAGACTTATGATAAACTAAGGCAATAGAGAACAATAGAGCTAAAATTTTGATTGACCAGCAACGGTTGAGGCCTTGGAAGCCAACATTACTCGTGTTATTGACCAAATACCAGTGGAAATGCTTGAACGAGTCATGGAAAATTGGACCTTCAGGATAGACCTTTTAAAACGCAGTTGCGGCCAACATTTGAACGAGATTATTTTTAAAAATAAATGCCATAAAATATCATTTCGAAATCATAAATAAAGATTCCATCATTGGTTTGAAATTTGCATTTGCCAAATCACCCTTTATATAAAAAAATTGTTTTTAAGACTTAGATCAGTACCCGCAATGTTTTATTTTTACCCTGTACCGTATGGTACCAAGGATATATTTATAACTAAAAATAACAAAATTTCGAAATAACTCTAGTTTTTAATAAGTTTTTACCAAATCGGATGCAGCTTTTGTGAAATGGGGTACCCTCCGGTTCAGTTTATTTCATAGTCGATATATCATCACCTTAACTCACCTATTGTACCGTATGTATTTATATCTTATTTTTTACCTCCCACAGTATGGACTCTACGGTTCCTTCCTTGGCTGTTTTGTCTATGTGCTGCTGGGCACCTGTAAGGACAGCACCATTGGCTCCACAGCGGTGGCCTCACTCATGACCTACCAATTTGCCCAAGGCGTCTGGCAACGCGCAGTGCTGCTAACCTTTCTCACGGGCTTTATAGAGCTGATCATGGCAGTATTCCAGCTGGGTTGCCTGGTGGAGTTTGTCTCGGGACCAGTGAGCGCGGGATTTACCAGCGCCGTTGCCTTAATAGTATCCACCTCACAAATGAAGTACATACTAGGAGTCAATAGTGATGGCAATTCCTTTCTACAACGTTGGATTAGCATGTTCAGCGATATATCCAACATACGCGTACCCGATGCCTGTCTGGGTTTTGGCTGTGTAGTGCTACTGCTGGCCATGCGCAGCTTGGGCAGCATCACCATTGGCTCAAAGGATAAACTTCAGTGGAATTGGTTTCAGCGCGTGGTCAACAAGCTCATCTGGTTTTTGGGCATCTCACGCAATGCCAGCGTAGTGATTTGCGCTGCTTTGGTGGCCATGAAGCTGGAGGCTAATGGACAAAAGCCATTCCGCTTGACGGGTTATATACCGCCTGGTCTGCCGCCGGTCTCATTGCCACCCTTCTCCATTGAAGCACAACCGGGCAATGCCACCGCGGGCATACCCGAAGTAGCTGCTGAAAGCTTCTTCGAAATGGTGCAGCATCTGGGCTATGGACTGATTATTGTGCCCATTATAGCGTTGCTGGAGAACATCTCTGTCTGCAAGGCTTTTGCCAAGGGCAAACCCATTGATACCACACAGGAAATGGTGGCCGTTGGTGTGGCCAACATAGCCAACTCCCTGGTGGGTGGCTATCGTAGTAATGGTGGACTGGCTCGCTCTGCCATCAACAATGCCAGTGGCGCACGCACCAGCATGGCTAATCTTTACATAGGCCTGGTTGTGGTTTTGGCGCTGTCTTTTCTTACGCAATACTTTTCCTATATACCAAATGCGGTGCTGGCGGCCATTATCATAACCGCTGTCATGTTCCAGCTGCAGTATCAGATCATTGTGCCCATGTGGCGCAGCAAGCGTGAGTAGCAATCAAATCCTAGACTTAATACTTGACTAAACTTACTCCGCCCCTTAGGCTCTGATCTAGTGCCCGGCGTTTTGGCTTTCATCACCTGCCTGGTGCTGCCTTTGGAGATTGGCATTATGGTCGCCATTGGCGCCAATCAGCTTTTTATACTCTACCACTCCGCGCGTCCCAAGGTCACGCTGGAAACGCTCGAAACCGAGCGTGGCATCAAGTTTGTCAAGATCACGCCCGATCGCTGTCTCATCTTTCCCTCAGTGGAGTTTGTGCGCAATTTGGTGCTCAAATCCGGCAGCATGTCCCCGCTGCCCGTGGTCATAGACTGCACGTATATCTATGCCGCTGACTTTACCGCCGCCAAGGTTATTTCATCCATGGTGGAGGACTTTCGTCGACGTGAACAAAAGATTATTTTCTTTAATCTCAAACCCAGCGTAGCGCATATCTTTGAGGGATTGCACACCAAGCTGGTGCTCTGCTATAACACACATGCGCTTAATCATGCGCTGCTGCCAGACGCGGATCTGGTACAATCCGTGGACTCACTGGATAGAACCGAAGCTGGTCAACATGCTAGCGAGTGCGTAAGCACGGCTAGCACGCTCTCACTGGCCAGAAGATAGTTGGGGAAATTTTGGTTAGTAAAATTTATGAGCCGCTTGGACGACTATCTAATCAGGATCCCAATGCTTAACCTACACTAATTCAATTAGCAAACAGCTCTTTTAATGAGTAGGCATTAAATCTCGACTATTGTTTTTGGATTAGATAATCAGGCAGGGCATCGATCGTGCTATAAATAAATATTTAGTTATTAATTTGTGAAGCAATAAAACTTAGATTAAACCGCAGAATGGTAATAAAGTTCCTAAAATAAATATACTTAGTAACAACTGATATTTTTTTTAATGCAAATCGCATAAAGCATTTAAGTGGAACGGGGCGTGGTCAGTAAGTCAAACCTTACGTCGATTAAAAACCAGAATCATTCCAAATTTTGGAACCAACTGCGTCACGAAATAAGTGTCAATGAAATTTCGTGAATTTTTTTGTGTCGTGTGTCTCAAAATTGCTAATTACTTAGTCCAGCTGCTGTAGAATTAGAATTAAATATGTTAATTTAACAAATAAATTATAAACATATTAAAGATGACTCTGCTTTTTTAATAAAAGTTGTAATTTTAGGGGATTTCTAGTTTACACCGGAAATATTCGCAATTATTGGGCTTCCCAACAAGGCAATTATGACACATATCTGAAGCTACGCTATCCAGATCTGGCTCCAGATGGCTCTCTCAAAGTAAGACCCTTCGCCCCAGGAAGACTGTTGACCAGTTGAACGAGCGAAAAGGATCTTGAAAGAATACCTAAAAATAACCTTATACTAAATTAATCGAAGATAAAGATGTCTGGCTAATCTGAAGGCTAAAATTGTCCATAAGTGAAACTAAAATAGATCGCCAATGACGTCTCCAGCGATCGAGATTGGTTTGGGGAACTGACTATGGGACAATTAATTATTTAGTGTTCTAATTAATTTATAATTTATAGCAAAGGACATTATTCAATTGCATTGCATAAAAATATCTTCATTTTTGGAATGTACAATTAAAAATTTATGAAAAAAAAATATAGACTTAAAATATTGTACTTTCCTTTTTGACTTTACCATCCCCAAAAATTTAATATAAACTTTTGATACCTTTTAAAGCTACTCAGCAATAATTTCCAACTATTTTTCTAACTAATCTCTACAGGGTGCGCCATTTGAATGTGGTCGATGGAAATATTGAATAACTTGAACAATTCTCAATCGATTTTGAAAAACTATTTATTTTTATAAAACTAGAGGCTTTACAATTTTTTCCATTCAGTTGCCAAAAACAACGTCAATCAAATGACCTCCTTTATTGCGAATATTGTCCTTAAGCTCGTCTAAAGTCTTCGGATTGTTGGCATACACTTTGCTTTTTAAAAATCCCCACAAAAAAAAGTCCGGTGCCGTTAAACGGGCGATCTCGGTGGCCAGTCGATATCCCCCCTTTCGATACCACACGTCCTGGGAACTTTTGACGCAAGAAGTTCATCGTTGATTTCGCGACGTGACATGTCGCGCCGTCTTGTTGAAACCAAAAGCCTTTAAGACCTTTTTCACGCATTTCTGGTAAAACAGAGTGTGCCAACATCCATCGATACCGATCCCCATTGACAGTTTCCTAACTCTGAAGAAGAACGGACCGATGATGGTTTTTGAGCAGACACCGGCCCAAACAGTCACTTTCTGATCATGCAGTGGAGTTTGATGGATAGTATGAGGATTTTCTTTCCCCAAATGCTACAGTTTTGTTTATTTACAGTGCCAGATAGCGTGAAATGGGCCTCATCAGTCATTAAAATTCGCTCCCAAAAATCGGGCTCCGATTCACTCACTCGAATAACGTTATTGGCGTATCTTTGGGTTAACTGCACTTTATATGGAAACATATCCAGATCATCTTTCAGAATTCTCCTCAAAGTAGTTCCACTGATTTTTAGTTGCTGAGACCGGCGGCGGTACGAGACAGAAGGATTCTCTGCAACACTCCGTGGAACAGCTTCAATATTTTCATTTCATCGTCGAGGACGTGGTTGATTTGAATGTGGACGGTCCGCTACAGACCCGTGATTCTCAAAATTTAAGCTAAGCGACGAATAGTGTCACTTTTAGGCGCAGAACGACCGCGATACTTTTGACGATACGCACGCTGTGTTGCAACAACTGAACGATTACACTTAATGAACATTGTCACTATTTCCGCGCGTTCTTTGGGCGTGAATCGATTCATGGTTAAAATTGTAATGCAATAACCTTTCCAAAATGTGTTCGACGACGTCAATCGGTTGAAATCTGTCAAAGTGATTCAATATTTCCATCGACCACATTCAAATGGCGCACCCTGTATTAATTAAAGACACCAGAGTCGGCTATAAACTGTAGGTCCATGTTCTCTTTGAACAGCTTTTGGTAGACACATCCTTGCGCCGCCGGGGTAACTGAGCAAATAGTCAAGGAAATTTTTTATTTTTCGTCAAAAACTGTTCAAAATTTAGAGCGTTGAGAATAAATATTTCGTCAAAGATATAAAGATCTACAGATGGTCCATTTTTTTTAGCAGTTGAGTCTAAATATGGTAGGAAAATTCAATCTTCTTCAAAATTTGTTGTCAACATTTTAAAAACCTGTATTTTCTATAGCATACTATTAGGCTCAACTTTTATTTTCAAACGTGTCGCACTTAGGCGATTTTCCCTTAAGTGAAATAATAGCTGTACTCTTCTAAGCTGAAAATGGTTGAGTGTAGAATTGAAAGTAGAGAGAAAATTGTTGCATACACAATGTTGGCAACGAAATGTTGCTACCAAAATGTTGCTAAGATTTACATGTTGCTTACAATAATATGAAGCACTTTGAGCAATAAGTTGCTTAATTTGTAATCACGATTGACTTTATAAAAATTATAATACACAAAATAATTTTTAAAAATAGGCAGCTTTACTTAATAAGTATTAAATTAATATTAAATAGAGAAAAATTAATTAAATTTACGATTTTGCTTTTAATTTAATTAATATTTCTCTTTTCATGACAAAGTAAATTTGTATTGCAAAAGGCCATAGCAGCCACCGCTCTTAATTTCTTAAGCTAGTTTATAAATTTAATTAATTAATAACCGTTTGTAAATAAATAAAATAAATATTGCGCCACAAATTGTTACTTAGGCAATAGCAGGTTTCAATGGAAACTTGCTATTATATTTATATTTTATTGTTATTAGTTAGTAACTTAACAAATTGTCTAACAACAGACAGATAATGGATATTAATTGATTACAAATGAAAAACATAATAAAAAAAATACTATCCAATTAAATTCATATTAATCACTTTTATGACAAAGCAGTAAAAAATAAATTTAAACTTTTTTATTTTTTTACAAAAATTTGTATATTTCTTTCCATATTTCTTATTTTAATACACTATCACAGAAATCATCCTAAATCCACTGATTTGTCTGTTTAGAGCAAGCTTTGACTGGGGATACACACCTCACTCTTGGTGGAGAGTACGGGTTGTCTTCATCCCCAAATCTGGCAACAGGCCAATAGACAAGCCCAAGTCGTACAGACCAATCAGTCTAACCTCATTCCTTCTGAAAACAGTAGAGAGACTTCTCGATCTGCACAACAGAATCAAACTGCAAGCCACGAACCTGCTGCATCCAATGCAGTTTCCCTATTCCAAAGGGAAGTCAACAGAGGTTGCCTTACACCATCTAGTCAGAAAGATTGAAAATGCTTTCGAATCCAAGAACATAGCTTTATGCGCAATCCTGGATGTCGAGGGAGCTTTCGACAGTACTAATTTTGTTTCTATCTCTAGAGCGTTGGCCCGCATGGATTGAATCCTCTCAGACAGAGGGATATAACTTCATCTCTAGATGGCACAACAGTCAGCATAAGAGCTGTAAAGGGTTGTCAACAAGGAGGTGTGTTATCTCCCCTGCTATGGTCTCCCGTAATCGACGAACTTTTAACTAAGCTGACAATGCTTGGTTATTGGTCATTGGGTACGCAGACGACCTGGCTATCATAGTGACGGGTAAATACGAAAGCACCATCAGAGAGATGATGGATAATGCTCTTCAAATTACCCTAAACTGGTGTCTAAGTGAAGAGCTTAGCTTCAACCCCCAAAAGGTTGTGATTGTTCTGTTCAAGAAGAAAAACAACATGAAGCTTCAAAACCTTGTTATTAATAACGCTGAGGTGGAGTGTTGAGACAAGGTCAAATATCTAGGTATGGTCCTCGACAAACGACTCAACTGGAACTATCACTTAGAACAAGTGCTCTCCAAAGCTACTCGAGCGATTGTGGGCCTGTAGAAAATTCTTTGGCAGCACATGGGGCTTTAGCCCTCACTTTATAGAGTAGATATTGCGTACCATGGTATGGTCTATCGTCACATATGCAGTCCTTACGTGGTGGCCCAAGACACAGCAAAATGTGGCCATCAAGAAATGCAGCAAGCTTAGTAGATTATTATTATTATTTTTTTTTATAATAATTATAAATGATAAAAGAAAGTTTCCACAAAATCCTACGATTGTGACCTACAATTTGAAATTAACCAATTCTAAGCTATTTGCGATGTTGTAGGTGCTTTGATTTATGAAACCTTTTTTTTATAATATCTCACGAAACATTCTTTTTTTTTTAACTACGATAGCTGAAGAGAAATTTTGAGAGAAACGGAATTCAACTGTGGAATTTTTTTTAACTTCTTCTTCTTAAGTGGCCATAACAACCCGATTACCGGGCTACGGCCTGCCTTAAAACGTCTCTCCAGGCGCCTCTGCATTGCGCGCGCCTTCTCCAGTTGGTCACACTGAGCGAAGACAGGGCCCTTTCCACTTGGTCTTTCCAACGCAGACACGGTCGTCATCTCCGCCGACGGCCGCTGACTACCGCATCGAACACACGTTAAGCTGGAGCATCCTCGTCCATCCTAACGACATGTCCGAGCCAGCGAAGCCGCTGGATGTTGATACGCTGAGCAACGTCCATGTCGTTGAAGAGCTCATACAGCTCCTGGTTGGTGCGGATGCGGTAGTCATCGCCAACTCGAATAGGACCAAAGATCTTGCGCAGTACTTTCCTCTCGAAAACTCCCAAGGCAGCTACCATCAGTTAGCGACACGGTCCAGGCTTCCGCGCCGTAAAGAAGCACTGGAAGGATGAGTGCCTTGTAGAGTGTTAGTTTTGTCGCGCGAGAGAGGTCTCTACTACACAATTGCCTATTGAGACCGAAATAGCACCTGATGGCAAGAGTTATTCTGCGCTTGATCTCCAGGCTGACATCGTTGTCGGTGGTAACGGCGGTGCCAAGGTAGATAAATTCCTTGACAACATCGAAAGTATAGCTGTCGGCCGTAATCTGGGACCCAAGCCGCCGCACGTCCCTACTTGACGACAGCATATACTTCGGTTTGCCCTCATTTACCGCCAGACCGCTGCAGGAATTACTCACCGTCATTCTGCAAAGCCCTATCAGCTTCGCAGGGATACCGAGCTCAGACATTGCGGCATATACGCGATCCCTTATTGGGCTATCGAAAGCTGCTTTGTAGTCGACGAACAGGTAGTGAGTGTCGACTTGATTTGATTTTTTTTAAACATTTAACTTTATTCTCAGCCAGCTTATTATTCAGATTCTTTTTAAAAATATATTTTTGTTTTTCTCTCTTTTATTGTGCTTTTGACGAATAATTTATAATCCATCTTTTATCTGCCCTGTTTTTCCTATGTAGCATTTAACGTACTTATAGAAACATAAAATTCAATAAATTCCAAATTTTTCAGGTAGTTGCGTTTTTATTACGTAAGTACTAAAAGCGTGCTTTAAACTAAAACTAAAATTAAACATACATACATAATCTAGATATACATATATTTATAATACTATACACAGCTTTTGACTTAAACATATTTTAATAAACCATGCGAAAAAATCGATCGAGGTGCCAAATTAAAAAAAATTTGACAGCAATTTGCCAAATTGATAAACAAATTTTTAACAAAGAAATAAATAATCAATAATAAAATTGCTTAAATGTTAATTAAATTTAAGCACAAATCGTACAAATTTTGACTATTTGGTAAGACCTAGCGTGGGCCTGGCCCTACCAAATACAACAACTCGACGACCTTGCGTAGGCCGCGAAGGTCTTGTAAAATAAATACAAAAACTTAAACTAGAACGAGGTTGCATGGAACTAAACATTACGTTGTCTTATCGATCAACTTATTTTCTAAGGTATTAATATCATAGATGACCATAAGATCCTTGTTAAGGCCCTCAAAGACCTGCGCCACACGCGGCTGCAGATTATAGAAGAACAGCGGCTGATGACGTAGAGCAAAGTCCGTGACCATCGTAGAGATGACCTTGGCGGCGGTAAAATCGGCGCCATAGATGTGTGAACAGTCAATGACCACGGGCAGAGTGGACTTGACGCCCTGCTTGTTTATGACCTTGCGCACAAATTCCATGGAGGGAAAGATGAGGCAGCGATCGGGAGTAAGCATGAGATAGCGAACGCCGCTGTGGGTCTGTGGGGGGTAAAAATAAAAAAGTAAGTAAAGGTTTTTAAACGTGGGTTTGAGCTTAAGACTTACACTAAGCGTTTCAATGCTGAGCTTGGGACGCGCCGCCTGGTAGAGTATAAAGATGACGTTGATGCCAATGCCCACAAGTATGCCCAATTGCAGAGGCAGCACCAGACAGGCAAAAAAGGCGCCCAGACCAGGTATGAGATCGGTTTCTAGAGAGGAAATAAAAGAGAACGCTTTAGTTAACGCACAAAAGCTGCCTGCTGCGACTCACTTTTGCTATGCCACATGGGCTTGATGACTCGATATTGGATCATGAAAATCACTGCGGCTATGATAATAGCAGCCAAGGCGGCCTTGGGTATATAATAGAAACAGGGCGTCAGATAAAGCAGCGCAATGATGACGATAACGCCTGTGTAGAGATTGGAGAGCTGCGTGCGAACGCCGCTGGCATTCAAAATGGCGCCGCGTGCCAATCCGCCATTGCTGCGCAGACCCTGCACAAAGGAGTTGGCCACATTGCAGATGCCGGTGGCGATGAGTTCCTGTGTAGCATCCGTGGGCTTGCCATCAGCTAGGGGTGGAAGTAAAAAGTTAGCGAAAACTAAAAATTTCCAGGACATTAGTGTTGTGACTTACCAAAAGCCTGCACCACAGCCATGGTTTCCAGCAAGGCTACCAGCGGCACCACAATCAAACCAGAACCCAGCGTGCTAGCCATTTCCCAAAAACTTTTACCCGCTTGTAGCACCTCACCGCTGGTCTCATTAAGCACGGCATCCATGGAGAAAGGTGGTGGCTGGAAGGAAGGCAGACCCTTTGGCACAAAACCCACAGTGCGCACCAGCTCGTTGTTGTTCACGGCAAGCCAATAGCCCAGAGCAGCAGTGCCACAAACCAACAGCGCATTGCGAGCCGTGCCCACGGTCCAGCAGATGCCGGTGAGCAGCTTCTGGCTGTTGGACTTGCCCTCCTTGGGACCCACGCTGCAGCTGGCCAGAGCGCGCAGGCTCAGCAAAACCACTATGCAGATAACACCGAGTCCAAAATCCCACCAGCTTATGTTGTGTATATCATTCACTATAGAGATCCAGACTTGGAGAAAGGTATTGCCACTGGTGCGTATGCCCAGGAGATCCTTCATTTGTGAGCTGAATATAATAAGCGAGACGGCGCTGGTAAAGCCTGCGCCGACAGGACCCGAAACAAAGTCGATCAGAAAGCCCAGACGAAAAACGCCCATGAGAATTTCTATAAGTCCCGTGAGAAAGGTGAGCAGCGTAGCCATTTGCCAGCTGCCGCCGGCAATTTGAAAGGAGAGCAAAGCCGAGATAGCCGTAGGTCCAATGGGCACATCCTTGCTGGAGCCAATGAATATATAGATAAAGCAGCCCAGAAAGCAAGCATAAAGTCCATATTGTAGATCCAAACCGGCAATGCCGGCATAGGCCAAAGCCTGTGGAATCACAGTAAGTGCCACCGAAACGCCCGCCACAAAGTCGCCGAAAATGTAATCCTTTTTGTATTGAGGCAGCCAGACGAGTATGGGAAAACGTTTTTCGAGCGTTTTTCTGCGAAATATATTGGCGCAGGTGCTGCGACAGCATTCGCTGGAGTACTCCAAAAAGCTGCGCGACTGCGTCTGTGTCTCATCCTGCACAATACAATCGCGTGAGGTATGATACAAAGTATTGGTGGGTATGTCTAGCGAAACCTCCGAGCCGCCACTAAAGGCGCCATTTGTATGACCCGTGTCTTTGGTCATCTTTAGTAGTCACTTTCAAGTCTATTTATAGCTTGACTTGGCTATTGATTTTCACTTGGTATCCTAGTTGGGTTTATTCACTTTGTTTTTTTTTTTTTTGGCCCACTCTAAGGCTTCATTGCACTTCAAAAACTTCACAACAATTTTTCTTTTTTTGCACTAAAATCAAATATTTGGAGCGTCCGCTCTTTGTACTTTTCGCGTGCGCGTCTTCAGCGGGAATGATTCGCAGCAGCAGCAAGCGCAGCAGAAAAACCTTTGCCGAGAGCTCATTGGAATTGATTATAAATGCGAGCAGACTGAGCAGACTGCGACTGAGCTGCTCGCGGCGACTGAGCGTCTCTCATCGAACGATTCGAGACGCGACGCGAGTAAACAAAGTCCAAACCGGCTCGCAACTTGGTGATTTTTTTTCTTATCTAGCCGAGAGAGAGATAGCGTGGGAAGCTGGCTGAGCTAGCCGTCTAAGAAGTAGCTGAAGGAGGCGCATTTGATTAGTGACGTCACATAAACAAAGTTTCCCCAATCACGTTGTTTTCGCATGTAAAATATTGTTGTGGTTTGAATAAATTTTGTTTAATAAGGTTTTGATTTCGTTATTGAATGGATTGTTTTGTATTGATTATTAAAAAATAAATATTTTAGGTTTTAGCCTTTCCATAATCGTTTTAATATTTGTAAAAATAACAAGGAAAGTAATGTACAAGTTTGAAATGAGAAAAAACTTTGGAGCTTATTATATTAAAAAATTATCTTTTAGAAATCTATAAGCTATCGCAATGTTTATCGCTTAATTTATACGAATCCCAGGTAACCGAAAAAAAAAATATATATGCAAATATGTACAAAATGTAAGCAATATTTTAAGTAATTATTTTTTGTTACACAAACCGGACATCTTTCCATTATGGACGAAACACTAAATCATTACAAGAAAGGTTAGGTTATTTTATAACAAATGCATGAATGAATTACAAAAAAAATTTAATACAGTCCAGGCGGTGCCCGACAGTGTAATACCCTGTACCTTTTTTCTCGAACAAATTTTTTTCCTGCATATGCCTTCTAAGAATTTTCCAATTGGAGCATTGTGTTTTTGGTACAAAACTACATTTATACATACAAGTTGTACCAATTTTGATGAAACCGAGAGTTTCGACAAAAAATTAATTTAAAGTATATGGGATAAATATCAAGTTGATATGTTGATGGGTATAGGAGAAAATACAGTAAGTTGCAGGTGTGGGAGGTTGATAAAATTTTAATGTGGATTTCCTACAAGTATCAGCCTGCCAGAAATTGTTATTCTAGGTCGCTTGAGGATGTGAAATTTGTACATTTATGGGCAAAACTTTTGTTGTATTTGTCCAATTTTGTTCATTTTTGATATTCAGATGTTGCGTTGACTCATCGCTCTGTTAAGATTAGGATAAAAACCGTGAAAATCTACTGCGGGGGAACAGAGGAATATATTGACATTATTCAACAAACTCCATCTTCTCAGGGATTATGCGCATCAGGTGCTAAAGTCTCGTATCTCTAGCTCTTGCAGCCTCCGAGATCTAGGCCTTCATTCGGATGGACGGACGGACAGACGGACATGGCTCAATCGCTATCCGAGGTTATGATAATCATTTTGGTATAAAGGACTTGGGGTCTGCCAAACCTCCTTCTGTCCGTTACATACATTGCACAAATCTAGTATACCCTTTGTACTAAGTACAGGATATAAAAAATATGAATGGTAGATAAGTGTATTTGAAAAAAATTTCGAAATAAATAAACAAAATAAATATGCAACATGATAATAAAATTCAGATATTTGAGTCCCTATGCTCAAGAGATACGTGAAATTATGATGAAGAGTTATTAGAAAGTCAAGCACGAGGTTTCTTCCAAAAAAAAGGAGCTTTTAATTTTTTTGAGCTACCAAAACAAAATTTTGATACTTTTTTTTTATAATATTATTCTTTTTTTTCTTTTGGCTGTTTTTTAGACATGTCTTAAAACAAAAAAAAGAACACATTTTAAACTGAATATAGTAAACTTTGTCGGTTAGATTGATAAGAAATCACATTTTTATACCGAATTTAGTAAACTTTGTCCATTTGGTTGATGCTAAAAGAAAGGAATCTAGCAAAAGATGATTCTAATTTATAGAGGTGGAAACAATAGATGAAATCAAAGAATAGTAATTGATAGTTGGCCAATCTGCATGAAGCACGAAAATATGGGAAGATCACCTTAGTTAAGAAAAAACATAAAAATGATAAATACATTGACGTATATTTTTTTCTGGAACAAAAAAAAAACTATTTTATATTTGTGATTCAATTTGTTGTTTTATAAATCCAATTAAAAAAATATTAACAGCAATTTTTTTTCGCAATAGGGTTATGACGGATTGGACATTTTTCAATTTCGTCGTAATTAGATGTCAAAAAATTAATTTTGGTACTGCCTTCATAGAGAAAGTACCATATATGAGTCAGAAATGATTTGGTTATGAATTTATTGAATTCATTTATAGTATTTTTTTCTTGCGGGCATTTTGTGGTTTTGAAAAAAAATTATTGTTAATAATACGAGAAATTTGGGCTATTATATTGTATAATAATTTCCAATTATTTATATGGTTTTTAGATATCAAATATAGAAAAAAAATGGCGGACGTAAAGTCGGGCGCGGACGACTTTAGGATACCCTGTACCACTAGCTTGTAATAAAGTCCGATTTCTTCACAAAAAACCAAAAACAGAAGAATTTTTAAGCAAACATTTTTTTTTGGACCGATCGTTCCTATGGGAGCTATATGTTATAGTCAACCGATTTCAATAAAATTTGACACAGTGCTTAAATACCTTAAAAAAGATATGAATGTCAAATTTATTTCAAATATCTTTACAAACAAACAAAACACATCGAATTTTGTATAAAAAACGTGTTTTTGGACCGATTGGTCCTATGGGAGCTATATGATCTAGTCAAACGATTTGGATTAAATTTAGTACACTGCTTAGGAACTATAAAATACTCACGAATGTCAAATTTGGTCCCAATATCTTAACAAACAAACGAAACACAACAAATTTTGTTAAAAAATCGATTTTTTGGAAGATCGGACCTATGGGAGATATATGATATAGTCAACCGATTTTGTTCAAATTTGGCACATTGCTTAAGTGGTCTAAAAAATTTCCAAACGCCAAATCTGGTTAGGATATCTTTATTAAAAAACGAAATATAGCGAATTTTTCTTTAAAAAAGTTATTTTGGCCGATCGGTCCTATGGGAGCTATATGATATAGTCAACCGATTTTGATCAAATTTGGTACAGTGATTGGGAACTATAAAAAACTTTCGAATACCAAATTTGGTTACGATATCTTTATAAACAAACGAATTATTCATCTAAAACGCTTTTTTTTGTCGAGGTCGTCTCAAACACCCCTATGGGAGCTATATAATTTAACCCCGATATCAAAAAAATAAAATAAACTTGCCTCCTATGGAATAATATGGGATCTAATGTGAAAGTTTGGTAACTCTAGCTCTTACCATCTCTGAGATCTAGGCGTTCACACGGACGGACGGACGGACAGACGGACAGACGGACGGACGGACAGACGGACAGACGGACAGACGGACGGACGGACAGACGGACAGACGGACATGGGTATATCGACTTCTCTATTCACCCTGATCATATTTTAGGTAACTTTGGGATGTCTCCGACGTCTCCTTCTATATGTTACATACATTTTCGGCTTGCACAAACTTAATATACCCTTGGACCATACGGTACAGGGTATAAAAATTGCGAATTGTTTTAGTTACTAAAATAAATTATAATTGTGAAAAATTGACTTTAAGCCCCAATTACTACTCTCAGGTACATAAGATAGATTGTCTATCTATTATCTATCTATCTTTTGAAATATTAGATAAAATTTTATAATAACAATAAGCAAATAATAGGATTTTTAACAAATGTCGTTAATTTCAAAAAACTAATTTTTTCCAAGAATAAAACTATAAATTTTCCACAACAAAATTATAATTTTTATGCAAAATAGCGCACTAACCACAAAATGCTCAAAAAACTATCTAGCACTTGTGACGTAGTTGCTCAGAGAGCGCCAAATTTCCTGCTCTTGGCTTAACTTTACTCTCTCCGCCCAAAGCAACGAAAATGGAAACTTGAGAGACCGCGTGTGCTTTATGCGCTCTCCTAGCTAGTTTGGTCAGCTAAACGGGGGGTCCCCAACACAATGCCGACTTGGATGTAAAAAAGTGCGGCCGCCTTGCGAGATTTCCCATTTGGATGCACGTGCTGCAGACAGTGCTGCCAACGCCTCGAGCGCTCGACGAGAATTGATTGGCATGTAGCAAACAATACTTAGGCTAATGCCAATGTTTTGATACACGGCTAATTGAATGGAGGCACTTAACGCGATTTCACACCGGCTTTGTAGACGCTGGACAAAGTACAGACTGTCTTCCAGACGCGCGACTCATTGGCATGCCAATGGCAACGATCGATCTATAAATATAAAAAAAAAAGATACAACTACTTATGTTCTATAGAATTCTGCGGTTTTGTGCAAAACTTTCCATGCATTTCAATGGCAATTTATTTCTCCTAGGTATTCCCACAATTTTTTGCAGCTGCTGCATTTGAAAGCCCATAAATTATGGCACTTTTTTCAATAGAGTTTATAGCGTTAGAAATTGCATTGGTGGAATATCCATTGTTACATCGCTTTGAAATACCATAAAAATTAAGGCATTAATTAATTTTTGCGGTTATTTCTCAGCTTAAACTGGGATTATGAGCTTAAATTATAGGACATAAGAAATAGCTATAAATTACTTGGCGCACGACTTGTTGCGCAAATAGTTTGGAAATAAACTTTTTAATTTCAAAGGGTTTGAATCAAGTTATCTTTTAAATAATCTTAGATCTCGAACTTTAAGAACTTTTTATAGTATGCGGGTCAGGACATCCTCGGAATGTAACTTACTCTTTTTGGAAAAGACTTATCGACTGAAAGCGTTTTGGATCTAGTTATCTTTATAAGCTTCGACAAAATCCTAGACAAGACTCAAGAACTAAAAGAAAAGATAAAACGCATTTAGAGTCGAATTATCTCTAAAGGAAAAATAAATATAGAAAGCAAATAAAATATATCCAATCTAATGACTAAATAAAAGGGAATTTTTCTAAAAAGTACAAAACTGTTGTGTTTAGCATAAGGCATCAGAAGAATTGACTCTATCATAGAACTGAGACTGCCTTTCTGTACTTTTTACAAAAAGAACCATTATTTCTTTCTGATAACGATAACACATATTTTGCCCCTAAATAATCCATAAAGGAATTACAATAAAGTAAAATTTTTTGTTATAAATTTATAGAAACCATCAAATTTTTTTTTTAAACTTGGACGTGAGAAATTCGGTTTTATAGAAACCATCGAATTTTTTTTAATTTGGACGTAGACAAATTTGGTCCCGACGGGTATTGTACCGGGCCCTCTATTACAAGTTTATCTTAAAACACGCAAGTAATTATTCCGGTCTCCTGAGAAAAGTCCGCGACCAGGGGAATCTTCCCTTTCCGCCATCTTTCGACGGACCCGCTTGTATGTTCCATTATTTATAACTGAAAAGCAGCTTGACCGAATTTTAAGATCTTGGATTTCATGGCTCAAAATGCAGAGTGTGCAAAAATCGAAAAAATAAAAATGGTCTATTTTTTATTTCCCAAGCCTCTCCGCAATGTCAACCAAAAAAAAAAACAGTGTTTTTAAGTCTCCATTATAAAATAGGAACTCCTGTGGTTTTGGCAAACATAGTGGCGCCATCTACAGTTAAAGATTTTGTGTACAGTGCTTTCAGGAAGATCAGTTGGGTGAGATTGGTACAGGGTGCATCATCTGTTGGTTCGGTTGTTAAATACTCGAAATTCGAAACATACTCGACCAAAGTGGATATCAAGAAGAAGCTGGCTGAAAAACAATTCTGTGACTCAGTTTTCCAAAGACATGTTTTTAGTCCGATCTTCAATATAGCAATTAATGACGTCAAAGCAGTCTATAACGCAATACAAATTTTTTTCAAAGCCAAGATCGGCATGTTTAAATATCGATTAAGTTAGTCTTAGTCTACAACGTCATAGAAAGTGGTTCTAAAAGTATGCTTGGTATGTCAATTAATTAGAACTTAGTCTTATACAATCATTAGAGCTGTCATTCTAGGGTTGCAGTACTTTTAATTACATAAAAATGCAGCTGACAGCTTCATTCTGAGTCTAACCGGTTTGCCGGATTGTTCCACTGTCGAAACTTAGCAATATAAATCAAAAAGGCAATTAGTCAAGCTACTGAACTTTTAATTTATTGCGCATATTTTAAGTAAACGTTCCATAAATAAATGTTAATGCCAAAAACGATAGTTTCGCTAATAAAAATGTGGAACAATTTCACTAGTGTCTCGAGAAGACAGCTGAATTAATTTACGATGTGGCATATTTTATAGATACGTCTCATTTTGGGCTTAACTAGTTAGGGGACTTTTGTTTATGGCCAAATCTAACAAAGAACAGCTTGGAGCAGGTCGCTTAAAAAGGCGGCGAGACGCAAAAGAGAAATAAACAGTTTGTCACGCTTCAAAACTGCGATTTAGGAATCTGCATAATTTGTCAGAAGAAATGTTAAGCAGTCAGCTCATAAATTTCGAACAACTTTTGGGTTTCACATGGGCGTCGTAGAATGATTGAGAAACTATTAGGAACATCTATAAAGATAGAGCAAATTCGATAGTTGGATACCCTTATTTTACACAATTTTTGTACGGCTTATGATTTATAGTGAAAGGGATTCTATAAGGAATCTTTAATGAAGTATGGTAAAGTTTCCAATTAAAAAGTTATTAAAAGCCAATAGATATATTTTTTCAGATCATACCCAAATCTTGCTTACTAAACCGATCTGCATAGTTTGTCTGAAGGAAACCTTTTTAATTTCATATAGACGCCATATAATAAGTGAATATAATATAACACCACAAAGTCATAAAGGCATCCTAGATAAAGTGAGACAGAAGCCATGCCCTTTGTCGAATAGAATATGTAGTACTTACATACGTCTCTAAAAATCTTTCCTAATTAGGCCAACAACTAAATATTCCCATCAGAGAGATGGTAAACCAAATATAATTTTACCTTCTATTGTTAAGATCGAGATAAAGCTGATCGAAGCGGGAAAGATTTTGGGGTGAACTTCATGATCTGTATGGCCACATGTTCTTTTCGTGACCAAGCAGATGGAGGCAGAGTAAAGCAAGCTAAAGTGAATTCCAGAGAGATCGAGGAAAAGTACAAGCTGATGATACCAAGCAAAAATCCAAGCCAGTGAGATCGAGAAGAGTGTTAAATGCCTTCCGTGATTTTCATGTCTTTAGTAAGTTTTATGATACGTGACCCAAAGGCAAAGTAAACGAGGGGGAGCCCTTACCTTGAAATACTCTGAAATAGAGGAAGAGAGACATATTGCATTCATGGGATCTATGCATGCCCTCTTCCATAACTAAATCTTCATTTTACTTTTCGTGACTTTCGCGTGAACCCGTGTCACGTAGTGTCTATTTGACGTCCGCTTTACCATCCTGATATCCTGATAGCTAAAGTCAGAGCCAATTAGGCCACGTGATAGACGTTACCTTTAATTTTTGCAATAATTGGCACGAAGTTTATTTGAATTATTTTTCCGGAGCACTGCCAATTATTAATTTCAGGTTAAGATAAGGTTTTATAAATAAATTGTATAGCCCAGACTTGCATTATCGCGAAGCTTTTAATTATGAACTTTATAGTACAGACTCAAAACTCCATGAGAATTTGCTCTGTTAATAACTACAGGATTCTGGGGGAAGTGAGGCAAATATTTCCAAAAACTTCAACTTATTCTCAAATTGCATATCTTTTGGCCACCATTTTATTTGCTTAGTTGGTACAGTCATCGAGATCTCAACGTTTTTGGTATAAAGACATCGTTTATCGTTTCCGAAAAGATCTCAAGAGAGATTTATATATCGTAAAGAAATATATGTATATTCGATACCGTCTCAAACCATAAGTCAATTTTATTTACGATTCTTATTTTTTCTAAATGTATCACTCCCGATATCTTTCTCGAAAATGTTTTGTGACAGCTCTGATCTTATAGTGTAACAGATCAAAAACAAGGCTCTTTGTCCGAAAATGAATACTACATTGATTTCCTGAAGTAAAGAGCATTTGATAATAGTCTTTCCTTACTAAAACTAGGTTAGGTTGATTAGGTAGTTCAGATAGTGACTGAGATCACCCAGAGAACATGACGTACATTGGTGTTGCCTAATTTTAAGAAAGGTGGTAAAGAAACTGAAGAAAGGGATTGTGGAGGAGGATCAAATACTATAGGGCCTCTAGAAGTCTCCCATGTTGCAGAATCATTTAGAGGATTCGACGAAAGCAGCCAAATCCGCTATAGGCATATAGTGCTAGACTACCCTCAAAGAATGGTTTACCCAGAAACTAGCTTCGTCTTTTATAAAGCGCCGGGCAATCGCATAGAGTGTTGGATGCTTTCTGTCTCTTCCTCATCCCCGCAGCTGCTGCAGATATCGTGATGGAGAACGTGCAGCCTCTCAGCTATATTTCCTATGATGTAGTGCCCTGTCACAACGCCTTCCACCATCCTGGCCCTCTTTTTATGGAAGCGCAGATGTTATTAGATGTTCGCTTTGGATTGTATCTCGGCCAGAGTGCTTGGGAGATTTCTCTTCCCGCCAAAGCTCTAGCCGGCTCCCTGATTTGCGATACGACGTCCTGTTATGATCTTTCGGAAGATTAGGCACACTCATTCGCTTCTTCGTTACCAGGTACACCTGAGCGACCCGAAACCCAGCAGAGGGCGATTAAGTGGTGATATATAAGGTTGAGCGATAGCGTCGTGTTACAGATCAGTTTAATCTTTATGGTATGCGATGACAGAGCTTTGATTGCAGCCTGACTATCGACAAGAAATACTTAAACTAAAAACAAAGATTATGTGCAATATTTTCGATTATAGTATATCGTTGTAGCAAATTCGTAAAAGTGTGACCAACTCCACTTGAACACAAAAAGCAATGAGCATCAAAGTTATCTTTAAAAAGTACATAAGTACTCAAGGTAGCGTTTTTTTTTTGATGGGCGAGATCGAACTTGTATACCATAAAATATCTCATGAGGGATTGATCGCCTTGGATCTACCAACTCCAAACCACGTGTATAAAAAACTCGAAACAAATTGGTAACTTTAATTAAAAAGTAAGACTTATAAGACAAACATTTTAAGTCTCAGAAATAATCAGGATTGTGCCAAAAATAGTCCATTCCGCATTTTTAATAGTTCTAAAACATCCCACCCAATCCTCATATTTATTCGCAAATCCCGTTGTAATCTGATCTTTATCAATGTTACATACATAATAACGAACCCAATGTAGCCTTTAACTTTTTAGAGAAGCACCTATAAAAGTTATGTATGGAAAATTACAATAAATGTTTTAACGTATGCTAGACCCTTTGCTGATTCTGCAAATAGCCGCAGGGTGTACATCAATCAAAATTCAAAAGCAATCAAACAAACTACGCTGTCTTTTTCTCTATGTCAAAAACGCTTTTTGCGGTCAAAAGTTAAAAACAATACGCAAAAACCAAAACAAAAACAAGCTTGATAAACAAGAGAAATAGCCGAGCTGAAAAAGAAAACAACAGATTAAATGTGAGTTTTGGTTTTTCTGAAGCTCGACGAAGATACCAAAACAAACCAATTAGTGTGACCGCATTTAATGAGTATGTAATAAGTATATACTATATATATATTTGGGAATTTTTTTTAATTTGTTTTTAGATTGTCTTGCGCCTATCGCTAAAGAGATCTCTCTCTCTTTCTCTCTTGCCTCAAAATTTATGTGTAACATTCTGTTAAATGACTCATACGCCGTGTGATCCCCCAGCCAGCCAGAGTTGTATTCAAACCGAAGAAAATTACATTACATTAAAGAGCAATTAAAATCGCATAAAAACTTCAAACTGCTCATTAAATTCAATTTGCAAAAAAAATACAAATTTTTTTTTGACGTGTTTGTTAATTAAGTGAATGGCGGCATCTCAGCCAGATCAGTCTAAAAAACCAGTCAACAAATTTCTCACATTTTTTAACTGACAGCTGACTTGTGGAGCAGCTCCTGGACGATTGTTGATGAGATAATCGCATAACTACAGGGCATTAGAATTAAGTTGATTTGTTTGGGTGAAAAGCAGGTTGGGGGTACTTAGAAGTGGGAGACGCAAAAAAAAAATTAATTGAGAGCTCTTAAAAGATCAAGTGCGTGACAAAATAAAAACGTCAGCAGGTTGTAAGCTAAAACAATAAATTTTGATCAACGAAATTCTTTGAAAAAAGATCCCAAGTTCTGACTGGAACAAGGCAATGACTCCAAAAGCAAATTCAAAATAAACAAATACGCTAAAAAAAAATTAAAAAAATAATTTGTTTACACAATGCTTAAAATTAAAAATCGCCTATTAAAAGCTAATTATTAAGTGTCCGGTAACATTTGAGCAGCAGTGTATACTAATTTTTCTTTACGAAAAAATGATTGGCATAAAGTAGGTTTTAATTATTGTTTATACAGCTTCTGAAATTATATTTACACGTGCCCATTAGTAATATTAATATTAATTTTATTAGTATTAACAATATTTTTATGACGCTACGTTGAATAATCCTAATAATTTATTGATTGCTCAATTTATTACTCTAACTAATTTATTCCCTTTGACTAAAATTTATTCGCAAAATCCGTCACCCAATTTTTCTTAAAGATTTTTTTGATATATCTCTTTTTAAAAAATAAATGTTTAATTTTACGAAAATGTTAATGACTTTCTTTTTAAATGCTTTCACTAACGAAAACTTGTAAATATTTTGTCAGCATAAAAAACGTATTCGTTTTTTGGTAGGAATTTTAATTTTTGGCACTTTAGAGCGAAAACGCTCGTTGATCCTTCAGGACTTAATGTATTTATTAACAGTTCTTTTATAGTTTACAACCAATTGCAAGTTTTTACAAGACAGATTTTAGGGAAAAGATGGAAAATCTCAATCATCACAAACAAAAAAAACTAACAAAGCAACGTTGCTTGACAATTTACGTAAGATGGCTTCAGCAAGATCACCAGATGGCGCCAGCAGTAACAACAGCGGTTCTGCACTAAAACTATATAGGAAACATTTTAATATGTGCGTAAAGAATATCTGGTAGAAAAAATACTTGTGAAGCATTTTTAACAAAACGATTATAACAAATTGATTTGTTAACGATTACTAAAAACTATTTTTATTTTAAAGCCATTTAGGTAATTCCTTAGTCTTTTTTCTACCTGTTATTTTTTACAATCTTTGCTATCATGGCCAGCAACAACTTTTCTTGAAATATATTGAGCATATCACATATGACGATCTCTCTTATAATATGAAAATCGAAAATTCGCAAATCAAATATTTGATCCATAAGAAGTGGTTCGTCAGATGCATTGGTTTCACCTAAAAAAAAATAACAATAATTCCAAATAATTGACAATAAATATATAGATTTAAGTTGGCATAATTATAATTTATAAATTTATAAATATTTTTAAAATTATGCGTGTTAATTGTTTCTCTTGCAACAAAATATTCGGTTTCAGTCCACATGAAAAATTCGGATTGGTGAAATTGGAAGCAGCAAATTTTAAGAAGTTTTAAAATTTCTTCAATATTTGAAAAAAAAATTGAGAAAAAATGCTCGAAGAATAAAACATATACATACAAAGGGTCTAGCTGGATAAGGTATAGAAGACAATTCCCAGCGACTTTTGTACTCTATGATGCATTTTCATTCGCATATAAAAAAATATATAGTATATAATTTTTTTTAAACCAAAACATTTTCTTCAAAAAAATAATGATAATTTTTTATTTAATTTACGGTTTACTGTGTTTTCTCCCACACCTCTCAACACATCAACTTGAAACTTACCCTGTATAATTTAAATTACTTTTTGACGTTACTTTCGAGATTCATTACAATCGGTAAAAAATTTACCGAACTAATCGGTTTAGATATCGAATTTCACCAAAAAAAAATTAATTCCAATTGGAAAGTTCTTAGAAGGAATATGCAGAAAAAATGTTTTCGAGAGAAAAGGTACAGGGTACTCTCAGGCACCGCCTCGATTGAACCACATTTTTTTTTAAGATAAAAACAATGATAGTCGGTTTTTTTTATTTAATTAAATCAGTATAGAAAAATTTGTTGTTAAAATAAAAGTACCAACTAAAATATTTTTTTATCTATAATTTTTTGATTGATGTTTTGATTATGTTATTGAAATTGTATGGATAAAACAAAGATAAAAATATTGTTTTTTTATTAATTAAATTTTGTCTATTTGGAAAAAAATTTGTGTCGGTAGCTTTTAAAAATACGGACAAAAATTATTTTACGTTAATTTTTTGATTGAAATTTTGATTATGCGAAAAATATTACGGATAAATTATGAAACCGATAACAATTTATTTTGTGAAATATAAACACTTTTTTTTAAAATTGGATTTTATCTTTTATGGAACAAAATCTGTGTAGGTAGCTTTTTTCGCTTTATAGATATAGCTTGTTAAAGATAAATCTGAAAGATAAAAATAATAAACAAATAATCATTTTTTTATAATAATATTGACGTGGTTATATGTAAAAATCATAGAGGTTACTCAAAAACGTGGCTCTCTTCACTTATTTTCGCCGACATCATTTATCGATTAAATTGTACATCATAATTTTTATAACTTCTCCAGCCCTTGAACAACTTCAAGAACAACATTGAAATTTTGATAATTTTCGATTAAAATTTTGATAATGTAAAAAATTTTACGGATAAAATAGAAATGCCGATAACAATATTTTTTATGAAAGCTAAAAAAATATATATATATTTTTTTTAAATAAAATTGAATCTTTTACGTGTCGGTAGCGTTTGTCGCTTTATAGATATGGCTTGTCAAAGACAAGTGTAAAAGATAAAAATAATAAATAAAAAATATTTTTTTTATAATAATAAAAATTTACGTGTTCGCTACTCTCTAGTAGCGCTATCACAGTATATAACAGAATCATAAAAATCGAAGAGGTCAATTCAAAACGTGGCTTAAGTTTTATACCTAAATTTTTACTACTTCGCATGCCATTGTAAAACTTGCTTCAAGAACAAAAAACAACTTACCCTTTTATTTATTTAAATCAAAAACATATTGTTTTTTTTTAATGTTAAAATTTTATCTTTGATGAAAAAAAATTGTGTCGGTAGCCTTTTTTGGTTAAGAGATATGGCTTGTCAAATCTGAAAGAGAAATATTTAGTTATCGATAACTCGATAAATAACACAGTACTACAGCGATTTAGCACTTTTCAAGTGGCCTAGTGTACATTGTAGGTTTTGACGAGCACATCACGATAATGTGTTTCAAAATTGTCTTACACCCCGAAATTGTCAAGTTATTGCTTAAAACCCTTTTTTCGAGTTCTGCGATCACTCCAACAATCACAACGTCGTAATTTTTGAACCGATCTTCTTCTAACCAAAACTGTAAAGCAATCGGAAATCGATTCAAAAATGACGACGTTGTGATTGTTGGAGTGATCGCAGTACTCGAAAAACGGGTTTTAAGCAATAACTTGAGAATTTCGGGGTGTTAGACAATTTTAAAACACATTATCGTGATGTACTCGTCAAGACCTACAACGTACACTAGGTCACTTGAAAAGTGTTTTGATTTTGTAATACTATGTAATTGGAACTTTCTATTCTTTAGTAGCTTGACAAATGTAAAAATCGTCAAAATCGAAGAGTTCAAAAAAATGTGGCTTGCTTCACCTATTTTAGTCGTTATCATTTATTGATTCAATTTTACATCGTCAACTTCGCCTGCCTTGAACTCCCTTCAAGAACAACAACAGACCAACCCTTTTTGGTAACCTTCCGAAACTCCACAAGGTTAGAAGGGCTGGCCCATTGGCATGCATTTGTAACCAACATAAAAGTAAGTCTATATACTATATAATCACATCATGTAGTATTTATTTAGTGTTTACATATTTGTTTATAATTTATGGCGCGCACGTAACTGTTCATTGAATGAGTGATTGTGAGTCTAACTGTAAAGTGTGCAACTGAACGGTAATTGTGCCGACTTCAGTCAGCTGATCTTGTGATCATTACGATGATCAGCAAACAATATAATCACGATGAATTACAATTAGCCACATTGTAAGCCTCATTGTCTTTGTATTTATTATTTATATTTTTTTTTTATATTAAAGCCAAGACAAATATAACTGCTAATTGTTTAATTCAGTTTTTAACAGCTTTATCATCTTACAACAACAACAACTAGGCCTACATTTCGATTACATAAGCATAGCTCGGCAAGCTCGTTTGATCATGTGCAGTGGACTGGACTGGGTTTGGGACAGATCTCTGGTACAAAGAGAGCGGACAGAGAGCGTAGATTGGAGGCATGTGACGTCTGTAAATGAGACTACATAAGGCTTCACGTGACTGATCAGTGGCCGGCCAATAATAATACTCGTACTAAACAATATCAATATCGATATCGATAGCAAATATTTAATACTGCATTTATACACATGCCAGTTAGATAAATATTTGCATGGTTTTGCTCTTTGTTACAAGTTATATTTATTGGCCGGTTTTTTTTTTACTTATGGCCAATATATCTTGCCGCTTTTGGAAAAATCATGAACTTGAGACTAGAATTATGTGACACAACCTTGTGCAAAAAACCATGTCAAGGCAAACTTGACAACTGCCTTTTTGAGACGAGTTCAATGACAGCGTTTTTGCCAAGTCAGGCTGGGATTTGCTTCCGCTGCCAATCCTTGGCTGAAAGCTGCTGTTATATATCTCAACAGTTTTATGGCTGTTGCAAAAGTTAACAAATTTTTCATAATGCCACCGCTAAGATGCTGCTGCCTTATATACTCGAGCCTCGTCATAGCTGATTTAGTTGGAATCAGGGAAATTTGCATAACCAGCAGTGAAATCCCCTCCCGCCATAATAAAATTCCAATAAAAAATGTAAATGATGCCTGTTTATTTCTTATTGTTTTTGTTTTTGTTGCACAGATATTTGCTTCTTCTTTGTTATTGTTTGTTGATCGTCGATTATGTACGATCTTTCACGTGATCCGAAGCTCAACGGGTTTTAAGTGGGCTTCCAAGTCGAGCTGTTTTAATTTGGTCATATGACTGAGTGACAATAATAAGAACGAATACTACAAAAAACAAAAAAATATATAAGCCAGACGGCACCTGTTTACTATACTTAGTATGGGTATAGTTACCACACTGCAAGTAGGGGTGTTCACAACATGCATGACGCAACATTTTATTTTGCATTTTTTTACATGGAAACTAATTTTTTGGTACAATGAAAAAAATATTTCTGCAATTATTCCCTGTGCTTAAAAAAATTGTTAATGAATCAATCATAAACTTCGACACGTAGCTCACCTCTTGTGAAGGGGTTCTGGCGAAGCGTCACGAAAATCATATAGAAAATCTTCAAAAATATTCTGTTACTTTTCCACAAGGGGCAGAGGTGGTCTATTTTGAAAAACGGCGGGACGTAATTTCTTGATGATCCCTAAAGTGGCACCGCCATCCTTCAGCTCTTTCTTTCTTTGATTCGGCTTATTTCTGCTTTTCAGGGGTGCCCCAAATTTGTGTTCAAAAACCGAACATTTTCAAGTTAGGCCAATCGGTCTCTTTCTTACCCTGGAAAATACTGGATTGAGCCCAAGGGCAAACGCAGATGATGTTGTTCGTGGTAATAGTAACGGCTAAATATTAACCAACAATCGGTAAACTTCTAGACTCTGCTATTGATATCGCCCTACGATGGGTACAGCAGAAGTGTCTTGGTGTCCACCCGAAAAAAACTCAACTGGTGTTGCCTTGTTATATAAATTATACAAGCTCACTAAGTTCACATCTCCGTCCCTGGAAAGCAACATTAAAGATCTATGGATATCATTCTGCAATCTAAATATGTTTAAAAGGGAAAATCTGAGGAGAGAATGAAGAGATGACCTCAAATAAAACTAAACAGGCCAAAAATCCTTCGGTAGATGTTGGTGTCTGTAGGGCACTCATCAATCTTGATGGACAGATAACAAGCTTATCCCACCGAAACAGCCTTCAGAGAAAGCAAAGAGCGGCATGTCTAGGCATCACTGAAGCCACCTAACAGAATTCAGCCCTCAGAAAAATTTCTGAACCTATATCCTGATGTATGCTGTAGATGAGTCGTAGGCTATGGAAAGCATTCAACTTCTTCTCTTTAACTGCACTACACTTTTTACCCACAACCTGGGAAACCCATTTCCAAAATCAAATCAGGGCTGTGTAACGAATCTGCTCTTAGGGGACCCTCAAAATGATTTTTCAAGATTAGGGTATAGTTAACCTCAAAAACGACCACTGGTTAGACAACTATACCCTACACCTTTCTCTCTGTATCTGTATCTGTCTCTTTCTCTTTCTCGCTCTCCTCTTTCCCTTCCTTTCTATCTTTCCCTGTCTCTCTTTATCTCTTCCTCGCTCTTCTCTTTCCTTCTCTCATTCCTTCTTTGTCTCCAAACCCTTTTCATTAACCTTTTTATACAACTTACTAGACATCACAAATGAAAAAAAGATCCCGGGATGATCTCGTGTTCGCCCGAGCGCTATGAAATCTAACCTAACCTAGGCTAATCGTATTTATGTAACAATATTCTTTGAATGTTCATCCAAAAACTTGCGAAACATCAAGTGTATGAAAACCTTTTAAGAAATTTCGCTAAAACTTTTTTCAGAATGGTCCAGATGGATCGACTTTGAATGGGGGCAGGCATTGAATCTATTTAACAAAGGATTGACCCAGATGCGAATTCAGGATTTGGTCTTAGGGGGCTCTTCACTTCGAAGTGCATATATTCGAACTCCCAAAATGCTGTCAACCCATTTTACCTATTTTTAGGGGGAGGTATCAGTCCCGAAAGCCCCCATTATGGATCCGCCCCTGGATTAATAAGATATACCTATATCATGTCAATAGTAAGTCCACTGTTCACTTGAAGATTCCCAATCACCATAGCAGAGATTGGAGCAGAGAGAGCTGGAGGAGGGATTTACACCAGGCTGTAACTCGATAACAGATTGTTATGTCCAGTTAAGAAAAAATATGTGTGATGCTCAAAGTTTATGTTTTTGAAAATATTATTTAAATCGCTCTTTCCACCACTTAAACATTTTTGAATTTAACGTGGAGAGATCGTCACAGTCCTTCCGAAACATTTTAAGCGGAGACTTATAGAAACTACTATGGTAATAAAACAAACAGCAATTTTACAACGATAAGTCGATCATTTTAACGATAAATTTTAATGATGACCTTTCAATCATATTTGATCGTAATAGTAACTATTAAATGATCTTAGGAAGTATCGGATCAGGCGGCTCGACGTATGCTGACCCTAGCGCGTTAGGAAGATAACCTCAAAAAACCCCATAAAACAATGTATTTGGAAGATTATATCAGAACCCTAAAGTACTGGAATCAATTGATTGTGAATGATGAATGATGCAGTAGAGCTAAACGTGAGAAATTGGAGGACTGTGGCGAAAAGAAAGGACAAATGGCGGCAACTACAAAAGCAGGCATAGATAATAAAAGTACTTGGATGTTTCGGACTACGAATTCAGCAACCCCAAAACTGATATTTTTTTGTTTGTGTGGCTTTGTACTGTAGCTCAAAATTTTTGAAGCGACACTTCGATAAAATTTCACACTTTGGTATCATGAAGTCTTTGACACTGCTTCTTAAATGTAAAAAGAACTGGGAAAGACCCAGCCAAATTAGTAAATTCCTTCGTCTTCAAACAATGGCGCAAAATCAGCATTCGTTTCTTGAACAATACCTCTGACACCAAATAGATGCATTAATAAATTCTGCACATTCATCTTGATGAAAAATCGTTCAACTTTCGTATCTCTTGGTACAACAAAGGCAATACTTCGAATGTGTCTGTTTTTTGCCAAAACAACATCCAGATAAGTAAGAAAGGGTAAACAATAAAAATGGACGGTGCCTGCAGAGGGACACCCGCTTTTCATTTCCGAAAATATTTTATCTCAAAGTTTTGATTTTAGTTACATACATAGGAAATAGCTTGATACGGAATAAACATCGGAGTTTATTTTGGGAAAAAGTTCAAGGTTTTGTTCTTTATTTGACTCAGCTGAGTCTACATGCCAAAGATCGTGGATCTTATATATTAATTTATAAAAGAAAAGTGTAGTACAGGGGTCATTTAAACGCCCTTTCTTTTTGTTCTTGGTCAAATGCGTTCAATATTGACAGGATTTCATAACGTCGATTTAAACCACGAAATATACGTTGGGATAAACAGGTACAGATGTTGATCCAAATCTATAAACTACGAAAATCTTCTGGTATAACTTGCTTTCTCCTTGACCTTCAAAACTGAATTATCCGTCTCTTTCTAAGGACATGTATTAACCGATAGCTTAATCGATAACCAACTGGTAAACCTATTTATTTCCTTGATCTTCGAAATCAAAATATCCGTCTCTTTGTATCGGAAAAACATTTATCGATAGTCTAATCTATAACTCATGTTGACATTTTCTACAACTCTTTATCTTTAAATCTAAGTCCAATGATATAGCGTATAAACTAAGTAACTCTCTGACTACTCCAACGATTTTATAAAGATTTAGTTAATATCCCTCCTGACTACCCCTAATGCATTTATTGTAACTATAACAAAACAAGAACAGTCATCCTTCAGACATTAAAAAACCAACCTTAATTGGTTTAAAATTGCCGGCGATGAGTCGGTAATTTTTGATATCTTCTCTTTTTTTTGTTGTCAAAAGCTTTTTATTATATCCATTCAAGCCATAAATAAATGAGTGTGTTTGTGGCCAACGGAATGAATTGGAGCTCATTACCAAATGGGTGCCACCACAGAAGCCAAATTAGTTTCTTTTGGCTATGATATTTCTATTCACAAAAAAAACTGACACTCTAATTAGCCATTAAAATGAAAAATAGCCAAAATTCACAGCTAAGTGATGCTAAACTGGTGCGATTTTATTCAATTAAATGTTCCGAATATTTATGGACTCACAAAAAAGGTGTAAAAAAATATTCGAACACACTTTATAAATTAACAAATCAATTTTGGTTCATAAACAATCGAAAAAACAAAACAAATTAAATCAAATGGAAGGTGCAAATGTTGGGATACAACGACTGTGTGTTACACTGAATTTAATATTTTTGATAAGGGGCTTTGCTACCTGCGTTCTTCATCATTTATAGCTCAAAATTAGCTGAATTTATTTTCATAAGCCCATAAATTTTCTCGTCACAAATAGCAAAATAATTTTTTTTTAAATCCTGAAAGTTCGCGAAAATGAATTTACAAATAAAAATTAATTTTGCGAATAGAAGTTCATTTTATTAATGAAAATTCCTTTTCTTATAACTTTTGTATGAAACTTTTTTTGATATCTTGGGAAAGAATGAAATTTTTTTAGACGACGTGTTTTTATTAATAGAAATAATTACAAATGGGAGATTACTTTTGGAGTGGTGTAATTTTGTACGAAAAAAAATCTTTAAAAAATTATAAAATTTATAAAAATAGTTAACGGATAACCGAATAATATTTTGAAAATTTTATAATTTAATTAAAATAATTAAATAACCAATTGTTGAGCAGTGCTAGTATTTTTATATTTAATGTAAATAGTAAGTACATACTTATTTAATTAGTTTTAAATATAACAAATTTTTTAAAGTTTTTTATACTATGTTTCAATCAAAAACAAAATTCCCAAAATTTTTTATTGGTTTCAGATTTTTATTTAATGCAACCAATTATAAAAATTATAATTTCTTTTTAATATCAACCTACAAAATTGTTATATTTTTTTATCTTGTGCATAAACAACAAATTTTAATTCCATTAAATACGAGACATTTTTTTAATGTTTGCTATCTTTTGACTAAAAACCAATTTTGATAAAATTTGTTTTTTTTTAATATTGTATTTATTTTCAATTAGCCTGCTAACATTAATAATAATTAATTTGGATTTTGTTTAATATAGCCGGCCTCCGCTGCGCTCCGGCACGCTCGCATCGCTCGCTCGTCTAGATCTTTATTTTCTTCCAATGATTTATTTTTGTGGCGAATTCACGAAATACTATAATGACATGCAAATTTATCGGCTGGACCGATTCTCATGAAATTTTGTGTGCCTCAATAAAATAAAATTTATAACGTTTATAATTTTTGTGTTTCCTTTCGACAAAAACAATTAACTAAAAAATAATAGTTAATCTGACAATGTACGCAATGCCAGCCTAAATTAAAAAAAAAAATGTATTGGAAAATCAAATTGTCCTTTTTAGTATTTTCGTCGCAATTTTGTTATATTTTCTCAACCTTAAATCTTTCCTGGACTTCCACGAACATTTCAAAACCAAAATTAGCCAAATCGGTTCAGCCGTTCGACAACCACATTTAGAATGGATTTTTCAATTTTCCTAATTTTCCTGTAAATTTTCCAATGATATTACATAGCCTATATTCGTCCCAGGAAGCTTCTGAACATTTTAAAAAAAGTCCCATTAAAATCGGACAAATGGTTTGGCGTCCAACCTCATACAAACTGACAAACACTTTTTTTTATGTATAAGATGATTACACAAAACTTATTTTTTACTAAAACAATTTAATTTAATTGTTGCGCCAAATATTGTTTATTCATATCCACACTTTATAAAAAAAGGGACAAAACACTTATTTAAAAATTATTGTGTTTTAAATGATTATGGAAAATTCTTACCAAAAAAGAAGCAAATTTAATTTTAAAAAAGTAATTTTTCTAACCACCTATTTGCTTCGACATTTTGTTTTTATTTTTTAAATAAGTAGAAATCATATGTTAAGAAACTATAATATAATAAAAAAAATTTAAATATAAATAAAATAGGTAGAAAATAAAAATAGAATAGGTAGAAAAAAATTTAAATTTTTTTATAAAGAAAATAAGTAGAAAATAAAAACAAAATATGGAGAAAAAATTTAAATTTTTTTTAAATATAATATGTAAAAAAATATTTTTTTATGTAATAAATTAAGCAATAAAATAAATATAATTTAAAAAAAAATTTAAATATAAATTAAATAAGTAGAAATAGGTAGAAAAAATTTATATTTTTTGAAGACATGAATTTTGATTACAATTTTTTTTAACATAAATAAAGAAATTGTTCCTCAAATATGTCAACATTATTTAAAATATATATTGGTTAAAAAAAAATGAAAAGTTTTTTTAAAGAGCTCTGTTGCCATAGAAGTTGAAAATAATTTGGGTCAAAAATATTCTCTGCTTAGTCACAATAAATAAAAACATTTATTTTTTTATAAACGTTTACATTAAACAAAACACGTTAAATATTTCGAGAACAACGTTATTATTCGAAAATAGTTGGGGATCATTTTTGATATCTTATCCAGCGATGCCCTTTCTACGAAATCGACAAGTCTTTTAATAAAAAAAAAGACTTTGGATGTTATATAATTAAAACCACTTTTTGCTTTTTTAAATAAGATTAAGTATCTGGCGTTACATTAGAAGGCGTGACGTCACTTAGCATTCACTGCCCTGTAATGTTGAGAAAATTACCTGAAAAAACTTTTTTTTTTGAAGACTTCGACTGTTTGGTAAATCTGACCACGCAACTACATCATCTTCATAGCTCATCCTCCCCAGCCCTAACTTTAGACTAGTCTTGAGGGGATGTCGGTTCAACCTGCCTAACCTAACCTCACGTAATAAATAAACTCCAAAATTTTAAAGCACGTAAAAAAAAATGTTTTTAAAAATTAAATTATCTTCAAAGCTTAAAATATTCATCCAGAGTGCGTGTTAGTTTTCCTTCCATTATTGTCCTTGAGGTAGAAAAGATCCGGTCACTGTCAGCTGACGCTTTTTTCGATAAGAAAGTTTTTGTTGAGGGGTTACGCCACCTTTGAAGCTCTTCAATATTTTTAATTTTTGATAATAGCAAGGCATTTTCTTTTATAGCCTGTTTGATCTTCTGGAACCCATGAAGCAAGGCATTTTCTTTTATAGCCTGTTTGATCTTCTGGAACCCTTGAATTTTTAAAGCCTCTTTTCTTCTGTCCTTTTACTCCAAATGGAGCATAGGGCCGTCATAAGGAGAGGTTTATTAATTTCGCAACCAATAAATTTTGAGGCAGTCTATTCAAAAACGATAATATTGTCAGAGCCAGCATTCGAAAAAAATTCTTCAAAATAATCTATGTATATATGTATATAAAAGAAACTTATGTTTTTCGTGTTACAGATGTTCTCATAAACGCGTCGATGAATTTCAAATCTCATTTTTGCGTGTGTAAGAGGTTATCTATACGGAGGTTTTAAGCTTATTGCGATGTGTCTATGTGTATTAATTCGTGAGATATATACATTTTTGTGAATATCGTGAATATAGCATGGTAGAAATTTGTTCAACACCGGGTATTGGATAATAAGTGCAGACAGAAGCCTAGTCGCAAAGGGGTTGAAATGTTGTTTCTATGGGAATGAATTTATTAGAGATGCGAGCTCTCTTAAGAATAAAATATTCGGGTGTATCGAAATTTTCATAGATGTTTTTGGGGTTTCGACGCAAACTTATATACTCCCATATACCATAGAGTATCGCTTATATAAAAAATAACATAAAAAAAAGGGGAGCAGGCAATCTTGACAACTGACAGCAAACAGTTATTTGCACATTGTTATCGATCATTAAATGGCAATTAAAATTGAAAAACAAAGGTCCGACATGATATCAGAGACATGGAATGAGAGATATGCAAAAGTTGGCAGTTGATATCAACCCGACGACTCTGACTGACATCTGAGTTATTACAATTTCTGCCAATGATGATGATAACTATTGATGCGCAATTTTGTCGAGGTGGCAAAAATGTTGCCCCAATCCCAACAACTGCACCCGCTGGCGGAAGTTTTTTTTGTTGCTAAATCAAATCCAAAGCAAGTTCAATGCACGCCACTCAACGGGGCGTATGCGCAATTTAGACGCTATCAAGTCCCCTTCGCTGTGATTTGTTTGACGTAGCTGTAGACGACGTAGACGGCGTAGTTGGAGCTTCACGTGACCAACTCAACTGGCTTTATCCATGGGATTTGTCGTTGTTTTGATTATTATTTTTATTTTTGCAAAAATTTACATTTGCTTAAAATATGCAACAAGTTTTTTAATGTGCTTTTGTTTTTGCATATCATTTTGTGTGACTATTATTTTAAGTTTTTAGTGCCCGTGTCCAATTGGAGTCCAAAGCGGCCGAATCAGTTTGGTTTTGAAGGTTTGTGAAACCACAAGTGGTTAGGGCCTTAAGTCTTAAGCTTCCGTGTAAATATTTTTGCGAGGGATTTCACTTTCTCATAGGATCACTCACGTTTTATGATATTTTTATTTGGTCAATGTCGCATGGCTGAATCATAAAAAAAAAATATGAGTTAAAAAATAGATAAAAGCTAAGACCTTGTCAAATGTCACATTTATGAGGGTTCTTATTCTAATTGTTTTAAGCTACACAAAGCTCAATAAACTCAATGTTTTTCGCGTGTACACAAGTTGGAATTATCTCAGTTGGCCTAGGTTGACTTTATGGCCAAATATTTGCGAATGCGTTAAGGAAAAAAAATGGGTTAGTAACCTGGAATGTTGTTCCGCTTTATTTTCGGGGTTATTTCTTTGCGATCTTGTGATAAACAAAGTTCTTACACTGTACGCAGGACCTTTTCAACGCAGGCGATTGAGCTGGGTAGTAAAGTGGTTAAGGAGTACAATTTTTGGAAATATTGAGAAAAGGAGTTACCTAAATTAAAGATCCGTTTCATATTAGGACTTACAATTTAGTGCAGGACGTTTTAACCGCTTTAAAATACTAAAAATATCTACGCATCCTATTAAGTTAAGAAGTTTTGCAAAAACAAAAAAGCATAGATTTGGGTTCAAACTGTCAAGTCAATCGTATTCTAGGGTGAAACTCTTAAGAAGAAATTCTGAAAAGCGATCAGATACTCGTAAGCCGTTAAAATGAAATTTTTTGATTACTAATCGTTCCTCAGAACTTATACTACTATTACTAATGCTACAAATAAATTTTCGTGTCATTAATTTAAATCTATAGGTTTAATGTTAGAAATCTAGCTTTAGGAAAAATAATACTTCCGAAACTCTTTTAACCGAAACGCTTTTATTTTGGACACTCGCCAAAATTTCGAGAGTTAAGTTGAGATGTTTTGCAAAACCAAAAAAAAGTACAGTTGTGGGTTCCAACTTCCAATTCAACCCTATTCTAGGGTAAAACAGCCCATCAAAAATATTGTTCTCTTTGGAGCCTGTAGAGAAATTCCACGGATCCTCAACTCAACAGCCTGCGTGAATACCTTTAGATTTTCAAAAAGATATGGATATAACCAAATGGAACTGTGAGATCTGTCTTATTTATCAGACGTACTAAAATTGTAAGCTGTTATTATTAAAGTCTGGTAACTTGTGTCCCTTAAATGCTGCTTGCTACAGAGTTGGCTTGTTCAAGAATCAACGCTTCATAAAGATCTTAATTTGCACTGATTGCCAAGTTGGTAGCTTTCATCCGGTGTCGTTTGAAGATTACATGTCCTTCTCCAGTGACTATAAGAAACACGCACGGAACCTGGTAAGCTCACAACCCATTAGGCGCTATAGGATGAGACACTTTGGAAACTTTTTCACCAGTCATCCACAGCTTTCACGACAACAGCAACTTAAGCACCATCAGCGTCAAATAATGTGGCATTTAGGGAAATAAAAAAAAAGAACCCTCTTTTAAAAATTTATAATTTAATATTTTTTTTATTTACATAAGCCCAGCGATATAATCTTAAACACAGGGCCGTAGAGAGAAAATCCGGGGGTGAACAAAAACTATCGATCTAAAGAGAACAAATTTTAAATTTCCGGGCCCCTTAAAAAATTACGTGTCCGGGGAATCCCCCTTTTTCCCCACGGCCTGCTCAAAGCTTGAGCCTTTCTGCTGCAAACAGAAACTTACAAGAATACAATTAAAATAAACGTAGTTCTTTATGGATTCCATAAATACTATGCAACCCGTTCAAGGGGTCTTGAAAATAGCACGCGTTGGGGTCTAAGTTTTTGTATCGTAATTAAATTAAATAATTAAAATTATCTAGGGAAATGCTTTTTTTTATTTTTGTACTTATTGGTTCCACAAAAAGTCCAACAGTAGGGTAATGTGTACTATTTTATACTTATTGCTTCCAACGAACGGAAGTCTCGCTAACTAAATAATAAATCTGAACTATGAAACTCTATTTTCAAATTAGCTAAACAAAATTTCTTTTACTTAAGGCCTGGGTTATTTTTAGAACTTAATTCCTGTAGTGCCAACGGAGCGATGGCCGAGAAATCAATATTTTTTACAGTCGCCCGCATCATTTTCCTTAAACATCTGTTAAGAAGTGTCGTACCGATGAAACATTGATACAAATTTCAAGAAGCGCTACGCAAAAAAATTCTTTGTCAATTTCGGGAAAATCGCGACAAAGACCCTTATAATGATTAAGGATCACCAGTGGCTTAGTGGTAGCTGCTCCGAGTGGTGTTGGAGCTGGAAGACGACTCATGTTTTTTGTAGTACTCTGAAACATCCCTATGAGAGCTGTAACCTCAATATCAAGAAAATTAAATAAACTTTTCTCCTATGGAATAATAATAATACCTAATCTGAAAGTTTGTTTGATCTACCTCTCTCGCTCTGAGATCTATGCGTTCTTACGGACAGACGGGCATCGATATATCGACTTCTCTCTTTGGGGTACGACTTCTTCTATATTTTACATTTACAATCACCTTAGCTAGCACAAACCTAATATACCCTTAGTACCATACTCTAAAGGTAATGAAAATCCTATAATATAATGAAAAATGATGATTGAGTTAGGTGAGTTGGACCTAGGCCATAAACAATATCCTGGTTCGCCTTTATGCTTAGGCCGATTGAGATCAAGAAAGCTTTGTAGCTTATTTAAAATTATGCTAGAGCAAAAATTTTCTTTAAGAATTCTAAATTCCCCCGTTTTATAATATACTTTGCACAAAATCATAATAGTGACAAAAATATGGCTGGGATCAGACGAATAATAAAAAAGGGAAAATACGCAGATTATGATAGTCTCAATCTAAAATAAAATTACAATTTGGCTAATCTTGATTTCTTGAAATACCGGAACACTTGCGGAAATTATCAACAATTTCGAAATTCTGAATCATAAATAATTGGAAAGAACTTGCTGAAACTAGTTTTTAGGCTTACTCATAATGAACTGAATATTTTATTCATTTGAATGATGAAATTATGTTTTGATAATATTTTTTTAATGAAGCTTTACTTTACCCGAAAGAAAAGGCAAAGAAATTAACATTTTGGGAATCGGATTAGCTGAAAAGCTCTGGAGGAAGTAGGCAGCATTTTAGATATATATTTGCAGTACATCTTTCCCAGTTATTTAAGAAAGTCAGATTTTCTCTGCAAAAAAAAAAGCTTAGAAAATTTATTCGGTTGGACCGAGGCGAAAATGTTGTTATGCAGATAATATACAACTCATGTAAACATAAGGCAGATAAAAAAAAACATACACACTTATGATGGCCAAATTAAAAATTTTATATTCTGAAGTACACACTCTTCAGATTATTTTATAGACATTTCATAAAGATCTGATCACAACAACTTATATTGTAGTTATTAAAAGCGTGACAATCGTTTAATAACTTTATTTTCGCAGGTTAAAAAATATTGCTCGTAAACAAAGGAATTGGAGCAAATCTGATTTTTTGGGTTTAAAAAAAAGTTTTTCTAAAATTTAAAAATCTATGCCTTTTAAAATCTTAAGCAATTATAGCCAAAAACGAAGAAGCCCCACTAAAAGACTTATTTTGCTATACGGTTTCGGGATGTACCAAGTGCGTTGGCGTATCTTGTACTCAGCTGGCGAAGTCTCCTAGTTCTTTAGTTCTAGTTCCGAACATAATATGCTGAAAATTACTAAAGTAGGTAAATAATCATTATTTTACGAAATGCAACAGAACAGAATTCTATTAAAAAGTAAAACCCTGCTAAAACAAATACAAATGACTATTTTTGAGGTTTTAGGCACGAGAGACAGAAACTTCCGTACAATCTAAATAATAAATAAATTTACATTTCGTTCACCTTATGCAACTTCCCAGGGTTCCGAATTTTTTGTTCAAGTTTTTTCCGTCTCATCGAATCTACAATATTTACAATGTTAGCCCTGTTTATGCAATTATAGTTATTATAGTTATTATTGTGCTAATTCAGACTTTTAAAAAAAGTGCAAATTGCTTTTTTTTTATATTATTTGCAAATACAAATTTTATGACATTCCTACAGCACGTTTATAATTGCGTCTTACTTATAGACTAAAACAACTCAAAAGGGCTCCCAACCTACTGCCAATGCCGACGAAGATGATTAATTTATGAGATGAATAAATTAATTTTTAAATGCTAAAACAATTGTATAACATTTAAATGATAAATTACGCCTTATACTAGTATATTATTATGTCAGACTTTGTCCGAGCTGACTGACTCTGCAGTCAGATATTTTTTAATCTTATCGGTTAACCTCATGAAGCACGCTTCCCTGAGATGATATCAAAATATTTACTTAGACTAATATGCAGCACAAGCAGCTTGAAACATCTGCGAGCCCGCAGTATGACGTTGTAACTCACATTTTTTAAAAGATAATTAAGCAGAAAGTTTTATATAATATATAATATATAGTATATAAGTGCATAAATTACAAAATACAGTCTAGCATTTAAATGGGGGCATAATTATATGTTAGGAGTTGTTTAATAGACTTTCGATATAATAAGTTTTTACATATCAAAACAAACACAATACTTAGCAATTATCGGGTTATTAGACCCCACGCACGTTTTTTTGTAGAGGTTTCCCTATTTCAAAGTCAAGTAAACACTTTTAGGTTCAATATACTTGAATTAATAAAATACATTATTTAAATGTGAATTAAATAGCGATATGCTTTATTATATATACCAAAACTGTAGACTGGAAACATGAGTAGATTTTAAATAGGCTAAATACTACTATGCATATATTAAAAAATTGGTACGTGTTTTTTTTAGTAGTAGAAATTGTCAACAATTGTATTAAGTATTATTTTTTGATTGCAGCCTAAAAGTATGCTAAGCTTTTTATTGTTTTGCACACAAAAAGCGCTACATTTGTAATAAAAGTTTAAAGAATTTCGAACATTTTGGAAATAAAGCATAGAATTTTTATTGTTTTACCAATTATTACAGTATTATTTTTTATTTGAGCAGCCGCATGCCTAAATGCGCTTCAAAATAATAGTTATAAGAAAAAATATATTTGTTTTTAAATTAAAGAAATAAACAAATTAAAGCGCGCATAATTTGCAGGCATATAAGAAACTTCACTGGCTGTGTGTTTTGTTTTTTTTGTGACTTCATACAATAAACTAAACATATAATATATATGTGTGTGTTTGTGTGTATTATATATGTGTGTATGTGTGTGTACATATATATGTGTAGCTGCCTTATTTAATCCTCCAATGTTACATTGCGGAACAGATACGACATGGACTCTTTGTTGTGTATACGCCGTATGGCCTCAGCAATCAGTATGGATATATCAATCGTTTTGATCTTGTGGCACTGCAGCTTCTGTATCTCATGTGGAATGGTATTGGTTACAACAATCTGTAGGGGAAGAATAAAAAAGGATATATCAATAAAGGAACAATTAATATTCAATCAACTTCAAAACTTTTTTTATTAACTACCTTGATTATGGAAGATAGGAAGGAACTCTTTGTTTTTTTAATTTTGAACGAATTTTCTTTAGCAATTTTTACTCGTTTACTCGATTTGTAGAAGAACACGTTCGTTCAGGTTATCGATAACTCGGTAAATAGTCGGAATTTACAATAAAATGTTTGTGGTGAATATAAACAATAACTTCTTCCCATCATAGATTGGAAAATTTACAAAAACAAAGGAACCGACTTAAAAAGTATCTTTCTTTACTTATTTTCGACCCTACCAAAGGGCAGACCTATGCTTCTGCAGGCAAGGGATGAAGTGCTAGCTGAGTACAAGTTCAATCAAAACTATGATATCAATCTCAGTACAAAAGATGGCTTGGACCTTCACCCTATGAAACCAAATACAATAAAGTGGTACACAGATGGATCACTCACTGATCAAGGAAGTGGCCTGGAGGTAGTAGGACCCAGGACCAAATATTATGAACCTCTAGGCAGACACACCAGCATTTTCCCAGCTGAAGTCGGCTGTGCTATTGGAAGATGTTCAGAATTCAATCTGCAAAAGAAATACCATTACAAGGTTATTTCGATCCTGTCTGGTAGTCAAGCAGCAATAAAGGCATTAAGCAAAGCCGAGATCACATCAAGGCTGGTTAAAGAAGTGAGAACATCACTGGATAATTTAGGATCCAGGAATAAGTTCACGATTAGTTGGGTTCCAGGACACAACAATATCACTGGAAATGAGCTAGCAGATAAACTTGCAAGAACTGGTGCAGCAACACCGCTAATCGGTCCTGAACCAAACTGTGGGATCGGTAACCACGTGGTATGGGACCTACTGAGAATAAAGGAGAATAACAAATGACTGCTTTACTGGGCACAAATACCAGGGCTTAAACCGTCAAAAACCCTCCTCTCCATCCTGCCGACCCTTCTGACGGAACATTGTAGGCTCCGCAGCCACTTAAGTAAAATTGGCATAGTGGACTATATCACTTCTGTAGCATGGATGAAAAAACTTCTTCACATGTATTATGTAAATGTATGGCACTTGCCGCTAAAAGAAATAAGCTCCTGGGCATGTACGTTCTCCCACCGGAGATCGATTTTACCATAACCAAAACATCCAAACAAAATAATGCAATACATGCAGGCCTTAGGACTTTTGGGAGAGCTCTGAGCCGTGAAGGGGTACAATAGATCCACTTGGGTAGCAGTTCATTTCTACACACAATAATAATAGTAATATTTTGGACCTTGTATATGCAAACTAGGCTCGTTTCCAGCCTTATTATAAGTTTCATTCTTAATCTTCTATAAAAAGGAATTTTTAAAGAACTATGCAAACGAAGTTCCAAATGTACTAAATAAGTTTTGAAATCTTTTCTTAATGTTTTAACCCGCTTCTTTTCCACTTCGTTTCAAAAAAGAATTGCTTTGACTAGTAGTTTGTTACAATCTTACAATCAGTAGTGACACTTTCATAGACTTGATCTTTTGTACAATATTATTTTTAAAAGAGAATGTGCACAAATCAACACTAGATTGAGTAAGCACTTGACAAAATTTCCATCAGGTTTGGATAACTTAAAAATCAAGCGTCTTTGGTCAACATCAAGAACAAAGTCACTTTAACTAATGAAATCTCCCTTGAACTTAAAAAATTACCATTGATATAAATTTTTGTTATATACACACAATCCTCAATCGATTCCTTGAATAAATTTCCTCTTGATTAACATTACTCTCTTAACATGAGGTTACATAGAGGCGGCTGCTGGCTTGAAAAGCCACCTAAATCCCGGCCCATTGTAAAACCGCAGATCTCTCTCTATAGCCCTTTTCCTGAGATAGAAGCTAGCTCAGCTAGGCTATGAAGGAAGTAATTTCCCAGATGCTTATTCCTACGTCTACTAAGAGCCTCACAGGAACAGAAGAACTGTTCTACTGATTCAAACTTTTCTTCGTCTTTGGAGCTTCTGCAAGAGTCATGGTTCGAAACATTAATTCAGGTCGCATGTGTTCCGACAAGCCAGTGCCCAGTGATCACTCTGACAACTGCCGAACACTGTGATCATTTGAGTCCGCATGAGCCATATGGATCTGTTTAGAGTTCAATTTTAGGACCATATCTGGCGACTGATGGTGGTGATAGTGGAGTGTGTTATGCCACAGCCTTTGTACATGAGAACTAGATTTCGCCCTTGTTTGCAGCTTGACAGTGACCATAGGCATACGAATATCCTCCTTATACGGAAGGAGGATAGAGGTCGTGGCCAGTCTAGCCAATTCATGTAGCACCCAAATAAGGTTAATAACAAACTTGTGCCATCTCTTGAATAGATTTGCGCAGTAGTTGAAAGTCATCGAGTTGGAGGATAGTGTCCGAAGTGACTTTATGGCTGCCTGGCTATCCGAAAATATGTTTATAGCAGCGGATTCTATGCCCGTGTTGCGCAAGCAGATCAAAGCCTCGTTAATGGCAAGGATTTTTGCTTAAAAACACTGCAGTGGTCCAGAAGTCGGAAAGACTGCCGAAAATTTAGTTCCTCAGAGTAGAATCTACCCTCAACACAGTGGTTAAGCTTGGAGCCGTCCGTGAAGAAATTAATACAGCCACTTTGACCTGGCTGAGTTTCCAACCACGATTTCCTAGAGGGGATATTGGTGGTAAATAACCTTCAAGACTGCTCTAAGGGAGTCATTGTGTCTTCTTTTAGAATGATAGGAGTGTCCGTAACTCTCTTAACATAACTACACACAAAATTTGTATCTCGCATCCTGATTACATATTATTAATCAGGATGCGAGATACAAATAATGTAATATCACAGGCACGCGTCCTAAACTTCAAATAGTCCTTCATTCACAACCGGTTACTAATTTCTTAACAGAGTGTTTAAATAAAGCGGACCACGCTGAACAGGTTACTAAAATGTTCCATATTCCATAAATAACTTTGTCTAGACCTAAGCTACCAACTATCTTGACGCACCTCATCAATGCACGATTCATCGAGCAATCGCGGCGCATCTGAGCTGAGTAATCCATGCGTGGCCAGCACGTAGATTTTACAAGCGCCATTCTCCTTTAGCATCTCAGCGGCTGCCACAAATGACTGTACATCATCTATCAAGTCGTCCTGTAAGTTAAAAAGCACTACTTGTAAATGATTCGTTTATGCTTAACTCTCAGCATACTTACCACCATGATGGCTATGCGTCCATTTACATCACCCACTATGGTTAGCGGCGGCTTCACCTTGCTGGGATGCTCTGGCACGCCTACGGATACCGATGTGGTGCGTTGGCGGCTGCTGCTAGGTGCATGTTGTGGGGTAGAGTTTCTTGTTAGGATTAAAAAAGTGTTTTAGCATAGTTGTTGGTTTTGTACAGTTGGTGTTGAGGTTGTTGTTGTTGTTGTCGTATTGTTTGTAACCCAAAATGAAATAAAATCAAGAGATAATACAGTTTTCATTTAAATTGTTTGTTTTAGCATTAAAATCATAATTCATACCAATAAATAATACAAACCTAGGCGTCGTTGGTAACCACATTTCAATTTCAGAATTTCCTAATAAATTGCTATACGCACTGTATATAACACAAAATAAAGAAAATTTTTGTTTGGTTTTTGCAATTTGTTTCAATGATTTGATTTGATTCTTATCGATTAGCTTTTTGCATTATCTAAGAATTGTGCGTGAATTAGGAAAAAAAACGCAAAAGTTGAAATAATGTCAGGGTGCTTTAAAAAGCGAGTGAGCATATAGGAACTAAGATGATAAAGCTAAGTAAATTCATGAATCAAATAAAAAAGTAAAATAATAAGTAGGTACAGTCTCGTGTTTGTTGTCTTGATGTAGTAGAAACAACAACAACGAGGGAATTAAGCATACGGCGACAATTTGAACAGGTCTTTTCTGTTTTTGGGAGGTTTAATTTATAATGCAAAAGGGTTAGGTCCAATGAAAAAGGATGTGGCGGCTGAGGGTTCTAATGAGCATTGAAACTAATTAATTCTTTACTTAATTAATTAGTCAACATTAAGCTAGATATTTGTATTGCCAGAATCTTCACCCAACTCTCACGATTTTCTTTAAAACTGCCTTTTTGACCAAACGCAATTGAATATTAAAATAATTACAAATTTCTTAGAGCGGTGCAAACCTTACTTTATATCTTTAGATTAAAATCATCTATAAATAATAATAGGGTCTCCGCTACCAGCAGGCTTCGCTAGGCAACCCTCGTCCCGGCTCTTTATATACTTCGCTATATCTGTACATTTTATTGTAACCTGTACTCATCTTAATTTCAACAATTTCCAATCTTTATACTTGTTTAATCTGCAATGATTCCAGTTTTGGTAACAGAAGATTTCTAACAAATATTTTTACTAATAACATATTTTAAATAGAGTTCCTACGTAAGGGATTGAACCTTTCTGTGTAGAAAAGCTTGGGAGTAAGTGGGACGGTATCTCCACACAGAAAAAATTATTTGTATATTGTAATCTACTTGAGTCTAGTTTGGAAAAAAAAAGGGTTCGCATAAGTCTACTCTAGAAGAAAGTCGAAAAGATTTAAGGATGTGTCTTCCCCAAAAAGTAAAGAAATTTTTCAATTTAACCTTCATGAGTATTCATCAATTTTGGACACTGGTAGCTTCTTCTCAAATAATTTTAGATTAGATAGATAGATTTTTGCAGTTGGTAGAGGGGGTTTTAAATTGGTACTTTGTCCTTTGAAGAAATTTGCCATTTTAATCATTTCGGACAGCCACTTTGAATGATTGCAGTAGTGTTCGAATTAAAGATCCACCACCACTCACTGAACGATGAGCTTCTTCCACAGGAGATTGGTCAAGATAATGAAATGAATCGGCAAACTTAATTCTCCTAATGGCCATATGTCGTTTAAATTTAATTTTTCTCTAATAGTCTTCTAGATATTTTTTGTTCATACAGGCAAACAGACGCGGATAATTAAATAAAACTGCTCGTACTGATTACATACAATTCTCATGGAGCCTATGAAGACTTCTTCTGACGATTCCGAACATTTGCCGGAACTTAAAGTATATTTATAACCTCGGTATTCTTTACCACGAGCGCTCAAATAGAAGTTCTACGTGCAATTTATGAGCTAAGTGCATAATGAGGACTGTTCTGAATTTCGATTCAGACTGGATTATTAGACAGTGATGTATACTCTAAAGTAGGTACATTCTAGACCAAAGGCCAGCAACCTTTTTTGTCCAAGAGAGATGTTTGGACCAGAGATATTTTCGTTTTGAAACAGTCTTCTGGTAAATAAAACGAAAAATTTGTATACATCAAACTTGATGACATGGTCTTAGGTTGCCAGCCCCTGTTCTAGAGGCACAAGGTTTCCTAATACACAAGAATGTTTTCTAGTTTATAAACCGTTTAGTATATGAAACTAATGTATCAATGACAAATTCTATGACGCATATATGCCATAATCCAAATCTTACTCTTTTCAAATGCATAGCTTATTGGCAACTTAACACACAATATATGACATTAGTCTATATGTCTACTAGGTCTTTATAGTAGTTGAATAGACGAGTATACGGCCTTAAGTCTGCTAGAAATCCTAGCTTCTACATGAATTGTCAAACTAAATAATGCAAAAAATCGAAAGCGGCTTCATATTGCTATATGAGCAGGACATTAACTGCTTTATCACATTGCATGAAAACCTCATGGAATACAATCTAATTAGGGTATAAACAGAGCGCATAGCAAAAGTGAGAGAACACAAAATGATTGAAAAGAGTGCCACACGAGCAACTACTAGGCAATCCCACGGAAACACACACACATACAGAGACAGTCTGGCTGACTATCTGGGAGTGCTTTAACTCCCAACACTCACCTGGTAGGTGGTGGTGAATATCTGCCATCGACCTCATCACTTTCAGCCTCTTTCTGCTCGCCGTGTATGACGGCCAAGCCCAGACGCAAACGTTCCGCATATGAATTAGCCTTTTTAGCAACACCCGGATTGCGTGCCACAATTACCGAGTTGCGGTAGTCGGGTATCTGCAGGTTACGAGATATACTATATTAAGAGAACCTCTTTATTTATAGTATAGTTGCAACTTACGCTCTCCTGTATGTACTGCAGCAGAAAAGGCGAAGCACGCAAGTTATCCACGGGTATGTCAAAAAAGCCTTGAATCTCCTTTTGGTGCAAGTCCATGGTGATAATATGTGTCAGACCCGAGGTGCACATCATTTTGGCCAGCAGTTTGGATACAATGCAGCCACGTTTGCGCATCTTGCATTGCTTTGAGTAGGGCAAGTAGGGTATAACACCAACAATTGATCTGGCCGAGGAAGTCTTGCAGGCATAGGCCATGATAAGCAGTTCCATGATGTTGTTGTTGGCATCCCTGGGAGACAAAAATTATATATATAATTAGTTCAAGGTTCAATAAGAGCAGCATTCTTAAAGAGTTCGTATTTATTGCATTTGGACTGTCAAACCCAAGTGTGGACAGAGTACCCCTAAAACGATATTGCAAATGGGTGGGATGTTTAGCGATTACATTTCGTTCTCCAGAGAAAAGTTTACTCCTCAAACCCTCTGAGACCGTTCTTACCGAGAAAACAATTCTGCTTTTAAACTTATACCTGTCTCAGCATTTGTTGTCTTTGTTTCATGATCGTCTTGGCTAGCAGTATTTTAGAACCACATCATATTTGAAAGTCTTTGAGATTGGATAAACTAAATCAGTGCCTAGACTTTGAGAGCTTCTTATAAGGGATACCGAGCTTTCGGGGAGCTTGTAACTCCTAGAGGGCGCGTTCCCAAGGTGGCGGATAGTGGAAACCATTCCAGGTATGTATGGTATAAGGGAAATAAAATACCTCCCGCGGACCGCACAAGCCCTTTTAAAGTCGATTTTGTCAGAATAAGAATTATATTCATACGTCACAGCATTTCATATTAATGTCACTTTTAGCAGATCCTTCTCTACTTTCTGCGATTAAAAATATGTATACAAGTAGTCTTGTCCAACAAAGTACTTTTGTAAATTTTCAACAAGTCAAAGCTCTGGTTTGCAAACATCTAGCTACAGTCCCCATCCCGAAAACTTGGAGGCCATCTAGAGAGGGATCAACCTTAGAAACGGGCTAATGTTTACTGGGGTATCCCAATTTTAATAGGTACCATCTTCAAAAATGGGTTTATCAAGGAAAGACTTTCTGTAGAGAGTATCTCTTCTTTTTCACCCAATCGGAATTTGGAGTATTTGGAAGAATTCCATCCAACGCTTACTTATCATAAAGGAGCATAAAGATGCAACTTTACCCATTTAAATAAGCCTTTCCGGAACGAAACCACAAGCTTCTTGGCAAACTTTGATATACCCTGTCCTCACTGTCTTTTCACTAACGTCCGTAGCTGCAGTTTCAAGTCACTCTATACTCACTTGGTGCCCGTTTGTATAATATAGATGTCCTTGCCGCGCACCGAGTCGCTTATCTCCACAATAGTCTCTCGATTTGATTTGTGAAACACCGAGCAGCCGCCATTTTTGATGCCCATGCGTTCGGCAACCATATTGGCCAGATCCGGATGCGAGTTGCCATTAATGATGACAATGTCCGAGGTGGATGAATTGTCCATATCGCTTCTGCAACGCTTCGGTGGGCGCACGCTGCCTAATCTGTGAGACATCCAAAGAAAGTATTAGTTATGAACCACCGATAGACCGAAAAAAAACAAAATAAAACACATAACAGGGATTAGGAAAAAAAGAGCATAACAAAAGCAATGAATGACGAAATGCAGCAAGCTACCTGCGTTTGGACATGCTAATATATGATTATGTCAGACTGCTGGGAACGTTCCATACACTTGTTACAAATGGCGTTAAATAACGCACGAAGTTCCCTGCTTATGTTTTTCTTCACTCTAGCCAATTATTGATTAACCCCGTGAACTAATTCCGCGCAACGTGTTGGCAATTAGGTCTCGTGAAAAACTTTGACAAACTCGCATTGCCCACTTTTTCACACACAAGTTATTAAAATAAGGATACACAGACAGCGCGTGGACTTTTTTGTTGTGGCACGAATACCCAGCTGAAACCGCAGAAGCCAACTGCAAATTGCCAACTCCCAAGCAAAAACACGTTAAACTGCGCGTGCCGAATATATCGATTAAACAAATGACTGGTGAGCCATATGTGACCCGGGCAACGTCATAAACCAAGTGCCAAGTGAAACATTAGCCAGTCAGTCATTTAGTCAGTCACTCAGTCAGTCAGCTGAAAGGTCACATAGTTGTAAAGCGTTGCAGCGTTAGCAGATTTCCATGGCCAGATAAACGCTCGAACATTCCTTAACGCGTACTCAATGGGCGCGGATTGAAATCTATAACGAAAAAACATATTTTTGGTAGGCCAAGACGTTGGTAGCGTTGCTAGCACGCGACTCGAGTGGCGCGAACCAAGAAAAAGTGAAAGGATTTTGAAGTATGCCATGTGTGCCAATCTTTGCTTGGATAGGTGCGGCTTGGCTTGTTTGTTAATTGAATTTTCTATTTATAATTTGCAGCAATTGCAACAAAGCCTGGACAGCTGAAGGATACGCCAGCCTAGGGCTGCATGGGATAAACCAACTTTATGGGTGATTCGGGTAAGTCTAAAGCGGGTGGAGCACAAAATTGGAACGCAGTTTGACGCCTTTAACGTTGTAACCGCGACTATTCAATTGAGCAGCTTGAGGGCTAGGGGATATGCAGTGAGGACGCGGCGTTAGACGACACGCATATGAGCGGCAGAGTTTGCTTGGGTGTTAAGCAGCCGGGTGGCATGTCATAGACGTGCGAGCCGTCAATTGAGTTTAAAGATAGCATCAAGGCAGGATTAAGGCGTTGGCGTCAAGGCGTAAGCACTTACAAACTTAAATGCAGCTCGCACAAAAGTTATGACGAGCAGGATTAACGCGCCTTATGGCTTTTGTAAGGTTGCATTAGAAGTGCCTAGGCCCTTGCAGGCAAAGGTTCTTAGTCAGTTAGTTAGTGCAACAAAATGCTGGGCATAGCTTGTGATCCTTTGCAGCATACGAGCATGTATGATCGCGGCTCGGATGGTAGACAAGTTGGGGAGGAGTTACTTTATCGTTAAACATTCTATTTTTCTCTTTCCCCCAGAGAGCGAGGACAGCGATGGCGAGGGCGGCTTGGGCAATGTCTCGCGCGTCATTATACGTCCGCCTGGACAGAGCGGCAAGGCCAAACGTGGTCACCTCTGTTTTGATGCGGCCTTTGAAACCGGCAACTTGGGCAAGGCAGAGCTGGTGGGTGACTTTGAGTACGATCTTTTTCTGCGTCCCGATACGTGTAATCCCAGATTTCGCTTCTGGTTCAATTTTACGGTGGACAATGTCAAGCAAGATCAGCGCGTTTTATTTAATATAGTTAACATCAGCAAGAGTCGTAATCTGTTCAACTCGGGTCTAACGCCGCTGGTCAAATCTTCAAGCCGACCCAAATGGCAGCGCCTGCCCAAGCGACAGGTGTTCTTCTATCGCTCTGCTGTGCATCAGGGCCACTACGTGCTTAGCTTTGCCTTTGTTTTCGACAAGGAGGATGATGTTTATCAGTTTTCCTTAGCCTCGCCGTATAGCTACTCGCGTTTGCAGTCCTATCTGAATGTGATAGATTCACGGCAGGGCACGGTGAAGCTTTATACGCGTGCGGTGCTGGTCAAGACAACGGTGCGTATATTATATATCTTCCTCAACCCCTCACTTTTATTAACTGTCTTGCTCGCAGCAAAATCGCAATGTGGATTTGCTCACCATAGACCATGTCACGCCAAAGCTGCGCTCTACCAACCGTTTGGAGCGCAGTTTTATACGCGTCATTGTTATACTTTGTCGCACACACTCCAGCGAGGCGCCTGCTTCCTATGTCTGCCAGGGTCTCATCGAATTCCTTGTGGGCAATCATGCCATTGCGCAGGTGCTGCGTGAGAATTTTGTATTTAAAATTGTGCCAATGGTTAATCCGGATGGTGTGTTTCTGGGTAACAATCGCTGCAATTTAATGGGTCAGGATATGAATCGCAATTGGCACATAGCCTCGGAGTATACGCAGCCGGAACTGCACGCAGTCAGGAATATGCTGAAAGAGTTGGACAATTCCGATGTAAGGTTGTGTTTACTTGTTTATAGAAAAACCATATCAACTTGCTTTTTGTCTGACCCTCCTTAGAGCTACCAGATTGACTTTGTCATCGATCTGCATGCCAACAGTAGCATGCATGGCTGCTTCATCTATGGCAACACCTATGAGGACGTCTATCGTTACGAACGTCATCTGGTCTTTCCACGACTATTTGCTGGCAATGCGCCGGATTATATAGCAGACAACACCATGTTTAATGCGGATGAGCGGAAGATGGGCAGCGCTAGGCGCTTTAGCTGTGAAAGACTTAGTGATACGGTTAATGCCTATACGTTGGAGGTATCCATGGCCGGACACTATCTGAAGGATGGCAAAACAATTGCTCTATACAATGAGGATGGCTGTAAGTGGTTGCATAAGCTTTTTGCCGGTTTCAAGTTGCCAATTCGTTTACGTGTCCAAGTGTCTGAACTCCTGCCACCTCCTGTTAACAGAACTTCTCTTTTCCGTAATATTCCATTCCGAAATTCGGCTGATGCTGATGTAGCCAAATTGACTTTTTTTTTAGTGCTCGTTTTGTCTACATTGTGGGATTCCAATGCCCCTGGCAGTTTGCTGTTATCAATAGAAAAATATTTTTCCAAAGTTCCAAAAATAGCATCGTAGGGCAATTAGGTTCAACAAAGTGAAGATCTCAGCGCAGTATTTATATTATGATTATTTATATCTTAGCGCCTATTTCCATAACATGCTTTTTTCTATATCTTTCTCCAGATTACCGCGTTGGTCGCAATTTGGCTCGTACCTTGCTGCAGTACTATCGCTTTATAAACGTGCTTCCCGTACCTCTAGTGCCTGAGATTAAATCCAAGCGACGTGGTCGCCCGCGCACTCATCAATCCCGCTCACGCTCCAGGGGTCGCTATGAGGTCAAAGTGCGTCCCAAGACAACGCGTTGCCATGCACCCATTGCCTATACCAATCTAAGCATTTGCTATGATTCCGGCGGCGGTGGCTCCTCCGATGAAGGCGGTTACTCACCGGCACGTCCCATTGCGCCGGGCAGCAGCAGCTTTAGCGGCTCACGCAATTATAGACGCGCAGCTACAGCCAGCTGTGCGCTACATGATCAGTATTCTCTAAGTGTGCTCAAGGCGGCCAGTGAGCATGGTGCTAGTCGTGGCACAGCGGGCAAGCGTTCCGCAGTGACTACAGCCTCGGTAAATTTCGATGTGCCCGTAAATGTGCCGCCCAAGCCGTATTTATCCATAATCGATTTAAATCAGCTGACGCGGGGTAGTCTGACGCTAAAATCGAATAGTTTTGATGGAGCAGACAGACGCTGAGGGAGCAGATTTTTATTACCAACTAGTTGAATTTTTTTACGCTTTCTAACTTGTTGTTGCTTTTGAACTATATACAATAAAGATTTTAATTGAATTAGGGGTGTGCTTATGTTGAAGAGGAGAGTTGGAAAGGGATGAGTTAATTCCAAGCCGTCGCGTGCGTTGCGACACAGAAATGGATACTGTCTACGTATAGTATTTTATTTAAGTGTAACCCGATAAGTGATGTAATACCCAGACCTGATCCCAGCCAGCAATTTTTTACATAAATGCACGCCGAAATTTTGGGTTGATGAAGATGTTTTTTTCCTATACTGCATATTTAAAAATTTTTAAATTCTCTTCCTTTCTGCCCATCTGATAACCAGGAACAGCTGCCTTCACGTCCCAATCCCTTCACCAGTTTAGTGCAACAAGTAACTCAAATTGAGTGAAACGTTGAGTGACATGTTGAGTGTTTTTTTTGCTTTAGGCTTATCACACGCATGTTTTTTTTTTTGTTTTATTGTGACATTGTCCATGCCTCTTATTCTAAATTCTTTGTTTGTTGTTGTTTGTGCAATTGTGTTGTGACCTATTGTTGTTGCCTCATTTCTTTGGCTCGCTGCCAGCGCCATTAAAAGTAAACGAACATGCGCTTTTTCACTCGCACACACTCAATTGTCTGTAACTGTGCTCAAAGAGCGCACGTAACAACAAATATTTACAAAAGACAGTTAATTAGCAACAAATACTTATGCACCCACACACAAATACACACTCAAATATAGACCACATGAGACACATGTATACATGCACACAAGCAAAGCATTGAGCACTGCACTTATCATATGGTTGGGCAACTCTTTCAGACTGCATCCCATTTTTATCTTATCACAAACAAACACAATTTTAATTCGCATTTAGCCATAATGCTAAATTTTTGTAGATATACCTTTCAAAATTGTGCTCAAGACCCGAAAATGTGCACAAACACGCGCGAAAAAATTTGATAACACAATGAAATGTGGCGGCTCTAGGCAACAACCACCGAGTGATTTCTGTATATGAGCCAGCTGCAACAACAAATTGTATAAATTTCGTTTATAGCTCGTTCATCAGATTTGGTGCGAACTGGTTTGTTTATTATTTTATTAACGCTTTCAATTAACAGACACAGCGCGCAGAGAATTCGATCACGCAGGTAGTCTCGAAATCAATAGAATACAAATTTTTTTCGTTTTGTAAAATATTGTAAAAGCGAATTGAATAAATAAATGGAGCGCAAGAGAGTTGAAACTGTTCGGCGCGCAGTTGTTGTGCGTGAATGAGAGCGAAGCGCGGCGTTGCCAGATGCACGCAGCGTTTAAACGATGTGTGCAGTTAAGCCGATGTTTTTGTTTGAAATTTAACAGATTGGCATTAATTTCTTATTGATAAAATTTTAGTGCTAAACTTTAAAGCAGAAAAAAGTTAGTATTTATTTTTAATTTTAAAATTAAGTTTAGATTATTTTCAAGCGAAGGGCTTTGTATTGTATCAAAAAATTGTATTTTTGCATTATGCACATCTGCTTGTAAATGAAATATAAATCAAATGAACCCAGGCTGAAATAATTTTGAATACAGAGTCTTTGTAATTTGCTAATAAAATTGTATTTTACAATAATATTGTACAATAGTATAAATAGTTAAACTATTGATAGAACAATAATAAAATTTTATTTAAAAGCTTAAAGCAGAAAAAGTAAGAACTTTTTTTTTTCTTTTTAGAATTAAGTTTAGATTATTTTCAAACAAAATTTTCAAAACGCTGCACAACATTTTATTATTGTTTAACGCTCATGAAATATTAATAAAACTAACCCTGGCTGAAATACTTTTATTAGCAAATTATAAAGAGATTTTATAATTTGCTAATAAGAGATTTTATAATTTGCTAATAAAATTGTATTCAAATGAACAATAGTTTTAGTTTGTTTTGTAAATAGTTAAACTTTTGATTGAATTATGATTTCTTTAGTCTTGTCTCTAAAATAATTTAACAATATATCAGGGGTGCAATTCTTGGTGCCACAGACATGGCTAACAACGGTTTAAAAACCGCTCATAGTCATGTATGTGGCACCAAGAATTGGAATTGTATCGAAATTGAATCGAATTGGTTTTTTTAAAACCCTTGTTAGCCATGTCTGTAGCACCAAGAATTGGAATTGAAATCGAATTGGTTTTCTGTGCCACCCCTGTATATAACTACATATATTGATTTTTATGGTTTGAATTTAATTTAATATTTATTATTATAGATTCAACGCAAATTGCTTACAAATATTTGTTTTTTAAGTTTTGTTGAAATTAAGAATATTTTCTAACACAAATATTTGGTTAATGATTCCTGGAATCAAGAATATAAGCTGAAGAAGAAAATTGTGAAATTAAGTTTGTATTCTCAGATAGATAATTTTTAGAGGTTCTTGGAATTAAAAATATGTTCTAATGCCAATAATAAAACAACCAATTTTAGGTACCCTTAATTTATAAGTTAACAAACGTTTAGTTTCTCGTTACTTGAATTGACTTCGAAAAATTTTCAATTTGAAGCATGCCTTTAAAATCAAATAATAGCAAAAGTATTAATCGCTTTTTTGTCATAGAGGCCACTTATTGATTAAAATTATGTACGGCTTTTAAAAACTTAATACCTTGATGTATGTGGCAATCAAACTGCTTTTAAAAAAGACCATTCCTAGCATTAGGTACTTTCTAAATTAGCGATACCTATAGCTATATTCATACAAGAAATTAGTGTATTGGCAAATTGTTCGTCAATTTCAAAGTGGCTATTGCTTAGTTAAAAATATGACAAATCATCTGAATGGAAAATAACGCGCCGCACTTCATTTATACAATTAATAAATAAATAAAAGCTAACGTTCTTAGCTCTATCAAACCAATACAAAAGGTTAATAACAAAGCAATTGGAATATTATATTCCTACTAAGCTTTATTTGTTGTGTAGCTATTTATTTCTACTTCAATATTGGATCATAACCTTTGATATTCATAAATATCATAAAATAAATACTTTCCAATAGAAAAATTATTTAGTTAATTTCTTTAGGTTTGAAATATTTGAAAGTAACTAATGTTCCATTGGGTGTGCTAACAGGACACTGCCTCTTAGCGAAGCATGCGCATAGGATGGGACTAACTGCAAGCGAATTATGCAGGATCTGCAGGGATCCGGAAGACCCTGAGACCCTAGCGCACGTACTCTACGACTGCCCAGCCATCTCTAGACATCGTATGACTACCCTAGGAAAACCAGCGTTTGTCGGTCTAGAAGAGGTGGCCAGGCTGCAAGTTGGGCGGCTACTTAACCCCGCCAAACAAGTAATATCTTTAAACGACCAGTCACTTTGCGTAGCAATCTCAAATCTGGCACAGCTAAGGATCAATAGGTCTATGCTAGGCTGCACTCTGTTGTGGTCAGCCAGTGTAACCTAACCTATGCTTGACATAAACCTAATGTTTCATTGATTTTATATAATTTTCTAGGAAAAATGTTCTGCTGCTACTCATGTGAAAAGCATAATTAATGGAAAATATGGTTAAGAAGCAAGCAAATATTAAAATACTATAGGATTTGAATTTTTAAGAAACTGTTAAATCGTTATAAATTCGGTTTTAAGCAAAGAATGTTTATGTTTGTAGTGCCTTGAAGAATTACAACTGTAACTTAGGAATTATTTCCAAATGCTTTATTATTTATCCATAAGCAATAAAGCTGAGCAAAGTTTTGTTAAAAGTCTGTTAATTTTTAGTTATCTTGGAAAATAGGTCGGACAAAAGCTTTAATAATAGAAATAATTAATGAACCAATCAATATTATATATATCAATAATTCACAGTAATACGAAACATTAATTATATTGGTTACAGAAAAGAAATCAAAAATCGTAAAAAAAATATATTTACCAGGGGTGCCACAGAAAACCAATTCGATTCAATTTCGATGCAATTGAAATTCTTGGTGCCACAGACATGGCTAACAACGGTTTTAAAACCGCTCATAGTCATGTATGTGGCATCAAGAATTGGAATTGTATCGAAATTGAATCGAATTGGTTTTTTTAAAACCCTTGTTAGCCATGTCTGTGGCACCAAGAATTGGAATTGAAATCGAATTGGTTTTCTGTGGCACCCCTGTATATTTAAAAAATTTTATGGGTTGAAAGATAAGTCTGTCACAATGATAAATTGCTGGGTGGATTAAAATTCGTTAAAAAAAAAAAAACAGAATGCTGGCCATATATGAAAAACAAGAACGTATAAATACAACAGATTTAAAGATAAGTGATGACATTTTGATGGATTGTAATTAGGTTAAAAAAGATAAATGCACTACAAGGTTTTTTTAACAGTAGGCATTTTTTTTTGCTGCGTTATTTATAGATATATGTATATTTAGTTATCTAGTAAATTTTAAAGCAATAAATTAATTCAAAAATTTCTGTGTTTTAACATACAATAATTATTTAAACAATCAGTCGTAGTAAACATTTAGGCAACTTTCTGGCAACGCTCTCTCTGGCTAAGCATTTGCAGCGGCAGAGCGCCGCACAACGAATACGTTGAACAAAACAAAATGCAAAGCACAAACCAATAAATGAAGTAATAGATAAGAAAAACAAATTTAAGGCGTGCTAAAAATATATGTATGTATATAAAAAGCAACAACTGGAGAGCCAAAAAACGAAGTATATCTATAAATTTTAAAAACAAATATGTACATAAATCATTAGATGTATTTATATGAAAGCCACACAGATTGTAGGAGTGGTTTGGGGGGTGCCAACGCTGTCTAGACGGCGCATTTTCTGCTCTTTGGTACGAAACATATGTTAACAACTAAAGTACACAAGATGAATAACCTGGCCAAATTGTTGTAGGACACTGCCGTTGGTACGAAGACGTTCAACAAAAATAAAGAAATAATAAAAAATGTTTAATTTATGTGCTACAAAGCGGGGTAAATGCAGCAAACACATAGACACAAAAGCACGCACTAATTAAATTAAAAGTGCTCGACACATATACAAAAAAATTTATATGTATATATAAATTGTAAGAAAAACACATAAAACCAAAAGCCGCTTTTACTTGTTCCGCTGTAGTAACATATCTTCGCTTAGAACTCCTTGTAGCTTCGGGTACTCCAAAATTTATTGTATTTTTCTGTTTTTTTAAATTCCAAATTTCTTATTAGTCATACACAGCGCGTGGTTTTATTGATTGTTTTGTATAAATTTTTTTTGCAGAACTTTTTTATCTTGCAACTGCTACGAACGACGGCACAAATGCAATTGAGGCCGATTGCTTCACAGTTCTCAGCAGCATAGTTGGCAATATATAAACGATAAAAGAAATAAAATGCAGCTTAAATAAAAGAGTAGGTAATTACTTTTGGCCTTCTTTTAAGCACTTATAATCACTCTGTATACGTCCGCTGTATTTAAATAACTAAATTTCAATTAACTTAAGTTTTTTCGCTGTGACCGTTTTGGTCAGCTGATTAGCCTAACTGCTGGCTGTGACGATGTTGACGCTATCGATAGCGCGTGCGTGAATATCGTAAGTTTCGATAGCGCGTTGAGCGCAAGGGCGCGTAATTTAAAAAAGCTTTTGCGCACGCCGTTTGTTTATTTAAAATGTAATTTAATATTTTTTATAATTTTGTGTAGGTCTATTTGTTTAGCTTTAATATTAAATAATTATCAAAAGGTTAAGTAAATTTTGAAATTGCGTTTATTGTCAAGCTGGCAGCTGCAGTATGCACTAGATGGCGCCACTAGCTATGACCAGCTGGCAACGTCAGCAATACAAAAGCAAAGCGTCAATTCAAAAAGTTAGCGCCAATCTTTAATTTCTACAAAATCGGATTTAAAATAGAAATATCTAAACGTGCACTGAATTTTTTCTTAGTTTACACATTTATGTTTTGAAGACGTTGCTTTTAACATCTTAATTGCATCTTTTAAAAATATTTAGCATCTTGAAAACGCTGTCTGGCAGCACTAGTACTTAAATTAGTGTTGGTTAACATTATGTACTATAGTTTCATTAATAGGCGCCAAATCTTAAATTTAAAATTATTATTATAATAAAGCAGAATATAAATTCTTAACATATCGGAGAGCACTATCTGCAAGGCTTTGAGCTCAAAATTTAAAATTAAATTAGTTTAAATAGTAGTCATAGAAATAGGTTACAAAAAAAACATTTGTTAACTTCAAACGGCAAAATAAAACGAATTTATTTCAACTTTAAACGTATTTAGTTGTCTTCATACGGCAAAATATTTTTTGCTCTTGCTTACCATTTTTTTTCCGCTGACTACGATAACATCTATCACGTAACCCACCGATGCACACTATCGATATACTATTGTTACATACGATTGGTACATACTAGTGCTTGAGAAATATCGATAATGGCCAACATTGATGGTTTCGATATTTATACCCTGTACCGTATGGTACTAATTATACCCTGTACCGTATGGTACTAAGGGTATATTAAGTTTGTGCAAGCCGAAAATGTATGTAACATATAGAAGGAGACGTCGGAGACACCCCAAAGTTACCTAAAATATGATCAGGGTGAATAGAGAAGTCGATATACCCATGTCCGTCTGTCCGTCCGTGTGAACGCCTAGATCTCAGAGATGGTAAGAGGTGAGAGTTACCAAACTTTCACATTAGATCCCATATTATTCCATAGGAGGCAAGTTTATTTTATTTTTTTGATATCGGGTATAAATTATATAGCTCCCATGGGGGTGTTTGAGACGACCTCGACAAAAAAAAGCGTTTTAGATGAATAATTTGTTTGTTTATGAAGATATCGTAACGAAATTTGGTATTCGAAAGTTTTTTATAGTTCCCAATCACTGTACCAAATTTGATCGAAATCGGTTGACTATATCATATAGCTCCCATAGGACCGATCGGCCAAAATAACTTTTTTAAAGAAAAATTCGCTATATTTCGTTGTTTAATAAAGATATCCTAACCAGATTTGGCGTTTGGAAATTTTTTAGACCATTTAAGCAATGTGCCAAATTTTAACAAAATCGGTTGACTATATCATATAGCTCCCATAGGTCCGATCTTCCAAAAAATCGATTTTTTAACAAAATTTGCTGTGTTTAGTTTGTTTGTTAAGATATTGGGACTAAATTTGACATTCGTGAGTGTTTTATAGTTCCTAAGCACTGTACCAAATTTAATCCAAATCGTTTGACTAGATCATATAGCTCCCATAGGACCAATCGGTCCAAAAACACGTTTTTTATACAAAATTCGATGTGTTTTGTTTGTTTGTAAAGATATTTGAAATAAATTTGGCATTCATATCTTTTTTAAGGTATTTAAGCACTGTGTCAAATTGTATTGAAATCGGTTGACTATATCATATAACTCCCATAGGAACGATCGGTAAAAAAAAATTTTTGCTTAAAAATTCTTCTGTTTTTGGTTTTTGTGAAGAAATCGGACTTTATTACAAGCTAGTGGTACAGGGTATCCTAAAGTCGTCCGCGCCCGACTTTACGTCCGCAATTTTTTTTTGTGAGCCTGTGATTTATAACAAAAAATGTTCGGTTTCAGCCAGAATTGCAATCTCATAAGCTTTAAACTAATTTGAGAACCATTCATTATGGTTATTAAATAAAATCATGTCAAGATTTTTTAATCTTAGCGAACTCCGAACATGTCGCTCACTATTTTTCCAGCCTTGCTAAACATTCGTTCGCTTTCTGTGGATGTTGATGATAAAAATATCGATGCATCGATATAACATCGATGTTACTTCCAGCACTAGTACATAACGAGTGATTTTTTAAGAGGTATAGTATTCAATTTAAAATAGAAACAAAAGATTGGAAAAAATTTATGAAAACTTTATTGGAATCGATAGAACGATCAATATAATTTAATGTTTGAAGATGATTTCATGCAAATGTTGGCCGCGGCTCCGCTTTAGATGGCCCATGCGCAATTTTGACACACTCTCTCCAACATATCGACCTGTATTTTTCGAATAAATGCTTCAATATTAACTTCCAGTACGTCAATCTTTGCTGGCTTATCCCTGTAGACATAAGCTTTAACATGTCCCCACAAGAAATAATCCAAAGGCGTTAAATGCCAAGATGTAGGGGGCCAATTGACGGACCCCAAACGTGAGATAAACTTTTTTTCACCGAATACGATTCTTACTTGGGCCATTGTTTCGCCTGCCGGTTGGCATGTGGTACCATCTTGTTGAAACCACATGTCAGGCATGTCCAATTCTTCTATTTTGGGAAAAAAAAGTCGTCAATCATCCGACGGTAGTCTTTGAAGAAGTACGGCCCGATGATGCCACCGGCCCATAAACCGCACCAAACCGTGACTTTTTCGGGGTGCATTGGTAGCTGTTGCAATGCTTTTGGCTGGTTTAATGTCCAATAATGTAAGCTGGGCTCAAAATTTAGTCACAAGCTTCCGAATAGCTCCCTCAGTAGGACGACCAAACTGCCCATAAATTGGAAGAAGTGCGCGATGCACTTTCTTAACCGAGCATGAATTCTGATAGTAAAATTCAATAATTTGCAAGCGTTGTTCGTTCGTGAGTCGATTCATGGTTAAATTATAGACCAAACTGAACAAGTTGGACACTGACACAAGACGTGATACACGCGTTATCTTTCAAAAACAGTGTTGCCAAAAAGGTACCAGCAAAAAAATCACCCTTTACTATTAATGCATACGATTATTACTATCGTTTCAAATTCGGCTATTACTTAAACTCAATTTCTATGCCTTACAATCTTAAATTCAATTGCAGAAAGTCCATTTGAAAACAATGATAGTTTTGGTATCGACAATATGGGAGTTGTTTTTGGCTAATAAAATACCAGTTATTGAAAAACTTCTTTTGGTCAAGGTTGGTATTGTTTTAATAATTACAACTCTCCAATGATTTGAATAATCTGGAAATCTCGGGCAAAGTTTAATGCTATGTTCATGTCGACTTTCAACATTCCACTGGTAAATGTTTGTGGAGAAACCTTTAAAGACGAAGTTACTTCACCTTTTACTTAAAACGGTTTACAAATAATTGATTTATAGTGGAGTTCCAGACAAATTCTTAATTTTTGCGCATGCTTCCCGAAGTTCCCAAACGATTTTAATTAAATTGACATCAATGGTTTAGTTATTGCAAAAGAGAGGAATGAATGGGGAAAAATTTTATGCTCTTTTGGTCTTCGAAAAAGAGTCAATTTATACGGACGGTTAGATCGATATTATTTTGTTGTTCTGATTCTTTAGATGTAAATGTTAGAGGAAAAAAATATTCTCTATATCATGAGTAAGTCTCCATAACTCATGATATAGAGAATATATTTTTCCTCTTATTGAACATATAACATGGCATAGCTCCACATATAAAAATTAAGACAGAGGGCAATTTCTCCGGAAACGAAAACCCCCAGTCACTTAGTATAATAATAAATGTCCGTAAAGTTTTGTTACGAAAAACTATTTCATCATTACGTAAATTTTTAGGGAAGGTCTGAAAGTTAAACGTGAGGCGAAATTTAAAATAAATAGAGAGTCCTATAAGGGGGAAGCTGCGCCTATCAATCGAAAGTACACGTCTAGCATCGTGGAATGCCAGTAGTGGTCAGTGACCATGTTCCCAGAACACAATATCAATGGATCCACCCAAGATTGGTATACGTCAAAATGAAACATCATGGAGTTGCCGTAATAGTAAATTGGTCGGATTTTTTTGTTAACCCGAGTAAAGCTTCAAGGAGTCAAGTCCTGCATTTCCGAATCGTACTGTTACTGGTTATACCAATCAACCAATATTTGAGTAGGAAGAACTTTCCCTACATTGCGTCGAGTGTGTAAAGGTTTTACAAACGATACAGATTAGATTCTTCATCTGAGAACTAAAGAACTTTCGACATACTAATTTGTTTGGACATCTCGTAGATGAGAATACGGTGGCACTAGGCAGTCTAGGGATCATTCATAAAGTACGTGACGCTTCAGGAAGGTATGGGGGTTTCTGTCGAATCGACACGAGACACAAATATGGAAAATCTACAAAAATGTTTGGTTATTGCGCTACGAGGGGGGTGGGAGGTCTATTTTGACAAGAATCGGCGTGACGTAATTTATAGATGATGCTCTAAAACTCTTTTTGAAAATTGAGAGAAAGACAGAAATTTGTTGAAGTTCTATACCATAGACTTACCCAGAAAAACAGAAAATGAACCTTGTTTAATGATCTTAAAATAATAAAAATCCAGATTTCAGGGAGTCGCGATGCAACGTTCTGAGAACTGTTTGTAGTAGCTTTAATTCTCGACAAGGTCAAAAAGTGCGCAGTTTCCAGGCGTAGCGGTTATACTTTAAAACAATTCGCTAAGCTCTCGAAATGCTTTAGCACTAAAATAAAATACTTTACGCCTTCATATAGCATATAACATCAGTTGCTAACCAAAATTTATATGCATTTGCCTTGTACACCCCATAATGTCTAAAACAACAGCACTAAGTTGGATAAGTTTGTGCCTGCTTGTCCTTGCACACACTGCCCTAGCTATTTCGGCTCGGGATATGGGGGATTACATAAAGTTGGAACACGAATTGGTAAAGAACTTTGCAGCCTATGCCGAAGAGTTGCAGTCCAAAATCGATGTCATAAATATGTAAGTCAAATTGAAATTTGGCAACAGCTCCTTAGCTTAGAGCATTTTCACAGCGCACTTGACGAGTACACACAGGAAGCTGACGAGGCAAGAGCTGATCCCGAGCTGTATCTATCGAATCCTTTGAACGCCTTTAAGCTAATACGTCACATGCATCAGGATTGGCTGCATTGGCAGCGACATATGGAGCAACAGCTGAGTCCGGAGCTGGAAGAGCAGTTGCAGCTTTTGCTATTGCGTGCGCCAAGACGTAGTGATTTCAAGGAAGCGCTTCAGGAGCTGCTGAGCAATATGAAGTTCTACGAATATGCGCCGTCGGTGCTGGCGGCGTCTGCATCGCACTTAGGGTGAGTTCTCCTTGACATAGACGTACTCTGTTCAAAGCTCTTTCTCTAAACACAGTGAGAGTAACATGATCGCCTTGGACTTTTATTATGTGGGCTTGGAGCTCTATAGGCATCACAAATATACGGAAGCTCTCGATTGGTTAGAGGTGGCTGCGCAGAACTATACCACCATGCCATTTAGTGAGCTTGGCAAGCACTTGGGCGTGGCCCACTGGCAGGTCTTTGAGCTGCAGGCCAAGGCGCTCCAGCAGCTGGGTAAGTCTTAAGTTTTATACAAACTCCATATGTTAAGTGTTATTCTTTGTTTTTACAGATAGATACGAGGAAGCTTTGGAGGCCATAGAAAAAGCGCTTTTACTCGAACCCTATAATGTTAAATTAAAATTGGAGCTGGGTAAGCTGGAGCTACTCGTCGTGCGCGAACCCAACGAACCTGTGCCAGTGAGTAGTTCAACCAGTTTAATTCTTGAGGTAGGCTTATCCCAAATTTTCTAAGGAATCCGCTGTTGAAAGCAGCGATTTGGAGCAAAAGTGCCGTGGCAACTTAAAGCTTAATAGCGAGCTGATCTGTGAGCACAACAACTATATAACGCCCTTTCTGGAAATGGCACCTTTTAGAATGGAGGAGCTGCTCTACGATCCTTACGTGCTGCTCTATCATAATGGCATATATGACAATGAGATTCAACATCTGAAGCACGCTTATGAAGGCTGCCCGGATGCCGTCAAGTTTAGCGCACCTAACGGTGTAGTTGGTTGCTCCGTTTCAGAACGCTATAGTCCTATTACCAAGCGCATTGCCACGCGTCTGATGGACATGACTGGCATGGAGAAGCCAATGAAAGGACTACATTTAGTGCAGTATGGTTTAACGGAGCCTTTTAAGATCTTTGAAGTCTTCAAACAATCTTCCAAGGTAAGTTTAATATTGCACAATACTTGATTTTTACTCAAAATTGTTTCCTACAGTTCTTCCAGTTGGACTATGAAGAGATTGACACCACAGTCATCATGTTTGTAAGTATTCACATACAGCAGTCTCGTTTTCTCCGAAAGAGAGTACGCACATAATGGACACCATATGGACGCATGTGCTTTTTTAGACGCCCCATATGAAAGGTTTATTACTTATTGAAGGATTTAACAAAGTTCGGTTCCTTTAGTTATATTTTTTAAAACTATAGTGTGGTTTCTTGAAAGGATTAGGGCATAAAGTGCTGGTTAAAATCGTTAAATTTTCATTCGGAAAGTTTTATATTCGATGTATCTTCTTAAACCGCCAGTTTTGTTAAGGTTTAGTAAGGTTTCCAAAATCGTCACTAACAACCAAGACCTATTAAGACCAATATGCAAAAAATCAGGGGGTTCAGATCGCTTGTTTGCTCTAAATTACAACCTGTTGGTTCACAACCCAAATATCGAACTGAATAAAGAGCCACTGTCCAGGGGGAGCACAATGAAGGCTAAACTTCATATACCAGGTTCACCATCATATACAGTTGCATGTCCAAGTGTTCAATCCAGTGGCGGATTCACGAGGGTTTTTGGTGCGGTGACCCTAAAAATTGCAAAAATGCGTTGATAGTTTTTGTCGAGCTCTGATATATAGACTTCGAAGAAAAAAACTCAAAGACCAAAACCTGGGTCCGCAACCTGGCTAAACCCAATCCAAGAGATCTCTAAAAGTGCTTAGTCTTTCTATCAAAAGAAATGCTCCTCAGTAGAGCAACTATAAAGGGAGACCCAAATTCTTATTTGGTCTAATTGAGGATTTAATACCCAAAAGTTTTTTAAATAATAATTCCCTTCTGCAGTTAAACGATGTGCCGGTAGGGGGCGCTATTACCATTCCTAACTTTGATATTGCCGTCATACCGCGAAAAGGTGACGCCATAGTCACGATACACGAAGGTGAATTTAATCACACAGTTTGTCCCAATGTCGTGGGTTCCGGTTTTGGTAAGTAGCGTCTCCCGCTATTAACATGCTTAGCTCATTAAATACGCTTATTTTTCTATCTTGCAGTGCTCGTCAAGTTTTTTTATTCGGAACAATTGGATTGACGGGCGATTTGTTAAGGCCACTAACAACTGGCTTTTGATGTCTTAAATTTTATTTAGTCATCGCCTATTCCAAATAAATTAGTTGCTTGGCTAATATGAGCCGTTCTAGACATTCTACCACACTTTTAAATTGATGGCGTTCTCCATGCACATCCGAGGCACGCTCGTTAACTTATGGGGATTCGGTGACACGTAATCTAAGTAGAGCTGGGGGCTAGGGCGTTATGTGCGTCAGTGATTGCCGTAGTAGTTCCCGTCATGTAAGCTCCACGGACGGTAGTAGTTCATTCCACAGGCAGACTATAATGCATGAAGACTGCAAGCTGCACTTTGGTTTTGGACAAGTTTTAGTAAATGGACTGCGAAGACACAGTGAGCGGAGCCGATGCTATTGTAAGAGATGTATGCGAAAAAAGTTACGTAGGGGTCCCCTAGATCACTATGCATTCATAGAACAGTTTGTGAAAAATTCTCTCTAATAAAGGGATTGCCATGGTATAATCCGCCATGCCTAATGCATTGATATGGTTTTTCAAGATTTGGTTGACATATCATTATCAAAAAGTTGAAACGCTTAGTTGGTCTTGAGTTGCACTTGCAATGTTACGAGAAATGGAAAAACTTTTACCACTGCTTATTTGTTTGGCTGTTTATCAGTGCGTAAATGCTGAAATTAATCTTTCAGAGGCTAGGAAAACCTATATCAGTTCGAAAGAAAACCGTTTGGAGTTATTTGAGCAAGACAAAATACTTATAAACAATCTGCATGAGTATGTAGACAAATTGCAAGAGAGAATATATGTTTTAAATAGGTAAGTACAATATCGAATACTCACTACGAACCACTACCTCTTAAAACTTGGAGCATTTTTTCAATTTTGGTATCGTTTTGTATCTTTTCAGATTGGCTGCGGAGATGAGCCAACCCCTACTGGCAGCCAAGGGCAGAGAGGCGCAGTATCTAGCCAATCCGCTAAATAGCTTTTCACTTATACGTCATATGCACGAGGATTGGAAGCATCTGTTGCACTTTTTGCGTGAACCAGTAGGCGAAGGTATGTGGTCAAGTTTATCAGACCTACAACATTGATTCACATTTTAAATCGGTAGAACAAATCCATTTTCTGCAAAAGCAACGCCTAGAACTGCCCAAGCAGCAGGATGTGGAGCAAGCGGCCAAAAGTATACAGCGCATTCAAAGGATCTATGCACTTGAGTCCGATGACTTGGTTAAGGGTCTTATCAACGGGGTGCAGTTCAAGTGAGTATCAGCCGTTTGCTTTATCAACAGCATTTACTAAGCAACATCAATAGTTCTTTCTTAGAACCCCTGGATTCTTACCAGTTGGCCTCGACCATGTTTAAAGAACGTTATTACGGTATGGCGGAAGAGTATCTATGGATAATACTAGAACAACTGAGACAGTTAAGTGAACCAGAGCTCCGACGCTACACAACGTTGGGCCTGCAGATTAGCGACGTAGGAAAACTCTATGCCAGATCACTCATAGGCCAAGGTAAGTATTGATTACTAAGCACCATCCATTCCTTACTCACAGTCCACAATCCACTCTCTGAACAGGACGCGAGGAAGAAGCGCTGACAGTGCTGCAAGTGCTAAATGAGGAATTACAGCAGGAGAATCCGCACGAACTGCTTAATTTGTATAAAGCAGAGAATCTAACCGAAGCGGATTATAGTCGTGACGACGATCCTACTTTTCAACGCTTCTGTCGCGGCGATTTTAAGCCTAAGCCAAGTCGCCTAATGTGTCGCTATAACCACACAACCTCACCCTTTTTACGCCTGGCACCCTTTAAAATGGAAGAGTTGAGCTTGAATCCCTACTTGGTAGTCTATCATGACGTGCTATCGGTGTCTGAAGCTTCAGAACTTGAGCAGCTGTCCGTAGGGCACTACTCAAGCTCGTTTACCTACAGTTATGAGCTCCAGAAGCAAGTAGTTTCTGATGTTCGCACTGTAGAGGCCGTTTGGTTTCCTCACGACGATATCACATGGGATAATGATTTATTGAGCCGCATACGTCAGCGTATTGAGGATCTGACTGGTTTTGAACTACTTACAGGGGAATCTATACAGATGCTTAATTACGGACCTGGTGGCCATTATGTTCTTCATCATGATTACTTTCGCGATGTGATGAATTTAAGTGTAACCATAGGCGATCGATTGGCCACGTTGATTTTTTATGTAACTTACTAGTAGCAAAAATTAGGTATTGGTATAATTTTGGTACTTTTTGCATTTTTACAGCTGAACGATGTGGAAATGGGCGGCGATACTGTGTTTCCCGATATGGAACTTTCGATTAGACCACGGCTAGGCAGTGCTTTGCTCTGGTATAATCTGGATGGAAATAATTTGGCTGTGGATGAGCTTACAATACATGGCTCTTGTCCAGTCATTATAGGTCATAAGTTGGGTAAGTTCATAAAAGCTTTTTTGGGTGATTTTTTGGGTTAATTTTTTGGGAGTATTTTAAAATTATATCTCTTTTTGCAGCCATCACGCGCTGGATACACTCACACGATCAAATGTTCATTAAGCCCTGCTATGGTTAAAAGGCTCATGTACAGCAGGCTAATTTTTCTATCAAAATAAATATTCCTTAAAAAACAACTATAAGAGAGTGTTCAACTTCTTATTTGACCCTTATAGGGCTTTACTACCTAAAACAGGTTTTTGTGAGAAAAAATCAGGGGGCTCAGACCGCTTGTGTGCTCTAAATTATAAACTTTTGGTTCACAACCCTATTATCGAAAAAATAAAGAGCCGCTTTCCAGGGGGAACATCGTGAAGGCTTTATACATAAACTGAGTTAATAGGAAAGTCGAGATTGCTATCAGAAGCTAGTTTTTCTTATGACCTAAGACCTATTAAGGCTTTACTACCGAAAAGTTCTTCATGTAATACATCCCTTCTGCAGTTAAACGTTGTGCCGCTAGGTGGCGCTATTATTATTCCTAACTTTAATATTGCCGTCATACCGCGTAAAGGTGACGCCAAAGTCACCGGACGTGAAGGTGAATTTGATCACACAGTGCGTCCCAATGTCATGGGGGTCGGTTTTGGAAAGTAGGGTCTACCGCTTTTAACATGCCCATCTCGGAGTGCTTAAGTTTTTCTATACGGAATCATTGGATGGACAGGCAATTTGATAAGGCCACTAACAATCAAGTTCATGCTATTTTCACGTCTTAAATTTTATTTAAACATAGCCTATTTCAAAATAAATTAGTTACTTGGCCAATATGTGCCGTTCCTGACATTCTTTCATACTTTTAAATCGACGACGTTCTCAATGCACATCAGAGGCACGCTCGGTACCTTATGGGGATTCACTGACACGTGATCTAAGCAGAGCTACATTGGCCTGGTGCGCGCTGTATGTGCATCAGGGCTTAAGACCTAGTCAAGACGCAAGGCGCAAGGCACTTAAACATCCTGCTGGCGTGTTTCCTCATGTCATGCCGCGTGCAACTTCCCCTCGAAACAGTCCCAGACCAAGTGTTATAAGTAGCACCGCGACTAGTACTGTAAGACGCGAACACAACTCTAGTGATAGCAATAGTAGTTCCCGTCAGATAACTTTCACAGAGGGTAATGGTTCATCCGGCCGCAATAAGCCTACCTACAAGGTGGGCATTATACCTGAGGGCTACCCCAGGGAGAATTTGGATCAGACACATCTACAACAGCTGGAAAATTCTATAATTAAGGAGCTGGCCAAGGGTGCCGAGCAGAAGCTTATGTTTGATGCACTGCAGCAACCCGGCATGTTGATAGTCTATTGTACCAATGCGTTTAGTGAGAATTGGTTGATGGAGGTAACTCCGCGGCTGAGAAATTGGCAGGGCAAGTCGTTAAAAGCCTTACGTGGCCACAGACTGTGTCCATTTATTTGCCACGTAGTCATGATTTGGAGCTAAAGACTATATTCCAACTGCTTGATACACAACATGAGCAAATAAACACTGCGCAATCAAGGACGCGGGAAGCTCATCTCCGTGGGCTTAGATGATGAATCTAGGCAGACTATAATGCATGAAGACTGCAAGCTGCACTTTGGCTTTGGACAAATTTTAGTAAATGGACTTTAAAGACACAGCGAGCGGAGCTGATGCTATTGTCAGAGATGTTTCAAGAAAAAGTTACGGGGGGTCCCTAAGATCCCGATGCTTTCATAAGTCAAAAGTTGCGCCCGCTGTTTTTAGATCTAATAAAAGGAATGTTATATGGTATAATTTCACGTGACTAATGCATTTTTATGGTCTTCCACGATGTGCTTGATTTATCATTATCAAAAAGTTGAGACGCTCAGTGGGTTTACAATCGTACTTGCAATGTTACGAGAAATGGAAAAACTTTTACCACTGTTCATTTGTTTGGCTCTTTATCAGAGCGTTTACGCTGAAATTAATTTTTCAGAGGAAAGGAAAACCTATACCAGTTCGAAAGAAAACCGTTTGGAGTTAATTGAGCAGGACCAAACACTTATAAACAATCTGCATGAGTATGTAGACAAATTGCAAGAGAGAATAGATATTTTAAAAAGGTAAGCTTGAAACTTGGAGATTTCTTTAATTTTTTGAATCCTTTTGTGTTTTTACAGATTGGCTGCAGAGTTGAGCCAACCCCTGCAGGCGGCCAAAGGCAGAGAGGCGCAGTATCTGGCCAATCCTCTAAATAGCTTTTCACTTATACGTCATATGCACGAGGATTGGAAGCATCTGTTGCAGTTTTTGCGTGAACCAGTAGGCGAAGGTATGTGGGCAAGTTAATCAGACCTATTACAACATTGTTTGACATTTGAAATCGGTAGAACAAATCCATTTTCTGCAAAAGCAGCGCTTAGAACTGCCCAAGCAGCAGGATGTGGAGCAAGCGGCCAAAAGTATACAGCGCATTCAAAGGGTCTATGCACTGGAGTCCGATGACTTGGTTAAGGGTCTCATCAACGGGGTGCAGTTCAAGTGAGTATCGGCCGTTTGCTTTATCAACAGCATTTACTAAGCAACATCAATAGTTCTTTCTTAGAGCCCCTGGATTCTTACCAGTTGGCCTCGACCATGTTTAAAGAACGTTATTATGATATGGCGGAAGAGTACCTGTGGACTATACTAGACCAACTGAGACAGTTAAGTGAACCAGAGCTGCGGCGCTACTCAGTGTTTGGACTGCAGATTAGCGAAGTCGCAAAACTCTATGCCAGATCACTCATAGGCCAAGGTAAGTATTGATAACTAAGCACCATCCATTCCTTACTCACAGCCCACAATCCACTCTCTGAACAGAACGCGAGGAAGAAGCGCTGACAGTGCTGCAAGTGCTATATGAGGAATTACAGCAGGAGAATCCGCACGAACTGCTTAATTTGTATAAAGCAGAGAATCTAACCCAAGCGGATTTCGAAGATGCCGATACACTTAATTATGAAAGCTTCTGTCGTGGCAGTTTTAAGCCCAAGCCAAGTCGCCTAATGTGCCGCTATAATCACACAACCTCACCCTTTTTACGCCTGGCACCATTTAAAATGGAAGAGTTGAGCTTGAATCCCTACTTGGTGATTTATCATGATGTGCTATCGGTGTCTGAAGCTTCAGAACTTGAGCAGCTGTCCGTAGGGCACTACTCAAGCTCGTTTACCTACAGTTATGATATCAAGGAGTACGTTGTTTCTGATTATCGCACTGTCGAGGCCGTTTGGTTACCTCACAACACTACCACATGGGATAATGATTTATTGAGGCGCATACGACAGCGCATTAAAGATCTGACTGGTTTTCAAGTACCTACAACGGAATTTATACAGATGCTTAATTACGGACCTGGTGGACATTATGGTGTTCATCATGATTACTTTGGCGATGACCCTTCATCTATTGATCAAACCATAGGCGATCGTTTGGCCACGTTGATTTTCTACGTAAGTTATTATCAGCAAAAGTTGGGTGTTTCGTATTGTTTTTGTATTTTTGAAGCTTAACGATGTGGAAATGGGCGGCGATACTGTCTTTCCCGATATGAAACTTTCGGTTAGACCACGGCTAGGCAGGGCTTTGTTCTGGTATAATCTGGATGCAAATAATGTGAATGGTGTGGAAAACCTAACATTACATGGCGCTTGTCCAGTGATTATAGGTCATAAGTTGGGTAAGTTTATTAAAGCTTTTATTGAATGCGTTTTTGGGAGTGTTTTAAAATTAAATCTCTTTTTGCAGCCATCACGCTCTGGATACACTCACACAATCAAATGTTCATTAAGCCTTGCTATGGTTAATAGACTCAGGTACAGCTGGTTAGTTTTTCTATCAAAATAAATGTTCTTAAGTAAAACATCTATAAAATAGTGCTCCAACTTTCTATTTGGCCTTATTAAGGTTTTACTACTTAATAGTTCTAAAAATAATTAAGAATTTATTTAGTGCGAAAAATCAGGGGGCTCAGGCCATTTGTTTGCTTTAAGTTACAAACTGTTGGTTCACAGCCCTATTATCGAAAAAAATAAAGTGCAATTGTCCAAGGGGAACATCGTGAAGACTTTATACATCAACTCAGTTAATATAAAAACCAAGATGGCTACGTTCTTTTTAATGTGATTAATAATCAGAAGCTGGTGCTTAAACTTTCAGAGCCTTTATTCTAGGTGCACCATCATTCACTATCGAGGAACTTTTTGGTCTGGAGCACCCCAAAAGTTGAAAAATGGGTTCACAGTTTTTTGCCAACTCTGATATTTACGCTTTGAAGTGAAAACCCTATTTTGTTGTTTGGCCTTATTAAAGCTTTACTACCTAATAGTTCTTAAAATAATAAATCCCTTCTGCAGTTAATCGTTGTGCCGCTAGGTGGCGCTATTATTATTCCTAACTTTAATATTGCCGTCATAAAGCCATTTTCAATTATCATCAGTGGCAAGCTCGGTACCTTATGGGGATTCATGACGTTTCAATTTTAGTAGAGCAACATTGGCCTGGTACGGTCGTTATGTGCATCAGTAATATCAGTAGTAGTACCCGTCACTTAAGCCACATGGACGGTAAAGGTTCATCCAGTCAAAATATGCCTTGCTAAACGGTCGGCATTATAGCTGTGGGATACCCTAAGGAGCATTTGGATCAGGCGCAGCTGCAACCGCTGGAAAATGCTATAGTTAAGAAGCTAGCCAAGTATGTCGAACAGAAGCTTATGTTTGATACAGTGCAGCATAGACCTGGCACGTTGATAGTGTATTGTACCAATGCGTTTAGTGAGAATTGGCTGATGCTGGTGACTCCTTAGATGAGGGCGGCAAGCTCATCTCGGTGGGCCTAGGTGATAAATCCAGGCAGACCATACTGGTTGACATATCATTGTTAGAAAGTCGAGACGCTCAGTAGGTCTTGAATTTTACTTGCAATGTTACGAGAAATGGAAAAACTGTTAACACTGCTCATCTGTTTGGCTATTTATCAGTGCGTTTACTCTGAAATTAATCTTTCGGAGGATAGGAAAACCTATATTAGTTCCAAGGAAAACCGTTTGGAGTTGATTGAGCAGGACAAAAAACTTATAAACAATCTGCATGAGTATGTAGACAAATTGCAAGAGAGAATAGATATTTTAAAGAGGTAAGTTCCAAACATGGAGATTTCTCCAAATTTTCGCATTCTTCTGTACCTTTTCAGATTGGCTGCGGAAATGAACGAATCACTGAAGGCTGCTGAGGGCAGAGAGGTGCAGTATCTGGCCAATCCCCTAAATAGCTTTTCACTTATACGTCATATGCACGAGGATTGGAAGCATCTGTTGCAGTTTTTGCGTGAACCAGTAGGCGAAGGTATGTGGGCAAGTGAATCAGACGTATTACCACATTGTTTCACATTTTAATTCCGTAGAACAAATTCATTTTCTGCAAAAGCAAAGCCTAGAACTGCCGCATCACGGGGATGTGGAGCTAGCAGCCAAAAGTATACGGCGCATTCAAAGAATCTATCTACTGGAGTCCGATGACTTGGTTAAGGGTCTCATCAACGGGGTGCAGTTCAAGTGAGTATTAGTCGTTTGCTTTAGCGGCAACATTTTCTAAGCTACATCAATAGTTCTTCCTTGAAACTACTGGATTCTTACCAGTTGGCCTTGAGTCTGTTTAAAGAACGTTATTATGATATGGCAGAAGAATATCTATGGATAATACTACAACAACTAAGACAATTAAGTGAACCAGAGCTGCGACGCTACACAGTGTTTGGACTGCAGATTAGCGAAGTAGCAAAACTGTATGCCAGATCACTCATAAGCCAAGGTAAGTGTTGAGTGCTAAGCACCAACCATTCCTTATTTATAGCCCGTGCCACACACTGAATAGAACGCGAGTTCGAGGCGCTGACAGTGCTGCAAGATTTACAGCAGGAGAGCCCGCATGAACTGCTAAGTTTGTATAAAGCAGAGAATCTAACCCAAGCGGATGCTAATAATGATGATTACCCTTATTATGCACGCTACTGTCGCGGCGATTTTAAGCCCAAGCCAAGTCGTCTACTGTGTCGCTATAACCACACAACCTCACCCTTTTTACGCCTGGCACCCTTTAAAATGGAAGAGCTGAGCTTGAATCCCTACATGGTGATCTATCATGATGTGCTATCGGTGTCGGAAGCTTCAGAGCTTGAGCAGTTGAGCATAGGGCACTACACAAGCTCGAAGTCCTACAATGTGAATCTCAAGAAGTATGTTGTTTCTGATCTTCGCACTGTCGAGGGCGTTTGGTTACCTCACGGCAATACCACATGGGATAATGATTTATTGACCCGCATACGTCAGCGTACTAAGGATCTGACTGGTTTTAAGCTACTTACAAAGGAACGTATACAGGTGCTTAATTACGGACCTGGTGGCCATTATGTTCTTCATACTGATTTCATTGGCAATAACAGTGCAACTCTTGCTGAAGTGGCAGGTGATCGTTGGGCCACGTTGATTTTCTATGTAATTTACTAGCAGCAAAAATTAGGTGTTTGGTATTATTTAGGTACTTTTTGAATTTTTACAGCTTAACGATGTTGAAATGGGCGGCGAAACTATCTTTCCCGATATGAAACTTTCGGTTAGACCACGGCTAGGCAGGGCTTTGTTTTGGTATAATCTGGATGGAAATAATTTGGCTGTGGATAAGCGCACAGTACATGGCGCTTGTCCAGTCATTATAGGTCATAAGTTGGGTATGTTTATAAAAGATGTTTTCGAGTGAGTTTTTGGGAGTGTTTCAAAATTAAATCTCTTTGCAGCCTTTACACGCTGGATACACTCAGATGATCAAATGTTTATTAAGCCCTGCTATGGTTAATAGGCTTATATACAGCTGGTCAACTTGTATAACGTGTTTGAAAAATGTCAATAACTGGTCTAAATTGTGTACTGTGAAATAAATTAAATTTGAAGTATAAAGTTCTAACGCTCAAATGTTTATCAAGTCTAAATAACAAACAAAATCCACAGCTGGTCACATTACGTTCAGTATTAAAAGATGGTCACACTTTTGTGCGAGTTCGCATTTAAATACACCAAAACGTACCGGCTAATAGTTTAATATACAGCTGGTCACACTTTTAAATGTTTACTAAAAAAAAACTACACCTGGTCACATTACATAAAATACTGTGAAATTTGGTCACACTTTTAAGTGACTTGACTTTTTAATAAACTCACACGTTCAACTGTTTATCATAGTTTAATATACAGCTGGTCACACTACCTACTACAAAAAATACAACACCTGGTCACATTACATTGAAGTTTTTCGTATGCCAGTTTCATTGATTTACAAAACCCATTGCACCATTAAGTGGGCAATTAAATTCAATTAGTCCCACACTTGGACTTGCACTTGGTCTTGGACAGTACTGGAACATCATCCATTTATCAAGACTCTCACGCATGGTTGCTCCTCCACAAGCAGCTGAACAACTTTTCACTTCAATTTCGTTTCGTTTTGCCGCTGCTAATAATTTCGCAGATTTATCGTTTTGCTGCCGTTTTGACTATTTGTTTGTGGACTATTATAGCTTTTGGCTAGGTCTTTGGGTTTGGTTTTCGGTTTCCTTCAATGGATTTACTGTGCCAGCCGCAAAACTTTTCCAACGCTAGAAAACTTGTGCAGTTTGTGCTCGGCGCGTGCTGAAAACTTTTCATTTCGATTTCGTTTTCAATTAAGATTGATTGCTTCCACTTGTGATTTGGCTCTGATGATTTAGTCGCATTTTGTTTGTACCAAAGAAAGTTTATTATTATTGCCCGAAAGTCGACAACATGCATTTATCTTGATTTCCACCTTTCTTCAAATTGAGTCATGCAAATGACTCTACTTTGAGTCAACTCCAAGTTAACTGAGATTCTCTTCCAGACAAGAGCTCTGCTCAACCTGTGTGCAATTTGACAAAAGGTAACAGCGGCAATTTATCAAAATATTCCTAAAGGGGGTTTAGGAATCTTGGGAGTAGGTGGATTCATTGTACAGCAATTGGCATGCGTGTGCCTGATGGCTTCTAGGTGTGTGTGGGTGTGGTTGAGTGTGTTTGTGGTGTGTGTGTGTGTATAAGTCTGCACTTGACTTAAATTGCTTTTTTCAATGCCAACTGCAAACGGTTGCTGCTCCGTCTGTTATTCGTCTTCATCATCAGCTGGTACAGTAGACGCTCACTAAGTAGAACTACTTGATGAAAAAGTTTCTGGAAAAAAATGCAAGCTTTTGGAAGATAAGTACACCAGACAGTTTCTAAAGGACCTCCTCATGAGCTTTACGTTGATGGGACTCATCGTCAATCTGTTTTGATAAGCAAATATGCCGGTTAACTTGAAAGAGTCAACAGATCCAGATCGTAATGCAAGTAAGAGTTCCTCATGTACTAGTCACAACCATTAATATAACATACTACAATGCCTTATTTTGCAGGACCTTACAGCTAAATAAGGTATCAATAAATTCTGTTGGGCGAAAAGGTGAGCTCGATTTAATCACTTAAAGAGTCAAAAAAGATGATAGAGATATAGACGCATATACAGGTGCACAGGATGTAATAATTTTGAAACGACCATATGTATGGGAATTGTGCTACCTCCATCTCTAAATCTAACACTTACTCTCTGCTAAGTCAGCTTACCCTCTCTAGGTACTACCGCTAAGTATGGGATAGGCCATCTGTTGTTTTCCAACTAAATTTAGCCATGCAGAGTGTACTACGTATCCAGATCACATTTGAACTCTTAGCAAGTGACACTGGTTATGCCACTTTTATATATTCCCTTCCTGACGAACCGATCTGCTCTAGATCAGATCTTATGATCACGGAACTTTTTCATAACAAGAAATTTAGAACTCTTCTCTGACGGCACCCCCTGTGGAAACTCCCGGTGGCAACAATCGTTCACGGATGGGTCCAAAATTGAGCAGGGTATAGGAGTTGGAATCGTTGGACCCAACACCAGAATCATTACCGCAATGGGCATCTGGCCCAGCGTCTTTCAAGCGGAGATTCATGCCATAGAGATCTGCGTCCTTAGCATCCTTCTCAGGGGAACTAGGGAAGCAAACATATAAATTTTTTCAGATAGCAAAGCTGCTATTAGGGCATTGTCATCCTCGAGCATCTCCTCCAGGATGGTTAAAGAATGCCACAGCTATCTCCATCCCTGTACGCCCAGAACAAAGTCGTGCTATGTTGTGTGCATGGACACTCGGGAGTGAATGGTAACACGATCGCGGACGACATCTCCTAAGCCGTTTTGTTGTATAGGTTGGTCTAAAAATTAAAACCATGATCAACAAATGGGCCGCAGGAGAACATAGGAAATACTGGTTCTCCATTCCGGGGCTTCGTCAAAAGTGCTTGTCAAACCTCTGGATGCGATGAAGATAGAAGATCTTGGCAGAGCGGACATGAAGCTCCTGGTAGCTTACCTATCTGGCCATCACACTGTTAGATACCATCTACAGACAATTGTCGAATCAGACTATTCAGAGTGCAGGATCTGTCTAGAAGACGATGAAACCACCAGACATATTCTCTGTGACTGCCCAGCGTTGGTATGGGACAGATCCAGTCATATGGAAAAGGTACGGACTAGTCCCTTCCATCTCAGGTCAATACCAACAAAAGATCTACTGCTATTCATGCGGAAAGCGGAAAGTCTTTAACTTAAGGGTATGGTACAAAAGACCTTTTGGTCGTAGTGGCCCACCTTTTTGTGAGGAACCCTTTTAGGAAAAAAAAAACCACGAAACCCACAGATGGCCCACCCTGTACGAGGTGTGTTCAAAAAGTATCGCAGATTTTTTGAATTTTCGCGGGTAACGTATATTCGAATTTAGATTTTTTTGTGGCGTTATGTTGGTAGACTCATGTCTCTCACTTATGCCGACAAGCTCGGCCATTTTGAATGTTCACTTAATTGTTCACAGCTGCTTTGCTTGCACCTGTTTTGGCTCGTCTTCGATTTTTACTTATTTAAAAAAATGGATCAAAGAACCTGTATCAAATTTTGGGTGAAAAACTAAATTAATTGCGCGTATGCATTCCGAATGTTGACTGTGGCATACGGAGAAGCTACCTTGGACCGAAGCAATGTTTATCGGTGGTACAAAATGTTCTCAGAAGGCCGAGAAGATGTGAATGACGAAGAGAGTGCCGGACGCCCGAGCACTTCAACAACAGACGAAAATATTGATGAAGTGAAGTGAATGGTATTGGCCAATCGTCGCTTCACCGTTAGAGAAGTTGCTGAGGACCGAGACATATCGATTGGCTCGTGCCATTCGATTTTTATCAATGATTTGGGCACGAAACCGAAATTGCTCAGTTTCGACCAAAAACAGCATCGCATGAACATTGCTAATGAGATGTTTGTACAGAGGGTCATAACTGGCGACGAATCGTGGGTTTATGGTTATGACGTGAGTATTCCCCAGATCTGGCCACCTGTGACTTTTTCTTTTTCCCTTAACTAACGATTGACGAGATAAAGACGGCATCGAAGGAGGAATTGAACAAGATAAAAAAAATAATTTTTGCTTCGAAGATTGAGAAACCGTTGGCACAAGTGTATAATATCTCATGGGGATTACTTTAAAGGGGACAAAATAGATTTTCATATTCATAAATAAATAAATAATTTTTGAAAAAACACAAAATTCGCGATACCTTTTGAACACACTTCGTAATTTTTCAGATAAGCTAAATAGAGAATCTTACGTTGTTTATTTAAGAGTATTCAAAAAGCTTGGGCAGGACAACGTCTGCCGGGCTCACTAGTATCTATATAATAAAATAAAGCTATCTTTGTGCTGCCTTTATTTTAAGACATGCGTTCATATCAATGTCCCACTGTATCTTTTTTTGTTGTTGTTTTTGCCTTGGTTCGTTTGCCTGTCACATGTGGAGCCAAATGTCATTTCAGCAAAATCCCTCAAGTCGTTCGTCTGCGTTTTTCTTGTCTAGTATCTTGGTTGGGCTCACATACACACCCACACACTCTCAAACACACACACACACTGACTCACACACACAAACACAGATTTATGCAAGAGGGAGAGAAAGAGAGTGCAGAGGTGTGTGTGAATGAAAGACAACATTGTAAATGTTGGCAGCATTTTTCTGCGGCTGTTTAAATTGCATTGGGGAAAAGCTTGACTTGGAGCACAATGAACAGAGGAAGCAAAAACAACAACAACAAGAAAAACAACAACAAATGAGCTGCACAAAGCAGCTTTTGTTTGCATGTAACTGTCACTTATGTCAGTCCGTCAGCAGCAAAGGTGCAATGAGGTCTCTAAGGAGACTTTATTCCTTGTGGGTGACAAGCAGCTCATAAATTTATGCATAAATTGCCCACTGTGCATCATAGCCTACTTTTTTATAAGTTTTTTTGATTTTTCGAAATTTATTTAAAGTTGTTATTGCTACAGTATTGGATATAAAAAGCGAAAAAAGGAAAGGAATCGCACGAATATTGTTTGTTATTAGAGTTTTGAATGAATGCTATTTTAAACCTCTTACCACAGAACAAGGTAGGGAAACAACAAGCCATTCTATCAGCTTTACGCATAAGATGTCGAAAAAATGGAATGATCAAGATTTTGGTCATGCAAAGATTCTTAAAGGGAACCCACTTATCCCCGAAAGTACAGACTACTGCATACCGCAAAAACATTTTACAACTAACTTCAGAGCCTATATTCCAACCAGAGAGGAGTGGAATACTGGGGTGCCAGGCCCAGCAGGCTCGATAAAGGTATACACGGACGGTTCCATGCTAGACGACCGTGTTGGGGGAGGCGTCTACGTTGAGGATTTCGACATTAGAATTGCTTTTCGGCTCCCGGACCACTGCAGTGTCTTTCAGGCTGAGGTCACAGCAATCCGGGAGGCTTTAACAACAATAAAAAACCTACACTTCTATTCTGAAAAGAGCCCATTGCACATCTGTTATCCGTGCCATCACGGGACACTGGTTGGTAGGAGACCTCGCATTCCGGTTGAATGCTCACCACCATGACTTCTGTAGAAGCTGTGGCGGATGAAGACGAGCAGGAGACGGTGGAACACGTCTTCTGTCACTGTCCTGGACTGGGCAGTAAAAGATTTAGGATTCTACAGTCACACTTTCTAGACGATCTATCTCAGCTCTCTGAACAGAGTCCAAAATGCCTTTTAAGGTTCATTCAGGCTGCCGGATGGCTTCCTCAACTTTCGTAGGGGACCTCTCATGTGGGGAAATGTGGTGAATTAGCTCACTTTAGCGGCATTGCAAAGAGCCTATCCTTGGCCCAACTGCCGCCCTAACTTAACCTAACCTTTGAATGAATATTTTTACTGTACTTCGTCCCTTTATAATTGTCTCTTATTTCTTTGAACATCCTTAGATCTCTTTCTTTTCTATAGAATTGAAAAATTTGTCAAATTTTGATTAAATCAAATGAAAATGCCGGCACTTTTCACTTAGGCAGCAACACGTGAACATCTTTTATATCCATTTACTGCTAAAAAATTGGCAACAATTTTTCAAAACCCACAGTCTGTCAACCGCATCATAAGCACCCAGAACCACCCTCACCAACCTGAGCAGCTTCCTTCCCATATACCCGAACCCCAGTCACTAAACAACCACGCAAAGTCTTAGGTTAGGCTACACCTTGTGATATGCGTCTGTCCCCCCACTCACGACTCCTCACTTTGTCATGCCAGAATTTCCGGATACACAATACTCCCCATGTTTGTTCTGGTAATTTGATATGCTGCGGTTTACATTTTGTTTTTTTATTTGACACAAACGATTTACATGCACAATTTGCAATTTAGTTAAAATTTTTTAAGATTTGCGCAGATTTAGATGAATGAATTGTTTGGCTTTTTGATGGCTTATGAGCGTTGGCTCGTGGTCCTGACTGTGCGGCAAGGACTCGTATTATTTACAAACAAAATGCTTCACCTTCAACTGAGCTCTTCTTGCTTGTGTCTTGGGGCACGCTGCAAAAGACACTCGGCAAATTAATTTACTGCAGACTCCGTTCAAGCAGCTGGGTGTGGTCCGGACTCGCCTTGGCAGCTTTGTTCCTTTTTGCGTGGCATGGTTTAAATTGGTTTCGTGTTCTTCGTCCTGGACGCGCCCACTTGTGGCATTGCTCCGTGTCGTCTGCGCGCTATTTTTTTCTCAAGTCTACGCGGTTTTTAATTTGATTTTTTGCACCTTGGCTAATTGCAATTGGATGCGCTTAGCGTCTTCGTCGCTGCATGGCGTTGACAGTTTTGAGTGCCAACCCGGGGATAAAGTTGTGAAAAATCTCTTGAAATTTAAGTGCTTTAAATGATGGCCACCAAAACCAACAGCAAGTATAAAAAAGATGCTACCATATATCCGTAGAACAACAGCGCGTTAATGGCAGTTTTATGACCGGAATGGGGGTTCTAGCTCTGCGGGCAGCTGTTACCAGTGCAAATATTTTGTCAGTGGTTAGGGCCAAAAATCTAATCTATGCAAGCCAAACACAAACAACTCACACGCACAGACTTGCACTATTTTTTAACCAAATACACTTTCTAGAGTAAAGGGGCATATTGCGTTTATTAGCAAGTATGTAACAGGCCCCAAAAGTCGATAAGCAATAATAATTATTAATTAATGGTTTTTTCCTTGTCGCGCAGAAATGCAGAAGTGCCCAACAAATTACGAACGACTACGTAAAGAATGGCACTTGTGCCCAAAACTGCCTTGCCAAAACTATATATATTTTTTTGGGGGTCTGGAACTGCATCAACCGCACCACCCTCTAGTTACTATAATAAATAATGAAGTTTATCGACAATAAATAATAACTTTTCTTATCATCAATCTTATTTTATTTAAAATTAAAAAAACGTTTAACGTTACAAAAAAGACAAGAGCTATTGGTAAGATAAACAAAATAACCAAAATAATTACATTTTTATCGCTGTAAATCTCTCATCGATATCTTATAGATAGACATGCGCTCCTAATAGTCCGAAAATTTTTGTAATGTAATTTCTTACGATCATAAAATTTTTCTTCTCAGAGTCATGGGCTTGACAATGTCACATTATTCTCAAAGATATCTTATAGATAGACAAACGGTCCTAATATTGTGACGAGGAGGTTGGTAAGATTGTTTTTAATGAGGCCCTATGCTCCTCAAGCAATTAAAGGAATAAAAGAGAGCTTTTCTTCTCAGAGTCATGGGCTTGGCAATATCTTGATGTTCGATGATCCTATATGAGTGGTAATTTTTCATTCCCTCATAAAACTCTCTTTGACATCTATAAGATAGGCCACTTTTAAATGCGGATGACTCTCATTTCTGTAAAAACTCAAAAGTGAATTCCTCTATATCAAAACTGAGGAAGCTTATTAGACAAATAAGTTGAAACTAATCGTCCCAGCGGTCCCTGTCTCGAACCTTCGAACCGTCCAGCAGCAAAGCCCCTAAAACCATATTATTTCTCAAATCCTTCAGCCTTCATCATTACAGCACAAAGCTTCCAAAGGAAGAAGATGATAATGAAGATGGTGATGCTGCAAAAAGCTCGGAAAGCTCATTGTGATCAGCGAAGACATATACCTCTGCAATCTTGGTTTTCATCTTCGCCAATGGAGCGAAGCAAAAAGTGTGCTAATCCAGAAGATGAACTTCTTCCCCTGGGAGTTTGGATGGTAGCCCCATAACCAATGGACACCACCACGCACAGATGACGCGCATGTACCACCACTGGGGCAAGTCGCATCTGGCCAATGACCGGATCGAATGAAAATAAAAATGACTGAAATTACCGAAACCAACACAACAGAAAGAAGGCTCTTCTGGGGGTCCAAAGTTCCCAAGAGTAATAACAAAGTGGAAAATATAACATCGCTTTGAAAATAGTTTCCTTATACCATACATTTTCGATGGATGAAGTTCTATAAAATTACTTGCGGAGTATGCGAAAATGTCTTCAGGCTCAAAAAATATTGTGATAAAACTTTTATTAATTTGCTGCTTTTCCGGAATGTTTTTAAGATAAATGTTGACTATAGTATATCATTCGTCAACTACTTTTGTGGCGATTCGGGAAATAGAAGCAAAGTTGGAGAAGCCGATTCAGCCGTTGACATTTGAAACTACTTGTGGGACAAAAAACAACTCGCAGAGATCTTGTTCCTCAACTTTTAAGTCGCTTTGACCATATGAGCTCTGTAGGGCAACTTTGACTAAAGTTAGTAGATAAATTAGAAAGGTCGATACTTCCTCCCTTCTAACCCGGTTTCTTACAGTCTTAAGTGATGCCTAAGAGGCTGTAACCCAATTACATGAACCAAATTTTGCAATTTTCGAAGCCCTCCTAACCAGTATATACGAAAAAAAAGGTCCATTATATCTAGAAAAAAAAGTTATTTCCCTACCGAATATTATTAGCTACTACATTTAGGTTGGTCGCCTGGGTTGGGTGACAAAGCGTGGTGTTTTCAATTGGGTATGGTCCCAAAGAATGTTGGGCATTACGATCTTAAAAATCTATAGATTTTGTCAAATTGAGGAGAAATTATCACAATCATATCGTAGGATCGTAGGTATAGATTCTCAAGGCTTGAAGTTTCTTCGGCTCAATCAATCAGATGAGTGAGTTTTCTTTTTTTTTTTTTAAGTGTTTTGAGGCTAGCGGCGGGCATAGTAGATTCTTAGGTTTACAATGTAGTTTGCTTCAATAATATTATAATAATCAAGTACATACTTCATGGGATTTCCATCTCAGAAATTAGTTTTATGCATTCCTCAAAAATGAAACAGAGTATACAACAGTCGATCACCATCTCCAGTAAAGGCTCCAACAACGTCTGTCCCAGTCGCATTTAAGTACGCATATTTTTTTTTGGTTTCCTTTCGTGTTGCCCGTTTTTTCGTTGCATACTTTCGAGCGCGGCTCAGTTAATTGCCCCTTGAAGAATACCAGGCTACTGGTAGCACGTTGATGCTACCTATGGCTGCCCCAGCGTGGCAGACAAAAGCAGTTTAAGCTAGCCGGAACTTTCAAATAAAGCCGTGTGTGCTCCATGTATGTGTCTGTGAGCACGTTTAATCGTTTGCTTCTGACCTGCGAGGCAGCCCCAGGAACATCAGGAGCAACAACAACAAGGACAAACAACGTTACGAGTGGCCCGCAGCAGATTGAATCCTAATCGAGGTTTTGACTTTGGTTACGTTGCGTAAACACGCAACAACCGTTAGTCACACAACACAGATACACACACACATGGATACACACACTCTCACACACACTTATAATGCACTTTATTGTAGCATACTTGGTGCTTTTTGGTCCTGTCGCGTTTAGGGTGCAATTTCCATCGCACTTAGGTAGATAGGCTTGGTCCATGTTTCTGATACAGTCCGTCTTTGGTCCTTTGCTGCAGCTTGCGGTTTGGCCTTTGCCTTTGGGTATCGTTTTGTGGCATTTTTGGGCGAGTGTCCAATGTGGCTCACTTCCTGCTGTGCCTTGACATCTGTCGTCGGTGTCGTTGCTGTTGTTTGGGTTGTTGTTGTTGTTGTTGGCAAGACTGCAGGTCTAGTCGGAACTGAAGCACTTTAAGGCATGGAATTGAATGAAGGTGAAGGTTATGATAGGGCTAGGTTAGGGTGACTATCGAATAGCCCAAAGCTCAATCACGATGAATTTAGAAACCTGAAAGAAATGCGTTGATGAAATACATTGGAATAGTATGGAATCGAAGTTAATTATATCGAAATGAGCTCAAATCGCATAAAAATCACAACAATAAAAACGGAAGATTCGAATGAACCAAAAATTGGTTAAGCCGTACCAGAGATAAGAGGTAATTAGGATAGAAGGAGACTTCGGACGATGTTTTTCCGAGGAAGCAAAGCATTAGCAATAGATCAAATACTGCAAATGTTTTTTTGGTGAAATAAATAATAATGATCTACTGAAGCTTTCTGAGATTAAAAAAAGGAGAAACTTTTTTTAAATCTACGGGCTATTTTAGATTATTAATCTGATTACTGATTACGGTGACAATTAATCTGATTACTAATGACGACTCTATGCTCTACAGGATAACAGAAAAGTATAAATCCAATGATGACCACATATATTTGGAACAACGGACTTGGGATGATGGGATGATACAATTTGTGGCGTATCCCAAGAACTTATGCGAAATAGAAAAATCTTACAAAATAATTTTCTCAATGAATTTTCTCATAACTTTCAAAGTTCATTCCAGCGAAATGCTCATAATTTTGCTTGTCTAGAGTTTCGTATCAAAATGAGGGATCCATTTTAGCCGAGTTAGGAAAACCCACTGATTGCTGTTCCCGGCTAATAACTAACGCATTGTTAGAAATAGTAGTAGTAAGAACAGCTTATTCTATTGGTTCCAACTTCAAAGGAGATATTATCTACAAGATGCGATATTTGAGTGTTCGAAATTGGTCTAAACAATCCTGAATTTTCAAAAAAAAAAAATTTTATTGTTTATAGGATATAGAAGAATTTATTTAGGGATCCTATCTTAGTTTATCATTAAAATTTAATTTATTCTTTTGGATCATAATCTGGTGGTGCAACTGTGACCTTAATTTTCACCTTTTCATATATCAAGCCTGTAAATCAAGGTTCTAGTTTCCAATCCTTTCATTTATAATCTTTCCAATTTTGTTGGTACCTCTTCTATTCCTCTCCCGATTCCCTGCTATACTATAATAATAACCCAGACCAGTTAATCGAGCACTCTCGGATCTGTCCGCGAATATTAGCCTCATGACCCACCTGCCTTTATTTTCCTTGTATGTTGGAGTTATTATATTCTTGTCCGATAATAGTTAAAAACTGATAGATGGATACATTTTTTAATTTAAAATGAGTCTAATCCTTACTAAATAATTAGTTCCCGTGAAGCTATTGCATCTCTATTTGCTGTATTTATTATTGTTAATATTTCGGCAAAACTTTAATTCCAATTTAATCGTCAAGTTTGCGCTTTTACTGTTGGGATATCCTTAAAAGTTGAATCAATATTGAACTTACGCGCACAGCAACTGCAGCTGTTGACAAGTCGACCTTAGCACCGCTCGCAATTCCAAGTCCCCCAAATCCAGTTCACTCCTCGACTCTCTCCAGCTGCCACTTAAGCTCCTCTGTAACTCACGTAGACAGGCAGCAAATACAGTAACTATTTCGAATAGACACACACACAGATACACAAACACACACACACACACACACACACACACACAAACACACACACGCATACAACTTTTGACAGTTTAAAGTTTGGTAACCTTCCTCCCCGACACATCCCATACCATTGTTTGTTTGTTTTTTGTTGTTGCTGGCAACTTGTGACACAAAAGGCGCCTCTCCTGCAGCTTCTTCTCTGGGACTTCCTTTCTCCAGACATCATTTTACAGCGCCCTTTTGTATGCAACAACGCGTTGACTTTTCCTTGTTCCTGCAGCCCCTGCGACCTTCACACACACACAAAGACGCACAAACTTGAACATCACGTAAGAAATGCTTGTATACTTTTGGGCTGGTCAGAAGCCCCTTCTCTTACAGCCCTTACCATTCCACTCAACTCCCCCCCACTATCTTTTACTTTTGTACATCAATTTCAGTTATTTCTTTTTTTTTTTTTTTTCATATATTCTATACATAGATATTTTTTTGCGTAAATTTGCTTTTACTTTTACGTCTTTCCTTACGTCTTTGACTTTGCTTTGTCGCCGTCTCCGCTGCAGTTTTCCGAAAAGGTCAGACATTGTCAGTTAAGTGTCCATGTCGAAAAGTGTAGTCGAACACTTGGAGTGCTTTTTACAATTTTTCCTTCTTCTTTTTTTTTAACTGACGCCAATGGATCTTACAGCTCCCCGTAAACATCCCGGCATTGCAGTTATGTTCATGTTCTTGTCTTTGGCGATTATTGAACGGCTCTTCGGTTAGGTGTCAATGTGCAAAGTGGAATTATGGTAAATGGTATTCAAAAAGTTTGCAGTCCCCTTGCTCAATGGATATACTCAAATGTAAAAGTAGTTTTACGTAGAAACATGCATGTGAGAAGCCATATACTAAGTAGCCAAAGTGGGTTCTCTAGCCAAGGACTCGAGTTGGAGTTGGGTAAGGAAACTAAAAATGAATCCCAATTTTGTACAGTGAAATGTTTACGAGGTTTTAGTCAGATGTATTTGAACAGTCACGGTTTTCATTTTGTATTGCATTTTGTTTGTTTTGAAGTTACGGCCTGAGAATTACATAATTTTATAATAATTAGAAGTATATAATTTTTGGCATTGATGGTTCTTAACGGTTATAAACTTAGCAAGAACACTTTGACTAGATGATTTCGAGAAGTGACTTGGGTCCATTATATCCATTAACAATCATATTGTGTATGCAGATATTTAAATAATAATTCGAAATCGAAGCTGTTGGAAGTCGATTCCGATTATACAAAATTTCTTTAACTCCACGAAATGAAACTAAAAGATAACAACCCTTTTTACGAGGTGGATTGTTCGAAAATATTGTCATTAGGATTAGAAGAAGTTTATTCCTGTGGTCTTATTAGATGATACAGAGACGACCAATCTGTTGCTCCGAAAAATAATAATAATGGTCATACCCACGCAGAGGCGTCATGATTGACTATATCCTTTGAAGCGACATCGTTGGACCTATATTGTGAAGCTGTTTAAGACGTAGATTGGATCAGCATAATCAACGTTAATGAACGAACGGAAATGGACATGGATAGGCCACTCTCTGAGAAAGCCTGAGTTGGACTCAACTCGAACTGAAAGAGCTTGGAGTCCCCAAGAACAAAGAAGATGCAGAGGCAGCCCAGCTCACACATGGCGCAGACAAGTTAATCAGGAATTGAAAGGTCTAGAAACGAACTGACATCATACGGCCCTCTAGTCCTTGAAAGACTTATAGTAGCTTATAAATATATTGAATCTCGAAAGCAAATCTAGGTAAGTTTATTCTCTACTCTATTCCGAGTAACTTAAGTAAAGGTAAAGGAATTTAGATTGGTCAGAAGTATTAAACTTACTCTTAGTCTCTAAGGTCTGTCTCTATTTTTCACCAAAGCCTTTTAGAAAAAAGAGTTATTTTAAACTGGTGGAAATGTGCGAAATATGAGGAAGGAGATTCTGGGCAGCCCCAAGTGGACAAAAGCGATTCATATACCCACGGCCAAACGTATGTCCATACTTCCAATTGTTCGGTAAATATCAATCATCAGTAAATTCAGACCGTACACAGCGAAAATAGTTTCCAAATAGTACCTTAGAAACCAAATTTTGAGAAGGCCTTGTACCAAAAACATACGCTTAGCTAAGATTTCTACAATAATGATTTGATTCTCAGGAATAATTTTCTGCATTTTATCAAAAATTTTTGTTTTGTTTTATGAATAATGTTCAAATTTTTGAAATAAATTGGTGAACTTGTCATGATAATAATGATCTCTCATGATGTCAAGAGAAAGTTAGGGTATCTGCATATCTGGGCATTCTGGGATGCAGAAATTTTTGAATTATAAAGAATGATACGATCATGTACCAAAGTCATAGTACATACCGACAAACTTCTACACTATCCTCTTCTATAATGAACGGTAAGGGTAATGAAGGTTTTGGGGTGCGCAGTCTATTCAAATTCTGCTATTGTGGCGGTGGTATAGAAGCCGTAAAAATCATCGAAAATCTCGTATCTGGTACAAAGCTTATTGTTATTGAGACCTGGTATTTATTCTGGGAATCTTTGCAATTTCATTACTTGAGCACCTGGCAACTTATATTGACTCTTCCAAATGGTTCCAAAGGCAGCTTTTCCCTTTTTTTGTCGAGGTCGTCTCAAACACCCATATGGGAGCTATATAATTTATCCCCGATATCAAAAAAATAAAATAAACTTGTCTCCTATTGAATATTATGGGATCTAATGTGAAAGTTTGGTTACTCTAGCTCTTACCATCTCTGAGATCTAGGCGTTCAAACGGACGGACGGACAGACGGACGGACAGACGGACGGACGGACGGACGGACAGACGGACGGACAGACGGACATGGGTATATCGACTTCTCCATTCACCCTGATCATATTTTGGGTAACTTTGGGGTGTCTCTGACGTCTCCTTCTATATGTTACATATATTTTCGGCTTGCACAATCTTAATATACCCTTTGTACCATACGGTACAGGGTATAAAAACAGTATCGCCCGAATGGTCATCGCTGTATCGTAATTTTCGATGGATCTTTATTTGACGAAAACTCAGCTGGCTGTTCTCCCATCTATTGAAAGAATAAGCTACACTGACAATGGTCCGTGGGCTACTTGGTAAGATTGTTAATCTTAATTGTTAGATCTGCATGCAAAATTCAGCCCATAGTGGTCCTAGCAAGGTGTAATTCTTGCGAAAGACAGCGCGATGATGGTCCCGGCGACTCGTCGGCAGTACCACATTAAAGCGCTCTTCAGATTCTAAACGATCTATGACTATAATTAAGTTTACAAGTTTTAAACTTGACATACGACGAAAGCAACTATTTTGGAATTTGGCCAGGTATGTTCCGAATTATGAGTGTTTAACAACCAAACTAACAAATAGCCCACCCTATACTAATTTTACTCCAAAATAAGGTTAAGCTACATAAATATTTTTTTTATATTGCAGCAAAAGGTTTCTTATAGAAAGTTATATTGCTTGTTTGTATTTAGATGAAAACTCTAGTCCTTGCCAATCGTAGGAAACTCGGTCTCAATTAACTCATAGAAGCAGCAAATATAAACTATTATCTTCATTTGTAGTCCCCCCAAAAGCTGACCTATATTCACCCTCCGTACTGTAAATACCTATAAATTTATAATTTTTTTCGCACCATCTCGGAACTAATACAAAAGCAATTACAACAACTGTGAAAACAACAAAAACATTGGAAATAATTTGTAGTTTTAATGTAATCGACCGCAATTTACGTCAACTTAATGTGTGTGTGTGAGTGGGAGAGTGTAGGTGTGAGAGAGCGCAGGAGAGTGAGAGTTCATTTGCTGCTCCATTTCGTACGCCTAGGTAAGATTTATGTATGTGTTTGTGGGAAAGAGGGCGTTGATTGTACATGTGCAGGCAAGTGTGCGTGTGTGTGTGTGGGAGAGTGTGAGTGTGTAAGTGCCTCAAGTGTGTGCAACGCAATTTGGTGAAAATATCAAATTTCGCTAAGGCAACACTAACGCAATCACACTCATACGCTGACAAAAGCCTAGTAAACACTTTTACTTTTATATTTTTTGTGTTTGTGTGTGCGGTTGGACGTTGAAAAGTAAACAGAAGGTTAATGGATTTGACACACGGTTCAGCTGAAGAGAGCGGGAGAGTGAGCGGGAGAGAGGCTGCGCCACTTGTGCGTGAAATGGATATGCTTTCAGCCGTAGTAGTTGTAGCTACACTTGCTGCTCCTTGAAGTTTACGGCTCTACTCAGATTTCCCGGCTCCATTTGCAGGACTTTGTTTAAGACTTTAAGTTAGAGTAGCTTGTTTGCTCCTCTGCTCCTTTTTTTGTTTATTTAAACTTTCGCTGCACGTTCCAAATGCCACAAGCTGCAGCCAAAAAAAAAAAAAGTTCCAATCAAGTGTTGTGCCGACTCCTTGTCTGGCTGACAATTGGCCAGCTCGGAGATAGAGCAATAGAGTGAAGCAACGCCTGAGGCGCTTTGGTACCCCAGCGAGACGTGAGAACTGCAAATGTTTACAAAATGTTGCGCACTTTTTTGCGCCAATTTCACTCACCGTACAAAATTCACTGCAATCCTGGCCAAAATATATAAATCATGTGCGTGTGTGTGTGAAGAAGGTGTTGCTATAGTCATAGCCATGCTCTGCTCGGCTCGCTCCTCACACATTTCCCACTGACAGTTTTAATGCCCTGCATATGAAGTTCTCTCTGCGGCTGTATGCTGCCTCCAGCTCATCGCCAGCTTTACGGCTCTGAACTTTTATGATTTCCTATGTTACGTGCAGGATGCGGTGCGCACTTGTAGCATATGTGTGACGTTTCAATATCCTGCTGCGTGATTTTTTATTTCCATATATAGCTCGGAGTGTGTGCAGTCTGCTCCTCGAAGCTGGAACTACGTGAAAAGTCGCAAGTCACAAATCAAAATTCTGTCGCGCCCGCCTCCTGCGCTTCTTGTTGTTGTTTGGTTTTCACTTGTTTTTGTTGTTTTGCTACATTTAGGCCTTTGAGCTGTCTACTTAGTCGACGTTCCAGGGGGGGTCTTCTATGGGATCTGTGGCCAAAGCACGGCAGCAGCCAATAAATCAAAATGCGAATTTTTTGTGCTCATAACTTGATTTTTATCCTATTTTGTGTTAGTTGTTGATTTTGTAATTTATGTCACGGTATGACGACTGAGCTGGGGGGCAGGAAGCAGTGGGAAGACGAGGAATCTGGCGCAGGCGATTTGCAGACAATTTGGAAGGTTTTTTTTATAGATATTAAAACTTTTTTAAAGGCACTTAAAGTTGATGATGATGATGCGAGTTATTTGCAATGAGAACTTTATAAGCAAATTTTGGGTACTATTTGCATTTAATAAAAAAACATTTGAGTGTTTAAGGATGTGAAGCAACTTCTTTGGGCCTTGAAGCGAACATACTCTACTATAATTTCAAATTACTTTTGAAACTTAATTTAATATTCTTGACTCATTTAGAAGATGTGGCTTGCCAAAGAAACTTCTAAAAAGAAAAATCTAAATATTGAGCTATCGCTGAATCAATAAAAACAACGAGATTACTAATTTTAAAAAGTCGACTTATTCAGTGGCCAGGATTTCTTATTTTCGATTTGTATTCGAATCTTGGTCTCAAGACATCGTGATGCTTAAGTTAAATTTTTATGCGTTTTTCCACTGATGTCAATCGAACTCCCACCTCCTATATAGCGATTATCTCCGATATTCCTAATTATTTCATTTAACTGGCGGAATTTCTATTGCGCTCCTAACCATTTTCGAGGTAACTTTCAGAGTCTCGATGCTTCTTATGCTATGTTACATTTATTTAATTATCTTTATGTAAATCTTCCTTGAGTTGAGCTTAAAACGTTGAATTAATATCGTCTTGAAATGTACCAGAACGGATATATTTTCCACGAGACTATTTTTTGTTAGATATTCATACAAGAATAATTTTTACGCAAACTACACTTTAAAAAATATGCTACCGCTGTACCTATATTCACCACCGCTCTACCTCATGTTCGTAGACTTTGAGAAGGCCTTTGACCGAGTTAACCGCGAATGGATCTGGAAATCCTTAGATAGGAGAGGGATTCCCCCGAAGATTGTTGCTGTTATAAAGGAGTCCTATCATGCCGCAAGATGCTTCGTTCTACATAATGGACAGCTCTCTGACTCTTTCGAAGTGCGACAGGGAGTAAGGCAAGGGGATATTCTTTCGCCATTCCTGTTTTTACTGGCGTTAGACGATGTACTGACTGCCACCGTTGGTACAACTGAGAGACACGGTATCTAATGGAGACCTTTTGAGAGGCTAAGCCATTTGGATTATGTTGACGATATCTGTTTCCTGGCAAGTACCAACAGCGGGATGAACGAGATGTGTCAATTACTGCAAGTGAATGGAGAGATGGCTGGTCTTAGGATCAACTGCAACAAAACCAAAATAATGCAAACTGAGACAGACGCCCATTGAGGAGGTCAAACAGTTTATCTATCTAGGAAGTTCTGTATCGTCAGACGGAGGAACGGATCTGGATGTTAACAGCAGAATAAGTTAAGCCCGCAGCGCCTTTGGAATGTTGTCTTCAGTATGGAACTCTAGTCAAATTTCCCTACGCACCAAGTTAAGGCTCTTCGAATCCAATGTCAAATCTGTACTGCTGTATGCCTGTGAAACCTGGAAAGTCTCTACCTACATCACAAGAAGTTTACAGGCATTTGTAAACCGCTGCCTTCGATGCATTCTTAAGATCTGATGGCTGCAGATTATATCGAATCAAGAATTGTGGCGCATAACGAGTCAAAAGCTTTTGGATGTCGAAATTAGACAGCGGAAGTGGATTGGCCACATGTTGAGGAGACCAAACGACAGCATCGTGAGGCAGTCCTTCGAATGAAATCCTCAAGGTAACCGGCGAGTTGGTAGACCAAGTACTACTTGGAAATCAACAGTATTGGCCGAAGCTGCAACACAGCGTAGAACGTGGCCACAGCTGAAGTACCTTGCTGCAGATCGGGAAGGATGGAGGAAGTTTGTCGCCGCCCTATGCCCCAACAAGGGTTGAAGGTCTTGAATAAGATGCCTATAATCAATTATTATCTAAATTTAATTCCCAACAGTTTTGAATATATTTAGATTCGGTTTTTATTTAAAGCCGGTAAAACAATTAAAGTCTGCTTTAATCTCTCCTGCTGAAAATGGCGGACTAATGTAATTAAAAACCATTAAAAAATATGAATCCTGAGATAACGCAAAACACTATGAAAGCATAATGAAAAGTAAGCGTGAAAATAGCTCTTTAACAAAGCAGAAAAAAAAATGGCGAACTCTGTACACTCTTTAAAATTTGTTTCTTAGATTAGGAAGATCTAGAGCCTTTACTTGATAAAAAAAAAACTAGTAAATACGAATAGTCTGGACTTAGTCATAGAATGATTAAAAATGTTGACTATATAATCTAAAATAGCCCTATTATAGCTCCTACTGGAATTTAGATTAAAATAAATTTTTTTCCGAGATTTCTGACCAATCGATCAAGAAAAAGTCTCTCAGATAAGATATAAAAACATGGTGGCAGAAGAAAAAGTTGGTTGTAGATTCGAATGCCAGAGCAACTCTTCAATATGTTTTTGGGATCGCTAAATCCCAATTCGAGATTCAAAAACCTCAAGAAAACCGATAAGAATCTAAGAAAAACCAAATCTTTTAAATTAAATTTTTTTTTGATCAGTCTGATTTGATCATCTTCGAGAGTGTTTTAGTTATAGGTAATAATATTAGGTGAGTGTAAAGATACCTTAAAATAATTGTGCTTTTTTATGTTAATATCTAGTATTGGGTGTTTTATTAAGACCTTTTTTTTTAATGATTTGGCAAATGCAAATTTCAAAAGAATGATAGGATCTTTATTTATGATTTCGAAAGGATATTTTATGGCATTTATTTTTTAAAAATAATCTTGTTCAAATGTTGGCCGCAACTGCGTTTTAAATGGTCCATCCTGAAGGTCCAATTTTCCATGACTCGTTCAAGCATTTCCACTGGTATTTGGCCAATAACACGAGTAATGTTGGCTTCCAAGGCCTCAATCGTTGCTGGTTTGTCCACGTTAACTTTTGACTTTACGTAACCCCAAAGAAAAAAGTCGAGCGGTGTGATATCGCACGATCTTGGCGGCCAAGGTACGGGTCCCGTACGTGAAATTAATCGCTCACCAAATTGACCTCGCAATAGAGCCATTGTTTCATTGGCAATGTGGACCGGAGCGCCTTCCTGTTGGATCCAAATGTCGTCGAGATCACGGGCAACAATTTCAGGCAGCAAAAAGTCCGTTAACATAGTCCTATAGCGTGCGCCATTGATGGTAACGTTCGTACCTTAAAAAAATACGGACCAATGATTCCACCAGCCCACAGACCGCACCAAACCGTTGTTTTTCTTGGATGTAATGGCAGCTGGTGAACCTCTTCGGTTGATCTTTTCCCCAAATACGGCAATTTTGCTTATTCAGGAAGCCGTGGAGCCAAAAGTGGGCCTCATCACTGAACAAAATTTTGGTCGAAAACAACAGATCTTCATCGATCTTACCAAGAGCCCATTCACCATCGTGAACACTGTCAGCTACCGCCGCTATATTCTCTTCACTACGTGCTGGATGTAGTCGATTTGGTCGTGTATCATCAAACAATGAATACTGGGTTTTAAATTTCGTGGTGGTGTTACGAATTGTGGGTTCGGTGGGTCGATTATGTTGACCATAAGTCGATCTCAGCGCACGGAAAACATTCTTTGCAGAACGCTGATTTTCGTAGTACAATTGTACAATTTGTAAACTTTGTTCGGGTGTAAGTCTTTGCATGATGATTTGCCAATGACTACTAAACAACTTTGCTTTTGACAGCTGTCATGGATCACGCGTGATCTACACGAAAATCCCCATTGAAAAAAAGGTCTTAATGAATCACCCTTTACATTTTTTACTGCACTTTTGCCTATTTTTGTAAGTTAAATTCTTTATTTTAAAATAGATTCTGAAATTCTTTAAATGAACCGGTTCGCAAAATATGGACAATTTTTCGTTGCTAGGCCCGAACCATGTGATTCATTACATTTTAGATTTATATAAACCAATAATTTTAAAATGGTATATATGCATAGAATCTAAGATTATTAAACAAAATTATTTAAAAAATTACTTTAGTTTAAAATACAATTCACTTTAGTGTAATTCAATATATACTCCATAGGATACCTAAAACAAAAATAAAATTCCTATAGAGTATCTATTTACTACTACTTCATATAAAAACAAAGATTAAAACGCGAACTGGGAAAAAAAGAAAGAATCTAAATGATTTAAGCGTTTTATCGCACATCTTAAAAATGAATGAAAAACAAAGTCTCGACTAAGGAAGACATCGCGTAGAGCTTAAATAAAACGCTTGTAGATGATTATGCAGCATAAATTATTATGCCAGGGACAACAGCAACAACAATAGCTACAAGGACTACAAACAATGAGCAGCCAATGTGGCCAGGAGCACAAAAACAAAGCAGCACACAAAACTGAAACTGATTTAATTAAGCAGGTGATTAAAGTTGATGCCGGTTATTTGCACAGCAACAGGAAGTACAAACAGAAACAAGGCTCCTGGCTTCAGTTGGTCCCTGGTTGCTGCTTCCTGACTCCTGCAGGACACTCCTTGTGTCCATTGTCGGAACTGAGCGTGAAAAGTGCGCGAAAACTTTGGCAGCGGAAAAAAAGGTGGAAAGCTTCACAACGTGGAACAACTTGGGGATCTGCCTCCAAAATTTTAGCTAGTTGTAAGTTTTTGTATCTTAATTGAATATTGTGGAGGAATTAAGTTAGTTTTGGTTTTTTTTTGGGTGTGGCAGCTATAGGTTGGAAAGGAATATTTTGGTAGTAATTAAAATTCAATTGGGATGAGCTAAATGGTAAGGAATAAATGACATCACCAACGCTCGATATAAAGATGCTTTAAATTATTTAGATCTGAGTAGCATAATTTGGCGCAAACATGTTAATCTGGGTAAGCCCAACCGTTTGTTAAAAACGACTCCGATAACAAGAGATATATTTTAATGATTTTCAATAAAATTTTTCTGGAATATTTGTAATTTCTGCCTGTTTAATAAAGTAATCGAAAAAAAAATGGCGTACGTAAAGTCGGGCGCGGACGACTTTGGGATACCCTGTACCACTAGCTTGCAATAAAATCCGGTTTCTTCATATAAAGCCAAAAACAGAATAATTTTTAAGCAAACTTTTTTTTTTGGCCGATCGTTCCTATGGGAGCTATATGATATAGTCAACTGATTTCAATAAAATTTGACACAGTGCTTAAATACCTTAAAAAAGATCTGAATGTCGAATTTTGTTCAAATATCTTTGCAAACAAGCGAAACACATCGAATTTTGTATAATAAACGTTTTTTCGGACCGATTTCGCACCTATGGGAGCTATATCATATAGTCAACTTTAAGGAACTATAAAAAACACACAAACGAAACACAATTTTTTTTTTAAAAATCGATTTTTTGGAAGATGGGCCCTATGGGAGCTATATGATATAATCAACCCATTTTGTTGAAATTTGGCACCACATCCTCCTCCGACACCAGTTGAAGAACCAAAACTGTTGCGGCAAATGCTGCGATGGTTTTGAAACCTGCTTTAGGTTAATGGCTATGTATGATCCATAAAAAAAAAGTAAATTATAATTAATATTTAAAAAACTTCAATATATTTAAAAAACTTTTCAGAAATCGTGTGTTAACAATTATTGAAGAAACTAAAAAATTGCTCAATAATAAAAATAAATATACGAATAAATAAAAGAACAAATTTTGAAACTGCGTTTAAGTACAAATGGCGCTTTAATAAGTTGTGAATTGTAAGCTGCTGATTTTTATAAAGTAGTAAGTTGTTACTTTTTTTTTTTTTATTATTAAGTGTAGAACCTGTACAATAAAATTTAAGTACTTTAACAACACAAGGAAGCAAATATATATGGAGCCGAACCTCAAACACAGTGTGAGGAATTAATTGTAGGTAGCCTTACTGGCTTACAATTGTTTTGGCAAAACCTTGCCGTCTAAGTCGCCTTAGAGGCCTTGCAGGGAGTGGACCTCTTGCGAGCTGGCTTCGGTGTCTCAGCAACCTCTCGGTGTATCTGCTTGTGTGCCTGCCAATCTGCTCTTCAATTGAAAGCACTTTGAGGTCCTTATGGAGTGTGGAACCGCGTACGTACCAGGGACAGTTGGTAATTTGGCGTAGTACTCGATTCTGCAGTACCTGTAAGTAAGTTGTTACTATAAAAATTCTTTTAAGTTTTTTGGGAAACCAATCAATACAGATTCCCATTTTTTATCACGGAATGATCTTCCAAAAAATCGATTTTTTAACAAAATTTGTTGTATTTCGTTTGTTTTTTAAAATATTGCGACCAAATTTGGCACTTGTAAGTTTTTTATAGTTCTTAAGCATTATACCAAATTTGGTTACGATATCTTCATGAACAAACGAATTATCCATCTAAAACTTTTTTTTTGTCGATGGAAATTTAATTTCCTTGTTTACAATAAGCGTCGTAACTTAAACATTTATCGACCGATTTTAATAAACCATAACTTTTCTTACTCGGAATTAATATTTCTTTAAGATTAAATGTAAAAAGTAAAGGTGTTTTAACAAAATGTTATATAAAAATGGCGGACGTATAGTCGGGCGCGGACGACTTTAGGATACCCTGTACCACTAGCTTGTAATAAAGTCCGATTTCTTCACAAAAAACCAAAAACAGAAGAATTTTTAAGCAAAATTTTTTTTTGACCGATCGTTCCTATGGGAGCTATATGATATAATCCACCGATTTCAATAAAATTTCTCACAGTGCTTAAATACCTTACAAAAGATATGAATGCCAAATTTATTTCAAATATCTTTACAAACAAACAAAACACATCGAATTTTGTATAAAAAATGGCGGACGTAAAGTCGGGCGCGGACGACTTTAGGATACCCTGTACCACTAGCTTGTAATAAAGTCCGATTTCTTCACAAAAAACCAAAAACAGAAGAATTTTTAAGCAAAAATTTTTTTTTTGACCGATCGTTCCTATGGGAGCTATATGATATAGTCAACCGATTTCAATAAAATTTGATACAGTGCTTAAATACCTTAAAAAAGATATGAATGCCAAAGTTATTTCAAATATCTTTACAAACAAACAAAACACATCGAATTTTGTATAAAAAACGTGTTTTTGGACCGATTGGTCCTATGGGAGCTATATGATCTAGTCAAACGATTTGGATTAAATTTGGTACAGTGCTTAGGAACTATAAAATACTCACGAATGTCAAATTTGGTCCCAATATCTTAACAAACAAACGAAACACAACAAATTTTGTTAAAAAATCGATGTTTTGGAAGATCGGACCTATGGGAGCTATATGATATAGTCCACCGATTTTGTTCAAATTTGGCACATTGCTTAAGTGGTCTAAAAAATTTCCAAACGCCAAATCTGGTTAGGATATCTTTATTAAAAAACGAAATATAGCCAATTTTTCTTTAAAAAAGTTATTTTGGCCGATCGGTCCTATGGGAGCTATATGATATAGTCAACCGATTTTGATCAAATTTGGTACAGTGATTGGGAACTATAAAAAACTTTCGATTGCCAAATTTCGTTACGATATCTTCATAAACAAATGAATTATTCATCTAAAACGCTTTTTTTTGTCGAGGTCGTCTCAAACACCCCCATGGGAGCTATATAATTTATCCCCGATATCAAAAAAATAAAATAAACTTGCCTCCTATGGAATAATATGGGATCTAATGTGAAAGTTTGGTAACTCTAGCTCTTACCATCTCTGAGATCTAGGCGTTCACACGGACGGACGGACGGACAGACGGACGGACAGACGGACAGACGGACAGACGGACATGGGTATATCGACTTCTCTATTCACCCTGATCATATTTTAGGTAACTTTGGGGTGTCTCCGACGTCTCCTTCTATATGTTACATACATTTTCGGCTTGCACAAACTTAATATACCCTTGGACCATACGGTACAGGGTATAAAAACGTGTTTTTGGACCGATTGGTCCTATGGGAGCTATATGATCTAGTCAAATGATTTGGATTAAATTTGGTACAGTGCTTAGGAACTATAAAATACTCACGAATGTCAAATTTGGTCCCAATATCTTAACAAACAAACGAAACACAACAAATTTTGTTAAAAAATCGATTTTTTGGAAGATCGGACCTATGGGAGCTATATGATATAGTCAACCGATTTTGTTCAAATTTGGCACATTGCTTAAGTGGTCTAAAAAATTTCCAATCGCCATATCTGGTTACGATATCTTTATTAAAAAACGAAATATAGCGAATTTTTCTTTAAAAAAGTTATTTTGGCCGATCGGTCCTATGGGAGCTATATGATATAGTCAACCGATTTTGATCAAATTTGGTACAGTGATTGGGAACTATAAAAAACTTTCGAATACTAAATTTGGTTACGATATCTTCATAAACAAACGAATTATTCATCTAAAACGCTTTTTTTTTCGAGGTCGTCTCAAACACCCCCATGGGAGCTATATAATTTATCCCCGATATCAAAAAAATAAAATAAACTTGCCTCCTATGGAATAATATGGGATCTAATGTGAAAGTTTGGTAACTCTAGCTCTTACCATCTCTGAGATCTAGGCGTTCACACGGACGGACAGACGGACAGACGGACATGGGTATATCGACTTCTCTATTCACCCTGATCATATTTTAGGTAACTTTGGGGTGTCTCCTTGTATATGTTACATACATTTTCGGCTTGCACAAACTTAATATACCCTTAGTACCATACGGTACAGGGTATAAAAATGACTTCAAAGTGTGAAAATCGAATAAAAAAAGTGTAAATCTTAGATAACTTTAAAAAAATCTCGTAGTTGCTTTGTATAAAGTATAAACAAGTGCATATCATCTTAAAGCTTGAATCTTCTTCTTTCTAAAGCCGTAAAGCAATCGAAAATCGGTTGAAAAATGGCGACGTTGTGATAGTGGGAGTGATCGCAGTACCCGAAAAACGGTTTTTAAGCGATATCTTGCGATTTTGGGGGTGTTAGACAATATTAAAACACACTATCGTGATCTACTCGTCAAGACCTACAACGTACACTATGTTAGGTCCCTTGAAAAGTTCTTTGATTTTTTTCAATTTTGTAGGACAGTGTTATTAGTACTTTTTTAAACTTTTTTAAAATTTAAATATATGTTTAGTTGCATTTTTATAAATTTAATTAAATTTTGAAAAATAACTTTCATTTATTTGTTATTTATTTCATTTATTAAAATAAATATTTTCGTTGATTATGATAGTTGCTCTAAAGTACTTTGCCCTACTACTTATATGTTAAAAGCACTGTAAGTGCATTTAATGTATGGCCTCATAACTTTACATATATTTAAATAAGCTGCCCAAGTTCATGTCCCAAGGCAATGTCAACACTTTTCAGTTTTCCCTTTTTCCGAAAATCGATGTTGACGCACGAAAACCCGAAGGCTGAAACGGAGTCTGGAGCCGGACAAGGTCCAGAGAAACGCACTCAACAATAAAACGCAAGAGTCAACAATTATGTTAATTCGTTTGTAGGTCAATGTCTTGGGTCATGCACACAGACACATAAGAACACAAATACAGTTTTATGTATACATATATATATATATACGTATACATATGGCATTATATAGCGGCGGCCATTATTTTGGTAAATTGTTCATTTAAATTGGATTTAAATTATTTATGAACATAATTTTTTGCACAAAATTGCGAAAGGGTAAATATCGTGTATATTTCTTGGAATACTCTTTGTATGATTTTGGTGAAAATTTTATATACTAGCAAACTGTAAGCAATAAAATTTTCCATTTCCAGCTACTATTCTGCCTTATCGTCCCTGGTTCCTGTAGTAACTGAGATTAAGTGATTGGATAAATTAAAAGGTAGGATAATGAAATATATGTACATAAGGGTGGATCAATTTGTTGAACAAAAACACTTTCGGGAGCTCCCAGCGATTTAGATTCTTTGAGTCATTCTAAGCAATTTTTCCCAAGAAACTATGGGTCTAAAATCAATTTTGAGTCGCCCACTTTTTCAAAATAGATTTTTATAACCTGTACTTAAAAAAGAGGTGGAGAACTATCGATAGTACTATCGGCACTATCGATGGTTGAGCACCATCGAGCTACCATCGATAGCATCCAGGCATTTACGATAGTGCCGATAGTGCTATCGATAGTTCTCCGATAGTTTTCATATCACCAATAAGTACAATTTGCGCGTTTATTTGTGGCGTCTGCTAAAAAAATATTTGTGAAAAAATTTATTTAAACAGGAATACGTTAATAAAAAGAAATGGATCGCTTTCTTCAAAGAGGTATAATGCCTACTTTTAAAGTACAGTTTGAACTCGGTAGCCGCAACTAATAGAAATCTAGGTAATTGCACTTGAGGAGGTTGCAACCATCCAGGAAAATATATAACTATGTATAAAATTTTTTTTTTAAATTTCTCGAATCGTGTTGTCAGCACTTTATTCTTAATAATGTTGATTATAATAGTCTCATGAAGCTCTTTCAGAAATAGGAAAAAAGGTAACAATGCTATATTTCTTAGTGTTGCAAAAATCGAGGAATTGCTAATATCGAGTGTTGCGATTACCGAGTTCATACTGTAGCTATGAAGTATATTCTTTATTTATTTTGACTATGTGTCGAATTTAAGGAAAACATCGGGACTTCCTCACACTCAGTGTTTCGAGGGCTGAAAGGCAGGCATGCGATTGCAGCAGCACAGACTCGGAGAAAGATTTGGCGACCGAGAGCCAAACACAAAAAAAGAAAAGTAAAATCTCACAAGTATGGAAATACTAAAAAACGTCAGATGACAAAAAATTGGCAAAGTGCATTAACTGCATCCCAGAGGAATTACTTCAAATTTGCACGATCATCTGAAAAGATTCCACAATGGCTTGAAAAATCATGTCCCAGATTCCAGCACTCCAGCTGGAGGTTTTTCGGCGGATACTGACAATATCACATCGACAAGCGGCAGTTCTAGATCGTCGATGCATTCTGTAGCTTCGCCTAATTGTTTCGGAGAGGCAAACCAGGCTCAAGGAAGAAAATGTGAACATTCTTTAATTCTTGAACCAAAAATTTTGGATCAAAAAATATTAATATCGTATATGAATTTTCTTGTTTAAAAATTAAAGAAACTTTAAATTTAAAACCAAATATGTATATTATTGTGGACGGGACTATCTTCGACTATCGATAGAACTATCGTCAACTATCGATGGTTGTGAAATTACTAACGTCGACTATCGAGGACACCTCCTATCGATAGTTCTCCAACTCTAATTAAAAGTACATAGGGTATACTAGAATTGTGCAATGTATTTAACAGACAGAAGGAGCCGCGGCAGACCCCAAGTCCCTTATACCAAAATACTTATCATAACCTTGGGTAGCGATTGAGCCATGTCCGTTCGTACGTCCTAATGAACGTCTAGATCTCGTAGACTAGAAGAGCTAGAAACACCAAACTTTACCAGCTGCTGCGTATATTTCCTCAGGAGATGAAGTTTGTTGAATCATGCCATCAGACTTGTAAGCTGGATAGATGGTATACCCGTTTATTTAGACTGTTTCCCCACGGTTTAGTCTGATCTCATTTAAGAGAAGAATGTCGACGTTGTTGTTATGTGCAAAGAACTCAACGTCTCTGGCTTTTCCTGCAATGCCATTGACACTCCAGATAAGGATCTTGAGTGAAATCATTGCGATGTTGAGGCGTTTATGTGGATCTGGTGAGGCAATATATCCCCAGTCCATTGCTCCATCAACTTTACATTTGCTCAGCGGTAAAACTTTTTTGCCACAAGTGGACTTGTCCATAAAAGTTACATAATTTTATTAAAATTTATTTTGCACGCGACGAATTGTATGACCGAACGTATTGTGTTACTTATTATATAAGAATTCGTTTTTTCTCTCCATAAATAGCGCTATAGATCTCCGCTTACCATTAGTTCCACATTGGTTCCTGAAGTTATAAGCAATATGAAAATATTTGATATATTCCTGCCGCTACTTGCTCTGGGTAAAGAAAAAAAGAAGAAAAACTCAAAAAATAACTCTTTTTAAAATATTGGGTATAACCCTTTGTCCACAGTCTATGGAGCCTATGGCGATTGCTACCTAACTCGCACCGAGATGGAGGGCTCCAACGGTGTCTTTGCCTATCGAGATGCCAAAGGAAATTATCAATTACTGCGCCAATCAAACGTTCCCAAAGACACTAAGCTCGAAATGTTCTGCTCATCCACCAAAAAAGAAGAAACAACTTGTCATGAAAATGGGCAAGTTTCGAGATTCAAGCCCGAACTGCCTCTTAAATGCTCAAAACCCATGGAGACCACAATTAAGTACACTGCCGCCGATAAATCCTGTCCAGCTGTCATGTCTGCCGTTGGATATACCATAGAGAAAAAATTTCTGCAGCTCTATCGTACCTGCTATGACAAGGAAAATGATATTCGCGCCTTTTTTACAGAAGCCGAGATATATCACAAGGAGTTGGGTAAGTATCAGTAACGTATATAACTATATCTTTCAAATAAGTCCCTAACCAAATCAACAGATCCTCAGCCTCGTTGTAAGAACATGACCACAGATAATCTCATAACTGACAAGGATGCATCCTCTTTTCTAACGCATAATATTTACAACACCTTCAATCGTATTTTTGGAAAAGATCAAAAATATATAGAAAATCAAAAACAGGTCGTCCTAATTCCTGGACGTCTGTTAGCTTCAGCTGATTTTCTCTTTAGCGATCAGATGTGCGCAACCTTCAAGTTCGCTAATGTGGTGCCACAGTTCCACTCTATAAATGATGGAAATTGGAAATACATCGAAAAGTTTGTGCGCGATTATATACCTTCCAGAGCTTATGTAATTGTCAGAGCTGGAGCTGTAGGAGTTTTGAAATTGGAAGACAGTAAAAAAAATTTGAAGTCTGTTTACTTGGTTGGTACCTCGAATCCTGTGCCGCTCTGGACGTACAAATTAGTGAAAACGGCCGAGAAGAAGCCTATCTATGCTTTTATTACCTATAACAACATCTTTGACAAGAAGCCACCCACTGTTCCGAAGTTTTGCAAGCAAATTAAATGTCCCGGAGATCTTAAACTTAGCAGCTCGCCTAGGAAAGGTTTTAGTTTCTGTTGCGATCCTGCTAATTTTAATCCTGTCTAGAGAGAGCATGCACCTTATTATAATTATTTATCAAAGCATTTCAAAGTTTCAAAAGTTTTACATGGAAAGGGTATTCAATTAATTATATCTATCAATATCTTTTTAATATTAACTTAATATACATATATATTCATACTATGCCAAATAAATATTTATAATATCATACAATTGTTTGGCGTGTCCATGATTTAAGCGAATGTCAATTTAAATGTTTGACCAAAATCGATCTACTATTTCATATAGCTATCATAGAGAAATTGAGCCACTTCGCTTTTTTTCAGAGAGCCACGTACATGCGATCTGCGGTATGCGTCACCTTCAATTGTTGGATCATGTCTTTTCAATAATCTCTATGAAATGAAGCATTCAAGACGCGGCTTTTCTGATCATATATGTACATTAGGGTGGGTCAATTTTTTTCGGTATAAAGGCTCACAGTGATTTTGATTCTTTGGGTCATTGTATGCGTCAATCTTTTGAGTGTGAAGCAAGGGTTTATTGTTTTTACTTGCCTCTACGCTACATTTGGCATTATAGATGACTGCGATGTCATCCGCATATGTCGCAATAATAGCCTTAGTGGGAGCTTCCATACTTTCAGAGGTAGGGCTGGGTATATCAGAAATATACAAAGAAAAAAGCAGCGGACCCCGAACCCTGCCTTGCGGCACTTCTGCACTCGTAATATAAGTGGGCTAGTATATGTCTCTTACCTTGACCTTAAGGTTTCGTCCTTCAAGATATGGCATTAAAAGGACATAGTACGATGCAGGCAAAAGGTTTTTAACTGTGCACAGTAGACCATCGTGCCACACCCTATGGAACGCTAGCTGCGTGTCTATGAAGACAGCGTTGGAGAACTGCAGGTCGTCAAAAAGCTGCATGATGTGCTTCAACAATCTGTGGACCTGTTCCGCAGTGCCGTGTCCCTCTCGAAAACTGAATTGGTGATTACGCAGAAATACCGATTCGCAATAGTCCTGTCCCATAATTTAGACAATGAAGGTAAAAGACTCATTGGCCGATACGACTCAGGATCAGCTTCTGGTTTGCCTGGCTTATGAATCATAAGAATCGCAGCTAGTTTCCATTGCTTTGGGATGATTCGGAGCCTGAGCTCCGAAAATTAATACTATACAAAAAAGAGCGCTCTTTTAGGCAAGGCCTTCAACGTAGCATTGCAAATCCTATCAATACCCGGAGCTTTATTTTTCGGCAATAATTGGATTGTTTCAGTTAGTTCTTCAATCCTTATAGGGTTAATAGACGGGGACATCTGCAGTGGGGTCTGAAGGTTCTGGAGGGTCTCCCTAGTAGCAAATTCATAAGGACTGAAACGACCCTCTAGATGGTATCCGAAAGCGTTAGCCTGTTCCCTTTCGTTTTAGCAAGTTCACCAACAGGACATCGGACAGGAACCTGTCTAAAGGGTTGTCGTTTAAACGATTTTGTGCACTTCCATAGAGAGTAATTCGCATCGACGGTGTAGTCCATGGAAGCCAGTTTTTGTTCGAAGAAATCACTTCTGAGTTCCCTTAAGAAGTTACGTAGCTGTCTTGCCGCTCGGTTCCACAAAATTCGGTCCAAAGGAACTTGAGATCGAATTGCTCTTCTTCGGAGGCACCTCTTTCTTCAGATTAGCTCTTTAGCCTCCCTCGTGAGAACAGTGGACACAGGATTAGGATGTCTTCACCAGAGTCCAAAGTAGAATTTAATTGAATGGAGGATTCAAGATGTTGTACAAAGGGTATACTAGAAGGAGGCGCGGCATACCCCAAGTCCTTTATACCAATATGCTTATCATAGCCTCGGTTAGCGATTGAGCCATGTCCATTCGTCCGTCCGAATGAACGTCTAGATCTCGGAGACTAGAAGATCTACAAACATCAAACCTTACCAGCTGCTGCGCATATTTTCTCAGATGAATTTTGTCGAATCATGTTAATATCTTCACTGATTCCCCCCAATAGATTTTCGCGGTTTTCGGTAAAACCGTTTAATATTTTAATCTGAAATTTAATAGAGTGATGAGTTACGGTTTCGCGCATCTGTGTGTCAAATGAAAAAAGTCGGAAAAAATTCAGCAAAAGCTATAGTCAAAAATATACAAACTGCGTCAATATTTGACTCTTGCTTCATTTAATAAAGTTTATTGAAGAGACATGATCCAACAACTGAAGGTGACGCATACCGCAGATCGCATGTACGTGGCTCTCTGAAAGAAATCGAAGTGGCTCAATTTCTCTATGATAGCTATATGAAATAGTAGATTTTGGTCAAACATTTAAATTTACATTCGTATAAATCATGGACACGCCAAACAATTGTATGATATTATAAATATTTATTTGGCATAGTATGAATATATATGTATATTAAGTTAATATTAAAAAGATATTGATAGATATAATTAATTGAATACCCTTTCCATGTAAAACTTTTGAAACTTTGAAATGCTTTGATTAATAATTATAAAAAGGTGCATGCTCTCTCTAGACAGGATTAAAATTAGCAGGATCGCAGCAGAAACTAAAACCTTTACTAACCGAGCTGCTTAGCTTAAGACCCGTGGGGCAATTAATTTGCTTGCAAAATTGCGGAACCGCGGGTAGCTTCTCGGCAAAAATGTTGTTATAGGTAATAAAAGCATAGATAGGCTTCTTCTCGGCCGTTTTCACCAATTTATATGTCCAGATTGGCACAGGATTCTTGGTACCACCAGCCAAGTAAGCAGCCTGGGATTGTCGTTTACTGTCTTCCAATTTCAAAACGCCGACAGCTCCAGTTCTGACGTTAAAGTAAGCTCTGGCAGGTATTTTGTTACGCACCCAACGTTCGATGTTATCCCAATTTCCATCATTTATAGACTGGAACTGAGGTACCACATTAGCGTACTTGAAGGTGGCGCACATCTGATCGCCGAAGAGAAAATCAGCTGAGGCCAACAGATGTCCACGACTTAGGACGATCTGTTTGTCATTATTGATATATTTTTGATTTTCTCCAAAAATACGTTTGAAGGTTTTGTAAATATTACGCGTGAGGAAGGATGAAGCATCCTTGGGAGTTATGAGTCCATCTGTGGTGAAGTTCGTACAAGGACGCTGTGGGTCTGTTGGGTAAGTTAGGAGGTTAGTTTGCATACATATCGTCATATTCCTTGTACTTACAAAATTTCTTGGGATATAGTTGGGCTTCGGCATAAATCGCGCGCACATTTGCCTTGTCATAGCAGGCACGATAGAGCTCTAGGAAGTTTTTCTCTATGGTATACCCAACGGCATACATGGCAGCTGGACAGGATTTATCAGCAATAAACTTGATGCTGGCCACCATGGGTTTTGAGCATTTAAAAGGCAGTTCGGGCTTGAATTTCTGAGTTTTCTTAAGACAAGTTGTTTCATTCTTTTTCGTGGATGTGCAGAACATTTGGAGCTTAGCGTCGTTGGGAACGCTTGAGTTGCGCTGTAATTGATAATTTCCTTTGGCATCTCGATAGGTAAAGACACCGTTGGAGCCCTCTATCTGGGTGCGATTAAAGCGGCACTCGCCATAGGCTCCATAGACTAAGGACAATAATAATATAAAAAGTATATTTTAAACCGTCTTCTCTGCTTATATATTTACCCAGAGCAAGTAGCGGCAGCAAATACTTTATAATATTAAAGAAATTCATATTGTTTATAGCTTGAGGAACCAATGTGGAACTGATAATAATTGGAGATCCGTAACGCTATTTATGGAGAGCCTAAATGTACAAGAAATAAGAAATCTGCTGATTAAACGTGTTGAGAAAGTTTCGATTTCAACGGCATTGTCTTATCTAATCTCTTTTATTTTACGGCAAGTCAAAGCTCTTTCACTATGATGTAAGCTATCTTCATAAGAATCTTTGTCGGTGCCTATCAAAGACCGATTATAAATGAGCGTTTATTATTATTTATTCATTCAGACGACATAAAAATAATGCAATAACGCTCTGAACAATCGTATCTTTCCATTATTTTGTTTTATTAAGTCTTTGAATCAGGCATGTCTAAAAGGTTACATTCCGTCCAAGCTCAAAAATCTCTTAATGTCCCCATAAATTTTTCTAATATTTTTGAGAAAATACTAGTACACTTGGGTCCTATCTATATCGACGGCACTGTCCTATAATCAGTGTTATCAGCTCATTAAGCTAAAATTTACAACATAACCATTTACGAAATTTATTAAAAAAAAAAGTATATTTATGGGATTTTTTCTTAACAAAGAAATGTCTGGTGACTAGGAAAATAATTTTTTAAAACTTAGTTACCCTTTCAGGACCAAATTAAATAATTATTGACCTCAGAGTCTCATCACCACTCAATCACCCTCTGCTAGGTCCCGGGTCACTCAGGTGTCTCTGGAAACGTATGATTGCCCCAGGAAACGCTCAGCGCAGGCTGCTAACCTTGCGGTTATAGACATAGAAAGACCACTTCAGGACGTCGTAATGCAAATCATGGAGAAGGCTAGATCTCTGGCGGGAAGAGAATGGGACACGATGTCCGGTAGTCGCATCTCCCGAGAACTCTGGCCAAGATAGAATTCAAAGCGAACTTCTGAGCTCCTTCGCTTCCATGAAAACAGGACCAGGATGGTGATAGGAGTTGGCTGAGAGGCTGAACGTTGCCCATTACAATTTCTGCCGCAGCTGCGGAGATGAGGAAGTGACAGAAAGCATCCAACACTTGATATGCGATTGACCGGCGCTTCTAAGAAGACGAACCCAGTTTCTGGGTAAACCCATTTTTAAAGATCTTGGGGTCTGCCTACGTGCCCATAGCAGATCTAGCTGCTTTAGTCAAATCCCCAAAATAGTTCTGCAACATGAGAGACTTAGGTGATTAGGGATGTCCTCCAGTTTTTGATACTCCTGCACAATCTCTCCCTTTCTTCAATACTTTACTCCTTCTCTTACAATTAGGCAACACAATGGAACTAATGGTATCTGGGTAATCTCAGTCACTATCTGAGCTGCCTACTCAACGTAATGTAACCTTAGAATTATCTTACTTCAGCTTCAATTCCGTTCATCCCTTCCACCTCTCTTCAATTCCTTTCCTTCTTTTCTTACAATTAGGCAACACAGTGGACCTCGTGGTCTTTGGGTGATCTCAGCGTACCATAATTTCAGAATTATCTTACTCTAGCCTCAAATGGTCACAGAAAAAAGTTCAAGGTAGTAGGAACCACCGAAATGTTTCCTATAGAATTTTAGAAGACTCTTTATCAGGCAGGTACCAGGAGCTACGTAGACGAGGCAACCATACTACGTATAATAACCGAATAAGCCTTATCACCACTACTATTCAACATACATAGTAGTTGACAAGGTTATGAGAGATGTATGCAGGTCTAGGCGTGGGATTCCGTGGAGACGCACCCGTCATTTGGAAGACTTGGACTACGCTGACGACATATGTATAATCTCTCATAAACTTTGTGATATCCAAGCCAAAGCGAATGATCTCGAGATCCTGGCCAGCAAAGTTGGACTCTCAATGAACTCATCCAAAACCAAAGCAATGCGTCTTAACCACACCAGCCATGGTAGTATAGCCATCTGCGGGAACACTATCGACTTTGTTGATAGCTCATCATACCTTGGTACCACAATTTCCACCAGTGGAAGGGGGGATGAGGATATACAGAATCGTCTCAACGAAACACGATCAGCATTTGGACGCATGTTTCGCATATAGAGAAACCAGCCAATAACCTTCTGTAAATCTTCAATGCGTGCGTGAAATCCATCTTGTTGTACGGCAGCGAGATGTGGCTGACCCCGCAGAATATGATGTCGAAACTGCAGTCATTTGGATAAGGATTATATGCAGGATATTCTAGTCCAACAGGATATCAAACGCGGATCTATGGCACTGTATAAGTGAAGTTCCTATCTTCACTGAGATAAGAACACGAAAGTGGTGTTGCATCGGCCATGCTCTTAGGAAAATTCGAAACAGCATTGTCGGCATGGCTTTGGAATGGAACCCCCAAGGAAGCAGACGAGTGGGACGGCCGAAGGCAATCTGGCGACGTACAATACGAAACGAATTGTCCCTACACAACATCAGCTGGGATACAGCTTAGCAAACTGCGTTAAATAGAATCCGGTGGAAAGTTTTTCTAGAAGCCCTAAGCTCCCTACAGAAGTACTAAAAGGGGAAAAAAAACTAGATATAAATAATAATCTATGCAAAATAATTCGAATAAGCTGAGCTATTTGCATTTGAATCCAATATTGCGTATAGGCAGACCTATAGGGGACCTGAATCGAGTTAAAGAAAGAGCATTAAAGCTATTATTTATATAATATTTATTTTTAAACAGAATTGTTCTGATTACTAGTTCCGGCATTTAAACTAGAGTTCATTAAAATATTTTGTCGCATTTAAGAACTATTCCATTCAAGCTCAGCAAACTTATTAAACAGCTTTAACACGCTTTAAATTTTAATAATATACATAAATATTTAATTCACTCGCATCTTTATATAAATAAATACAATTGTGTTAAAATATTTATGATGCTTTAAGTCTGTTTCGGGACGAATCTTTAAATATTCAAATTTCCTATTCCTCTTAAAATTCATCAACATAATGTACTGAGCAGCAACGCTCTGTTAAGCTAAAAGTGGTATTTCCCCTGCGCAGAATAACAGTCGGCGCTGTTAAAGTTGAGCAGCAGCACTGTTAGTCATAATAGCAGCGCTGTAAAGCGTAACTGCAGCTATGTTAAGTTCTTAACAGCGCCTTAACGCTCTCAGCTTTTGTGCGGCACTACGCTCTCGCTCGCTCAGCTTTTTTATGCGCATGTGTTGACCTCCTCACACCTCTGTCGTTTTTGTTAGCCACGTGTCTGTTTGTTTGTGTGTGTAGGTACATAATATACCTTACGCATCCACCAATCTACCTGCGCAAAGACCAACCAACACACCCACCCCCAACCCGCTATATATACTGACTGACTGTGTGTCTATGTGTATGTGTGTACCTGACTCTAGGTGTTGGTCTTCGTCATTGCCTTCGTCGTCAGCGCGTCATCGTCGTCTCCGTGTGTGAGCAGTGCAACCTGTGCGCTTGTAGGTGCCAGTCTGCTCAGTCTCAGCTCTCACTCGCACGTTGGCACAGCTGTGCCACATTGTAGGGCACCTGCCGTGTGGCGCCTCGCTCTACCCAAACCCCCTGCTGCTGCTCATCACTCAAGTTGTAGAAATGTGTGCATGTGTGTGTGTCTCTGTTGCCGCTGCTGCTATTTTTTATATGTAGCCTAGCCCGTATATCCTGTAGAACCTAACCTAACCACAAAGTAGCAGTTGTTTTGCGTTTATTTTGCCTCCGTCTCTTATTCGTTGCGCTTCGCATACATATTCGTGCGTTCCGTTCGTTTTGTGTGCTCGCTCTCACCAACACACACACACACACAGAGTATAACTCACAGACATACAATCACAGACAGGTTGTTGCTGCCAACTCGCTTGCACTTGTTGTGCGCCTTAACAACAGCTGTGCGCGCGCTCGCTCTAGCTTTAAACGTTACCGTTAAGGTGTGCAAATGTTGGCAGCCAACCAAAGCCAAGCACCTTTTTTTTTGTATGCCCTGCTGCTGCCATTTTCTTGGACTCCTGCCGGAGCACTACGGCTTTGGCTTTTTGCATTTTTACCGACGGCACCTTGAAGTCTGTCTGTATATATGTACATAGGTATAGGCACGTACATAAGTCTGGGGCACTGTGGGCGTATACGTAATTTATATGTTTAGGTGTGCTTGTTGGCGGCCCAGCTGGCCAAGTAAATAGTGTGCGCGTCTGAAAGTGATTTATGGCCTCGCCTAGGCGTATGTGTTATATTGCTCATATGCTCATAAAATTATTTCTTTGCGACGCATAAAAATTATTACATACTATATAAAAAGCATCATTACATTTGTTGCCAATGCCATTTCCATTGCTACAACAACAACAAAAAAAAACCCGTATCCTTGTGTCGTTTTGCGCAGCTGCGCTGCTGCTGCTGCTGTCCGTCTTTTCATCAACGTCACGGCAAAGTCGCGCGTCGTGCGCGCGTCAACGTCGTCTGAGTTTTGTTCGTCGTCGTCGCCATGGTCGTCGTGCTCATCATCGTCTCACTTTCGGCGAAAAGGTGTTTTGGCTCTCCGTGAGTATATATGTATATGTGAACCTTTTTCGAGTACACTTAGGTGCACACTCACTCACACTCACACTCATTCGTAGTGGCTTCGTTAGACTCGTTAGTTTTCGTATGTATCTGTGGCGTCTCACTTTTTTAGACACACACACACACATACAGCTTTAACTGACGCCACTGCTGACTGCGTCTTTAGGTAAATACAAATGAGACCGAAGCCGAGTGGCTCCACCTTAGCAGAGAGCAGCAACTGTAACGTTATGTATATAGCTCAGTGTGTTAGTGTGTATGTGTGAGCAGGTGCTTTCACTGTGTGTAGGTGCGTCGTATACGTGATTTATGCCAGCCAATGGTTGCTCAGGTTCTGTTTACTGGTAGGTGTGACATTAGCGAACGCCCGTTAGTTGGTTCGCCATTTTGCGCTTGCACCTTTTCGAAGCTTGGCGCTACAAAATGGCGCTGCCAATGCTGTTAAGCCAACTCTGCTTAGTGCCTAGTCTAGTACATAGTCAAAGTTTTCTAATTAGCTAGCGCTCGAGTAAAAAAAAAAAAAAAAAACTTGCAACCAAAGCAAAGTTCGCAAAAGTTCAGCATGCCGCCCATAGCGCCTCTTTATAGATTTTCTCGGACTTGCCAGCTGTTGTTGTACTCATTGTTGTTGTTGGCTGTGGTGTCAGTGTCCTCGTTAGGGCGCACACAAAAATTTTTGCTACTTGCCAGCGCAGCGCTTTTTGTTGCCTTTGTTGCAGCATAAAATCGATAAAATTTTATAGCAATTTAATATGACCTTCGTGGCTTACATATACACACACATCTATATACCATATTATATACAGTTGGCGGCTTGTTTTCTTTTTGCCAAGTTTCTTTTGTAAACTCACTCACTCTCTCTCTCTCTCTTTGCTGCCTCTTTTGCCGCCTTTCGCCCTCTAGAGGGTATCTTGTCTCGTTGTCGTTTCCAGCAACTTTCTTTGCGCTGTTTTTGTAGGCGTTTCATTTGATTTCAGTTTTTTTTTTGTTTATAAATATGGCCAAGATGTTGTGGCCTTTTTTTGCGGGCTGCATGCAATTTTTTTATGCTTTTTTTGGTATATTTTTGGAAGGCTTTTATAAAGCTTACTCGGTGTATTTTCAACAGGTCGTATGAGCAATGCAAAGGTCAAGCGTTTGACATTGAGCTGCCAACTTAAATTGCCATTGAACTTGAGTTGGTAACGCCAAAATGTTTTGTACTTATAATAAATGATATACGATATTATAAGTCAATGCACTTTCCATTTGTTTGACGTAGTTTGGAAATACCAGATAATGCCCTCAAGGTATTATAAACGTTGGAATAATATGCAGTTGGTTTGAAGTTTTAATAAGAAATGGTAAACGATAAATACAAAAAAATCTTTAGCTTTGGAATGCTTATTTATGACTTGTTAAGATAATTTTGTAGCTCTTATGTTTTTATAATTAGTGATATGATTAAAAAGAGTTGACACTTTGAGTTATTTAATTAGAGATTTCAAAATATTTGGGCGTAAATCAGTGGTCGACACGGTCCTTTCCCTTGGGCTATGATTAACACGTACTGTGTTGTATATAAAAAGCATGCATGTGTGCAAAATATATATGCCAACCACTGGTGTAAATATAGTAAATTTATAAACTTAAAGTATGATGTAAGATTAAATGATAGAGACCCTTCTTTGGGTTGCTTTTAATTTTCGGAACTGCCAAATGAACATTTTTAATAAGTTTAAATAAAACGTTTAACATATTATTCAACGGGTAAACGCATTAACAAATTCCCATTTAATATTCTGGTATATATATTTATAAAAAATAGCAACTCATTATCTAGTATTTACTATAGTCCGAACTGGGTATATACATATGTATTATTGTAATATAAATACGTAAGAAGATTATTCACTTAAACTTACAGCTAGAGCTACAATATGCCAAAATCTTAAGCTTCGTCTTGAAACAAAATGTTAAATACGATGCGCAACGATTGTTCCAATAATTCCTACTGGGTTGTTTGTCAGCAGCCATTCCAGTAACGGATCTTAGGCACTGTGTGTTCGTCTCGCTCGCACCTGCTCTAATCAGTTAGTAAGAAAGCTGCATTCGACGCGCAACGATTGTTCCAATAATTCCTACTGGGTTGTTTGTCAGCAGCCATTCCAGTAACGGATCTTAGGCACTGTGTGTTTGTCTCCCTCGCACCTGCTCTAATCAGTTAGTAAGAAAGCTTCATTCAGGCAAATTCAGGCATTCAGGTGTAATAAATAAATAATTTAAAATTATGAAATAGAAAGAAAATAATTAATAACAAAAGATTTTAGTTCGTTAGGGAAGTCAAAATTGAAAAAATTGCATTTTGCTTTTGGTAATAGTCATTGGGGAGTTGTCATGTCTGAATCCACCGAGAAGCCACTCCACAAATAAAGGGTGTTTTTTTGCTATTTGGTTTTCTTACCTGCTTGTTTTGACAGCTGAAGAGAGATTCATGACATATGTCAAAGTTGGAAACACACAGTTAGTATTGTCATTTCATTATGGCAGGACTTATGCTCGAACAACGTTGATCAATTATTGAACTTTATTACCGATAATCGTGCTCAGTGAAAAATGTGTTACGGTGAATTTGAATCTGGAACCGTCGAGTAGAGTGCGTAGTGATGAGAATGTCTCTGCTGTAGTTAGGATTATGTTATTCGACTTCATGGAAAATACGCAAGGATCTTGGTTTAAAACCAAACAAAACACAGCTGGTGCAATAACTGAAGCCAGGGGACTGCCACAACGTCGCGGGTTAGGTGAATGGTCTTTGGAAATGCTCTATGAAGATCGGCTTTTGTATCGAAGAATTCAACTCACGTTTTGTGTCTGGGTGCTGGCCTCCTAGATCGTGCGATTTAAGAACGTTTGATTATTTTTTGTGGGAATAAGTAAAGCCACTTGTCTAGACTTTTGTCGTCTTAAAAGACAACATATCTGCTGTTATTCGCGAGATACCAGATGATATGTTGAAAAAAGTATGCCAAAACTGAACCTTGCTGATGGATCACTTGAAGCGGACAAAGTATAAACATTATACAGACGAATACAATGAAATTTGTAGCTCTGTGAAAAATATAACTAAGGCCAGTGTAGGCATCGACAATTCATCTTTATAGGACTTACACGCTTTCAGGATTTATATGACGCAACAATTTAAGAAAATTATGATAATGGACCATTACCAGCGTCGCTCATTCGTTCAATGAATGGGATAAAAGCTAAATGTGTTTTCATCAAAAAATCATCAAAAATTATGATGTCCGCATTTAGAGCCAACAACTAAGGCCATTTCGTCGATACAATTTTTCACAAATAATTAAAGCCTCAAACTTGCATTTGGACCCAATTTTGTTGAAAACAATAGGCTAAAATTGCATTTAACAAAAAAATCAACGAATGACCCAACCTATATTTACACTTTACAATTGTCTTTATTAATTTTTTTAATTACAATTAGTATTACACACTATATTGAAACTACTTTGTTATCTTGAGTATAAATATTGGAAGCATCACAGCACATCTCGAAAAATTTAGATACTTGCTTATCTCAACTGTTATTTCTTTGCATAAATAAGATTGATTGTAACAGTCACTGCTTTCTTCCTTTTCCTTTAAGAGCTTGTTACAAAGATGATAATAATTATCTAAGCTTCTACATATAGATAAGCTCCATATAAACTATCATTGCAGCTGCTCAGCAATTAAGGCTACTCTACACTGAAACCCCCATCCTGGAGCCAAACCTCTTTACAAAAACTAGCCGCATTAAATGTTTGAGAAATTGTCTGTTTACCTTGTTGAAAGTCTTGTTGCCAAATGGCACTTCAGTCTCAGCGCCAAAAATATGAAAAATGAGACGCAGTCCCTAGTCTGGGGGGCTGGAGCAGAGCAGCATCCTGTGCGCACCTCCAGACATGACCACAACAGAGAAGCAAATGAAAAGTTGAAGTAATAATTGTTCAACGAGCAGGAGCATGAAGACGCAGAGATGACCCCCAGCCTGTCAGGCTAAACATTTTCATTTGGTCATGTCCGGTGTAGTAGCGTGGCCGGAGCACTGCCAATGTTTGTCCAGACAACCCCAAGTAGACACACAGAGCACAGAGAGATATGGCAGATTTTTCTTCTCGTTTTTTTTTCTGTGTTTTGTCTTCTTTGGCTTGCACTCTGTCAACGGCAAATGTTGCCAGCACACTGACCGCTGTCCGGCCTTTGGGACACCTCGACGCCATCATCATCTTTGTCTGCGTCATCATCATCATCATCTCGTGAAGTCGCCTAAGTGGGCTTCATCAGTTGCGCTTCGTTGCGCTCTGGCAGCATCATAATCATCATCTAAAAGTTGCCGCCGGTGTTATTTTTTGCCTTTTGCGGTTGACGCTCAACGCAGCGTTCTCAGCTTTTTGGGGTCAAAGTTCAGCCATGTCGCTCTCCTGACTTGTAGGTATTTATCTTTAAGATTTTCAACTCACTGCACAGGTTTTTTTCTCGGGAGCATAGTGAGTATATGTCAGCCAGTGACGTAGATAGTTTTTTTTTTATGAGAGGGGTGGGAACTTGAGAAAAAAGGGGAAACAGTTGTAAAGGGAGACTGTCTTAGTTAAGTATCTTCTGGTTTCGGAAATCTGAGTGTTAGGAGTTGGGAAATACTTGCAGCTCCTTGTTGATCCAAAATTGAGATGAAATTCTATTAGGTAAAACCTAAGGTTTTCCTGATTGTGGAGGATTGCTTTCCTAATCGGTGATGTTTTTTATGAGAGCGATAAGAATTTAAGTAAAAAGGGAGATTGTCTTATTTGAGTCTCTTCTTCTTCTTCTAATTAGGATATCTCAGTATCTCAGAGGTAGGAAATATATCGAATTTCTAGTTACAAATATTTGATCTTCCCACGTCATCAACTTGTGGTCATAGCAGTATCCGATTTGAGTTAGGCGCATCTATTCAGACCGAGAATAGTGATTACTGCTCCACGGTTCAGAAATGGAACGACAAATTTGTCGCAGTTTTCTCGGAGAGGAAAGATTGAGTGCGAAGAACCCGCTTAAAAGGGGACGAGCTGAAAATCTATACTAATGGTTCGAAGATAGATGAGGGCACAGAAGCAGGCATTTTCTCTGAAGGGCTTTCGACGAAGCTTTCATTCCGCCTCCCTGACATGTGTAGTGTTTTTCAAGTAGAGATATACACATTCTGGAAACCGGCTAGACATATTGGCACCTTGGACTGACGTCCAAGAAACATTGTAATTCTTGGCGATATTCCGGCTGTTATTAAAGATCTGTCATAGCACACCATAAAGAGTAAACTAATCCGTAACACGACGCTAGCGCTCAACCGTATCCATCACCACTCAATAACTCTCTACTTGGTTAATGGTCCCAGAGATGTCCCTGGTAGCGCTGGCAGCTATCCTTGCGGTTACGGACAAAGAAAGACCATTATATGACTTCTTATCGCAAATCAGGGATAAGGCTAGAGCTCTGAAGATGCTCTTCCGAGCACTTCGGCCGAAATATGATCCAAAGCGAATATCTGAACTCTTGCGCTTCTATAAAAACATGTCTAGAATGGTGGTAGGCGTAGGTTGTACGTTCCCTATCACGAGTTCTGCCGCAGCTGCAGAGATAAGGAAGGGACAAAAAGCATCCAAAACCTGCTATACGACTGCCCGGCGCTTCTTAGAAGACGAACCCAGTTTCTGGGTAAACCATTCTTCAAGGATCTTGGTAGTCTATGAGAGACTTAAGCAATTAGAGATGTACAGTTGTTGAGCCTCCTCCACGATCCCTTCCGTTCTTCAATTCCTTTCGTTCCCTTCTTTTAATTAGGCAACAAAATGGACCTCATGGTCTCTGGGTGATCTCATTCTCTATCTTCAACTCCTTGTTACAAACATTTGAATGGACTGAATAAGCTTTCTCGTGATCATAATTGTCAACTTTATTAAGGTGTCTGATTTTGGTGGATTGCTTTCCCAAGATTGTCTTATTTGCGTCTCTTCTGGATTCGGAAATATCAGTGCTAGGCGATAGATAATATTATCAGTTCCTTGGTACAATGTGAATTTGAATAATCTTAATAAGTTCTCTCGTAATCATAATTGTCTTGAACTTTTTTAAAGGGTCTGATTGTGGGGGATTGCTTTTCTAAGATTGTCTTATTTTAGACTCTCGTACATTCGGACATGTCACTGTTGGGAGGTAGAAAATATTTTCAGCTTTTTATTACGAACATTTGAAGGAACTTAATAAGTTCTCTCGTGATCATAATTGGCTTGAGCTTTATTGAGGGATCTGATTGTTCAGGTTGGCTTTCCCAAGATTGCCTCATTTGAGTTCCTTCTAGAGTTCCTTCTAGACTCGCAAATATTTTCAGCCTCCTGATACAAACATTTAAATGAACTTAATAAGTTCTCTCACGATCGTGATTGTCTTGACCTCTTCTAGGAACCCGATTGTGGGAGGTTTGCTCTCCATGGCCCCTTCTACCTTCGCCACTGACTCCTGCTGAGTTATTGCTGCAACAATGCGTCAGTCTGGTCATGGAATTGTGGACTTGCGGTTGGCATTGCGTTTTTGTCACTGTCCGTTTTGGCCACACTATTGTTTACACATACATACACACACGGTGGCATGGGGTAGGAGTTAGGTAAGGGATTGGTGGCTATATGGGCGTCTTGCCATTTGCAGCTACTTGAACTGGGCGAGTGTATGAATCTGTGTGTATCTGTGTGTGTCGCACGTATTTCAGTACGCGTTGACTTTAGTTCTCCTTAAGTGGAAACTGCAGTTTTTCTTACTTAACTCGAAACACTCTCTCACACACTCATGGACATACGTATAGAGCGACGTCATCATAAAGATTTGTGTCTGCGTTTTAATGTCATAAGTCAAGTGCTAGTCGCAGTTCAAGAACTCACGTGCTAAAGAAGTCAAGAAGCAAAGACTTTGCTTTATGGCCAGTACCTACAATGGGTCAATCCAAGACCAAAGACTAGGAGCGGCAACAACCCTTACTTAATTAAACTAGCTTGGTTAGGGTATTAAACAATTAAAAGACTTTGCCATTTTCAGCAGCATTAATTTAATTTGTCACACTTTGTGAGTGGAAAAAGTGGAAAGTTCCAGAAGGCTGCCGGGACAGCATTGCAACTTTACACATTGACCACAAAAGTAGAGCACAGCTGTGTCTATTGCGGGGTTGGTCACACTCTGCGGTATACTCGGCTGCCATTTTCAATTTGACTATGCCGGAAGTTACCTGCTGGCGCCAGGGTCATACACAAACACATACGGACTGACGACGTCTCTGAAGTCATTTCCTGTGCACAGTCTGCTAGACAGAGTTCTCTGGACCCAGAGGTTTTTAAGTGTCCCATGTGGCCAACTGGCACTAGATTAAATTGGCATCTTTTGTTTTGAGTGTCGAAGTGACTTTGTTATCCCCATTTCAAATGAGACTACAGAAATTAAAACTTTACTTATGTGCGGGTATATACATGAGTACATGAGTGTATGTGTGTGGGTGAGTGTGTTTAGGGTGTGTGTTGTGGCTGGTGTGTGACTTTTGTGTTGACTTTTTTAAGCACACCATTTGTTAGCTGGCCTTAGGTAAACAATAAACTGGAAGCTGGCTAATGAGCAACATTTGGTTAGAAAAAGTGTTGCCAAAAAATGTTGCATGTTCTAATTAAGTTTTAAATGCGGAAACGTTTAACAAAGGAAATCTTGTTTCAAGTACTTTAAGTCCCAATGTAAAACTATTTAGTGTACCGAGAGACTGCCCCTTCTTATGATCACGGAACTTTTCCACAACAGGAAATTTAGATCTCTTCTCCCTAGTCGGGAGACTTGGGATAATGGCAGACCCTGTGGAAACTCCCGATGGTAACAATGGTTCACGGATGGGTCCAAAACTGAGCAGGGTGTAGGTGTGGGAATCGTTGGACCCAACAACAGAATCTCTACCGCAATGGGCATCTGGCCCAGCGTCTTTCAAGCGGAAATTCATGCCATAGAGATCTGCGTCCTTAATATCCTTCTCAAGGGAACTAGGGGCGCAAACATATGAATTTTTTCAGATAGCCAAGCTGCCATTAGGTCATCGTCTTCCTGGAGCATCACCTCCCGGATGGTTAAAGAATGCTATAGCTACCGCCAAACCCTGTCCACCCGGAACAAAGTCGAGCTATGTTGGGTGGCTGGACACTCGGCAGTGGATGGTAACGCGATCGCTGACGATCTATCACGCCAGGGAGCCTCCACCCAAATAACATCTCCTGCGCCGTTTTGTGGTTTGGTTGGTCCACGATCAAAACCACGATAAATAAATGGGCCGCAGGAGAACATAGGAGATACTGTTTCTCCCTTCCGGGGCTTCGTCAAGCAAAAGTGCTTGTCAAACCTCTGAATTCAATCAAGACAAAAGGTCTTGGCAGAGCGGACCTAAAGCTCCTGGTAGCTTACCTATCTGGCCACCACACTGTTAGATATCATCTACAGAAAATTGGCCTATCGGACTCTTCAGAGTGCAGGCTCTGTCTAGAAGACGATGAAACCATTCTCTGTGACTGCCCAGCGCTGGTATGGGACAGAGCCTGTCACATGGGAAACGAGCGGATTAGTCCCTTCCATCTTAGGTCAACACCAACAAAAGTCCTACTGCTATTCATGAGGAAAGCGGAAAGTCTTTTGTTTTAACCTTAGGGTATGGTACAAGAGACCTTTTGGTCGCAGTGCCCCATCACTCTGTGAGGTACTTTTCGAAAAAAAAAATCGCGAGGCTGCGCATTTAAAGTCTCAAAGGATGGGACAGAAAGCTTGTTAAAAAAAAAGAATAGTTGCATCATCGGAAAGTCAACATTTTGCTGTTTATTTGGATTGTATCTTCTGTACTTCTAGTCCCAAACTTATTCTCAACTTGGTGCTTCCAACTAATTGATGGCCTGCATTTAATGTTACTCATCTTACAAATCATCGATTAATTAAATATTTACAAGCTCAATTGAGCGCAATGAATACTAATTAATTTGCTGCCTGCTTTAAGGAAAGTCTCTATCTCTTCTTAACGCTTCAACTGAATTCTGATTGAGTTGATAATTGTGCAATGAAGAGTTGAAAATTCGGAAAACCTTTTGAGTTTGACTCACTTAATTGAAAAACTTTGTACCAAAATGCTGCTGCTTAGACCCGAAATAGTTGACAAACATGAGCGAAACGAAACAATTCAATAAATGTAAGATCTCGTACTTACCAAATGTGATGTGTAATGGCACAAAGAAACATGCGGTAAATTGTATGTCGTCTAGATGTCTTCTAGAAGACCTCTCTAGATGTTGCTTTTGGTAGTTGTTGTTGTTGTTGCATTCGAAATGCGGTTAATTTTGCGCAAAAGTTTTGTAGGATTTTGAGTGAAATTGGTGGCCAAGTTGCAGGCAAGTTGCTGGCAAATTTACAACTGCGGTTGCTCTCACAAGAAACTGTGTTAGGGTCAGTGGTGGTGATAGTGGGGGAGATTTTGGGGGATTGAACTACCGACAAAAAAAATTAATGGAAATTTGCAGAATGTAGCACGGATTTTAAATAAATTTAATTGATGGCATTATATACAATTAAAAATCCCAATATTATCTATAAGCATATTTTTTATGAATTATTTTAAAATTTCCCGATTAATGGAAATAAAACCTTAATTTTTTTTTGATTTTATGGGTTGTAATCCAACATTTATGAAAAAGTAAATCACTGTACACTTAAAACCCTTTTGTGAGGTATCATTTAGATTACTCTATATATATACAATATTTTAAAAATCAAGTAGATTCTATGATATGAAACGCCTTCTGAGGTCTTTTGGATGAAGGCGTTTAAGGCGTCTTCTTGGTCTATGACCGGCCAGGGCACATGCAAGCGAGTTCGTATGGTTCCTTAAACGATCAGTGTTAAGGTCGCTAAGTTTATTTAACACATCACCCACATAGGGAATGCCCAGATCCTTGTGAAAGTTTCGATTTCGGATATACCACGGGGCATCGGCAATTTTGCGACAGGTTTTTTGTAAATTTTTTTTGTTGTTGTGTGAAGTTCTAGAGTAAAGTGTTAAAAAAAGAAATAATATAAATAAAAAAATAATTGTTTTAAGTGCATTTTTTTTTAGATTTCATAGTGTTAAAAAAAAGAAAAACCTTTTTTTTATATAATCATTTTTTTAAAGAGAATTTTTTATTTTGAGATTACGAAAATGTGGGACTGGTTTCGCAGATTGGCAAATTTCGTTTCGCGGGAGGGAGCTGCGCCAGAGGCCGTTCCACAGGATAATGCGGAAAATCTGGAGGACCCAGAGGCAAATCAAGAGGCAAACCAAGAGATGAAAAATTAGGCAGCTATTGCTGGAGATTCAGAGCCCAATATTATTATAGAATTAAATGACATTTCGGAGGAGCTGGCGGTGTCGAGTACTGCAGCAGAGCCAATGGGAACAGCGGATAGACCGGCTAATTGGTTAGAAGTAGACACGGCAAATGCGAACGTAACTTAGTAGAACCTAAAAAAACTATAATGACAAAAAATGTTGAAAATTGAAGTTTGCATCTTTTTTTATATAGTGCTCAGTTGGTAAATATAAATATAAAGTAATTATAAATCCGTTTTTAGTAATATTATTTTCCTAATACGGAAAATTTTAAAAAACAATTAATATCTTTTATTCTAGGTTCCATAAGAACTATATCAATGTGTACTAAATCTTTATATACCGTATATCGGGTTTTTCAATAGGGACGCAACAAAAGTAGACCAGCAAATCCCGCCATATTTTTTCACGCTCTCTTGACATTTCTCTTCAGTAAGGTATGCATTTCATCATGGAAAGATATACTATCCAACAACGAGTCGATATTATTAATATTTACTGCCGAAATTCGGAGTCAGTGGCCTCAACTTTAAGAGCACTACGTCCAATTTATGGTCCTGCCAGATCAACAATTGAGCGTCTAGTGGAAAAATTTGAATTTATTAATTTGTAGAGAACACTGAGAACACTGAAATAACATGCCAGCTATTTCTGTGTTCTCAGTGTTCTACTGTTTATGAAATGTTTGTTCAAGACACTAGCAGCCAGCTTGAACACCTTGTGAATTATAAATATAAAAAAGTAAAAAAGTTAAAAGTTTTTATGGTTAACCAAAATTTACTTATTTCAAGAATTACAAGAGCTACATGGCTGACACATTTTATATGGGAGCACGCCGCGCATAATTTCTAGCCCAAGATTTGCTCACGTTCTAAGTTTTGCACTTCTGCATTAGAATACAACTTAAAAACTTAATAAATTTTCTGTAAATGTTTTGGATTTACTATAGAAAATTACTATATTATCATTTAACGACATTTTATATGGATAAATTTAAAAAAATTATTAAAACTTATAAAATCTCACACGGCATCATCAAAGGATAGTGTATTTATGAATAAATTAATTTCACGACATAAAAATGAATGCAAATTTTTATTTTTTCTGGAGAAAATCATTTATGGGTTCAAACTCGTGACACAACCAATTTTTCAAAGATTAAGAAATCAGGCTCTGATTTTTTAATACATTCACCTATGGCATTAATTTACAATAAGAAATCGCAATATTATCATCAAACTATATTTTTTATGGATACATTAATTTTGGGCATGAAACTGCCGATATAAATGTTCTAAAATGTAAATTTGCAAAATATGGAAATGATTTTTAACAAATTTACTTATGGCATTGATTTACAATATGAAATCCCAATATTATCATTAATCGATATTTTTTAAGGATAAATTAATTATAGAGATCAAACTCCTGAAACAACAATTTTATGGAAATAAAAAATTTACTTATGGCATTAGAAAATCCCAATGTTTTCTTTAAACGATATTTTTTATGAATAAATTAATTTTGGGAATTAAACTGCCGACACAAAAATTTATGGAAATTTGCTTTATACGGCATGGATTTTTTATAAAGAGTTACTTGTGTCATTAATTTATAATAGAAAGTCCCAATATTACATCAAAGGATATTTTCAATGGAAAAAATAATTTTGGGGATCAAACTCTTGACACAACAATTAATGGAAACTTGAAACATGGGAATTTTGAATAAATTTACTTATGGCCTTAATTTACAATAGAAAATCCCAATATTATCATCAAAGGATATTTCTTAAGAAAAAATTAATTTTGGGACTTTGGGACAAAAATTTATGAAAATGTAAAAAATCAGCCACGAATTTTTAATAAATTCACTTATATTATATATTGTACGATGGGTTTTTTGGGGGATCAAACTTTCCACTCAAAAAAATTAATTGAAGTTCGTAAAAAATAAATAGAATTGGAATAAAAAATTCCGATTGTATCATCAAACAATATTTTTTTATGGATAATTTAATTTTGGGAATCAAACTCCCGAAACAACTTATTTATAAAATTTACTAAATCTGGCACGAATTTTTAAACAATTTAATTATTTTATATAATAGAAAATCCCTATTTAATCATCAACCATATTTTTTTTATGGATAATCTCATCGTTTGCCTTAGAATTTCAGTCCCATCAACTATGCTTTCCAGATTTGACTGAAGAAATGTTTGAACAGTAAGAGATTTGGCTCTCATGACGAGACTTCCATCTCCATCTCAAATCTCTCTTTTTGCTATTTGTTTTCCCTTCTTTCCCCCTGGAAAAAGTTGTGCTTTTATTTGAAGGAAAAAAGTAACAAAATTTTAAAAGCTTGGGACTAAGTCTACCCAGCTAAAAGGGCTATGTTGAAAAAGTTTTATTTTTTTGGAAATTATATTTCAGTCAAGAAATTATGGACTATTTCGTATCACACAGCCCTCTTATATAATATCATATTTAGGAATTACGTAAATTCCTTTTCCGTCTCAGAAAAATATGATTACCTGGAAGAGATTTATTAAGTTCAGTTGGAAAAACCGAAAAAACATGTTTAAAAAAAAGATACGAAATTTACATGTAGATTATAGATTTTGTTTATCTGGGAAAGATTTATTGTGTACTGTCAGGAAAAACAAAAACAAATGTTTAAAGAAAATAATTGTTTCTTCTTTTCAGGATATTATGTTTATCTGCGAAAGCTTTATGGAGTTCAGCAAGAAAAAAATTAAAAAAAAAAATGTGTAAAGAATATAAACAAAATTTAATTTAAAATTAAGATTTTTAAGCCCCTGAAGTTGAATACGAACTCTGAAAACCCCCAGCATCCTAGGGTACTGACAGAACCTCAGGAGTATCTTGTAGGTTATTCGAGAACTCTAATATGCTTGCGTTTTTACTGAAAAAAACGATGTTTCTTCTATATTTTGATTATGCTCAATCGGACTAGTCATAATCCACACTAAAAATGAAAACTAGACTGTCTAAAATTTTTCACGACCCACCGCTGGGCAAACCCCCCAATGCAATATAACTATCTACGTCACTGTTTACGGTTAATGCAATTTGCCCAAAACTCTTTGAGCATGAGTGTGTGTGTGTGTCTGTGTGTATGCGTGCGGGGCAACAAAATGGCTGCTAGTATATGTATCTTATCTGATGCCACGTAATGGTCACACATACTATGCATACATAGTACAATAATTATAAGATATACTTTGTGAAGAAATCGAGCCGTACTTTCAATTTTCTATTTTCGGTTTCTGCATAAATCTCTCACTCTCTGTAAAACAGGGTAACCCCCCTGCCCGCTTGGCTCATTTTTAATTGCGAAGCACGTTTGGCATATGAATTGTGGTGTACCAGACTATACAAAAACAAGTTAATTAAACGTTTCCGCCAAGCCAAGCAAAACCAAGTGACCGAGTCAAAGTGAAAGTCGGAAAAGTTTTTACATGTTATCACGGCTTTGGCATCGCATTACCCCCAATCTCGTCCTGTAATTACACAGATTTGTATGCTGTTTTTGGAAGAACCACTTTGACTTGTATTACATATGGCAGGCATTTTTATATGTAAATTTATTATTTATTAACATTAATTATGGTGTTCGGTGGTCGTTGGGTGGTCAGCGTGTGTAATTGTAGTCTCCACGGGCGGTGGTGGAGAGGTGCAAGGGGCGGGGCATTACACTACAGTGTGTGTTGTCTTGACTATCAAATTTCTTTTGCTGATGTCAGCCATCTAATTAACTGACAATTTGTTTGCCAAAAGGCAAAGCATCCGAAATTGAACTGAATTAATTCGTGCGCCTGAGGGTAGGCAACACTTTTTACTTAACCCATTGGATGACGGAGTGGAAGTATTTGAAGAGTATTTAAAACATTTTTGAATGCATTAAAATTGTTGGTGGTGGAGACTGTACATGAAATAGATGAAATGCTATATGAATCTGAACTGAGGACTCTATAGTTTCCTTAAGTTCGAGACGTTTTAAAGCATATTTTTCAAGTAAGTATATATAAAACTGAATGTTAGTGAGATTAAAGAAACTTAATCAGATATATCGATGCATATAGATAAAGGTATGCGTATACGTTCTTAAGCACGAACCTCAGTGAGACGTCTTTCTTCCAATCAATATGGAACTGCTAAGATGAATTAAAAAAGTTTGTATGGGGTTGCTTAGGAAATTCGTAGTGATGCTCCCGATACTGCATCCATTATTTTTGTATATAAACTTTGTCCAACAATTAGGTAGCCTTAACTTAAAAATAGATAAATATAGCTTCGCGTTAATGGCAAAATTTACGAAAAAATTATGAAAATATTATAGTTCAGAAAAAAAAATGATTTAAGTTTTAAAATAAAATCCTTTGAAATACAAAACTTAGCAAAAATGCAAATGTTACCAAATATTCAGTAAATAACTTAAAAAATAAATTCTGTTTTTAGTTTGGGAAATTAGCCCGTTACACACGGGGGGTTCCAAAAAGTCTTTCCACTTTATCGATCATGGTCATGCTCAGTAACTGTAAGACCTGACCAGGCTGGATTTCACATCTAGATTTAATATTAGTGCACAAAGGCAATTAAACAGAAAATATAGTAGTTAAGAATAGTTCACAATAATATACTTTCATCCGCCTTACCGCCATTGCAACCTTTGTATCTAATGTTTTCTAAATTCCTTTCTTAATACTCACTTATTCAGCCTTCTTGTGATAGACGCCGTCGCCAATTATGACCTCCCTATAACCATTCTTTGGGACCTAATCAAACCATATTGGAAAAAGAGTTTTCATTAATCTAGAGCACATTTGCCAAGTTAAAGTCGATTTTTGTAAAAATTCCTCCCATACACACTTGCACATGCTACATCCTGCACTTGTACGCAGGATTTCCCATCTAGATTCCCCTTCTACAACTCTAGCGTTTACTTCTTGGCCTGAGCATCCATCGTCAATCAAAACCAGGTACCAAAATTTTAATGAATTAGAAGAAGCTAATTTTTAATGGAATACATATTATAGAAGCAAACGATGAACACCCGGAAAAATAAACATAAATCGCTTCACCAAAGAAAAATATTTAATTGAGTATCGAAGCGCCTTGTACTCAAGAAACCAAAAATTATAGTAGGATGCAACTTTCCTTAGGAGGTGCTATGTACATAGAACACGCTTTCCGGGAGATCCTTCACAGTGTCACAGTCTTTTGAACGTCATCTACGGAGTTGTATCGATTTACCCTGAGGCCCTGATTGTGTCAAGGAAAGAGAAAGAAGCTCGCGGTGCCAACTGTGAAGTATATCAGAAGGTTGTGGCAACCCTGTTCTTGGCCAGAAACTTCCTTAAGGACATTATCGCAAAATCTTCAATAATAGTTTTTTCGACGCTACTGTACGAAATCCCTAACTTATCAACAATCAGACAAATAGTTTGTGCGTGGCTAAAATTCCAGAAGCGCCTTCATTCTGGCCGCATCTATATCAATCCTTGAAGCTTAAGGGCTAACTTTACACTGGTCATCTTCGACGAACTCCTGCTTCTCCTGGAACTGCATAAGGCACTCAAACAATGCAGAGCTACCATATGAGCATCCTCATAGGCGGCGTATTTATTCCTTTAGAGAATCTCTGTCGTGGTTTTTCGGAGTTTGAAGTTGATTTTATTAGCGTAATGCTTTCTGCGACGATACCTCTTAATTGAAGAGGTTCAATTAAAATTGACTTGCCTGCTATCCGATTGTCCGTAGGCGACTAGAAAAAATATCACTCCCTTCCAAAGGTACCAAACTACTACAGTTAGGTGGTTCAAAGGCCATAATATAAGACAGTTGGAATCTTTTGCTTAATCGATTTTAAATGAAGTTAATGCCTCAGTATAAAAATAATAATTCCCTGACGAACCCCTTGGAGGGGCATGGTATCTCCATTAATAACTGTTCGAACTGAACAGGGACCTATGTACAGTTTATACCCAAATCCGAACGGCGATGTTTTTAAATAATATAGACTTTCTGTGGCAAACAGCGTCTTTGAGCTAGCGATGCCAGTGCTAGGCAAATGCACCAATGCTACTGCGGGGAATCGAACCACCGACCTTCGGCTTTAGAGGCGACGCTACCACTTACGCCACCGACGACCACTCAGTATAATTGTTGTAAATTTAAGACATGGCCGTTCGGATAGGTCACTCTTCTCTTCGATCACCTATAAATAAAGATCCCCGGGCTCCAACGAAGGCGACTGAAAAAATAGTCAGTCAGGAAAAATATGTTTAATATCTGGGTATGTACTTATTCCTCCATTAATTATAATTGTTTCTAGCTTACTATGATGTACAATTTTTGGAACTTATCGTGAGTTCTCCTTTTTTGGGATATTTTTAGCCACATTTCACGGACGAACAAAAATTCAAATTTAAGAGTAGATTAGTTACCGTCAGATAAAAATGTGTAAAATGCTCAGCGACACGGTAAGTAGTATCTGAGCAGGCACCGGACACCCCGTCTATCGTGGGTATAGCCTAAAAAAAAATGTTGTAGTAAGATTTTTTTTTTTGAGGCGATAAGAGAAAGAAGCTAACAGGCACTAAAAGCATCTTCTATCGTCAAAAAAATTTAAAAAAATCTTCCATACTAGTATATCTTGGCGCAAGCGATATGAATAGCAGCAACAAGAAGGTGGTGGAAGCCCCTAGTGTCATGCATAAAATTAAAAAAAATAAGTTTTTAATAAGGAAATGACTTTATGGAGAACTTAAATTCGATGGGTGAAGAGCGAATACGACTCAGAGACCCTATTATCGTGGATATATTTCAAAAAAAAAATTGCAGAACGATATCTTAACAGAGACGATAAGAGATAAAAGAGAGTAGGTGGCGGAGCCCCACAAAATTTAAAAAAATCTTCCTAGTAGGATATCTTGAAGCAGTATTGAGCAGGAGGCGTAGACCTCTAGTATCGTGTGCAAGAATTTTATAACAATTTCGTCCTGTAACGATCTATTGGTGACCTCAAATTCGACTTCGCTATGACTTTTAAAGCTAAACATAAGTTTTTTGTTTATTTCAGGAACTCGGTACGATTTTCAACCCTACAGGCCTGTAACGGGTTAACTCACTAAGTTTTCTCTTTTTATATGTGCGGTTGTTGTTGTCAAGTGTTAAATAGTTTTACATGCAATTAACACTTTAAGTTAGTGTGTACAAACACAGGCACACCTAAGTACACACACACACACACTCACACACACTCACACACACTAACATACTCTGTGTGTTAATAAAACTAATTCTATTAGCTAACTAGCGTAAGTAGCGGTTTCAACATGTTGTTTTGTATACAAATTCACTTTATGTATCTACGTGTGTGTATGTGCGTATCTGTGTGAGCTGCCTAAAACAACAACAACAGCTACCAGGAGACTAACTGTTGTCTGAGCACACGTTTGGCATTAATTTAATCCTTCCGCAAAATAAAGTGATAGCGCCAACCAATAACAAGGCAAACACATTAAATATTTATGTAAAGCTATAAACACACACACCACACACAGCTACAAAATTAGTAGCGGGGTTTTAATTGTCTGCGTCAAAGGATTTTGTGTCTGTGTGTGTGTGTGTGTATCTGTGTAACAACCGTCTTGACTTGAGGTAAAAATAATTGCAAGATTGGGCATAATGTGTCAAGTTGAGACGACTTAAAAGCGCTGCTCTTGATTACTTCAAAGAAGTGCCGCGGCAGCTTTTAAGTGACTCAAACGCACACACAGATACACTCATACACACACCCGCAAACACACAGATACAGCTTTTCGCACTTTGAAGTGTCAACGGGCTGTTTGGAAGTACGTATCCAATGTTATCCATCAAGGCATCTTTCACTTTTGTCAGCGAAACAACAATGGCCTCTTAATTACGTGTCATATGTATCTCAGTGTATGCTGGTGTGTGTGTGTTTGTATCTGTGTGTGTCTCTTTATCAAAGTCTGAGAGTGTGTGTGTTTGTGTTTCTCTAGAGTACCCCAACATTCTGATGTTTGCTCGACACTTTTCCTTTGCAAAAGCCGCATCACTTGTTAGCTTATTGCAAGTTTTTACCAAAGTTTTTGCTCTTTGCATTTGCCGTCTTTGACTTGGCTTTTGATGCCATAATTAGTATAGAGTGGACTTTGGACTTTTTGTGAGCGATTTTAAATACTATTCTATACACTTACCGAAAGTGTCAGTTAAGCAATATGTTAAATTTAAAACATTGTTAAGATATTATTTATATTCGTGAAAATATGTAAGACGCGACACTTTTTTTCTCGACATGTCATATCGGTTTTAAGCGAATTTTGACATCCACTTCAAATTTTATTACTGAAATTGTGATTATTTATCAAGACATCGATAAATCTAAAATTGAAGACATATCCGCTAATACGAATAAGGATCATTGACGCAAAGTTTTTTATACCATGATATTTAACCAATATTGCAATTGCTGGTAGAATTGTACACATCTAGAAAACACTCTCTTCAAAACTTGTACATTCTGCGCGAGGATTTCAAGAAAGACGGTTCTCTTTCCTACACTGAAAACTTTGCTTATAAAGAATGTGTTGCATAAGAACGAAAAAATGTTCTTAGAAATACATTCAATTGCTTGGTCATACCAACTCGAAATGTTTCTGGACCCTCGCTATTGAATCCGAATCTGCCAACGTGGGTCTTGGTTTATTTGTACAGAGATGCAGAAAATATGGACGATACTAAAGAATGCGAGCGGAAATTAAAAATTGTATTTACTACGACATAAATGATAGAGGTATCCACGGGCGGACTTTCAGGTCCACACCCCCCTCAAGTTATATATATACAAGTGAAGGACCCTCCTCCCTCGCACCTGGGCACCAGCCCGAGCTATCGATAGCTTTTATTTCCATAAAAGATGACAGCAATCCATATGACTCATATGCCATTTAAGCCAGATGATTACATTGGCTCATTACGGCCAATAATCTGCTTTCATTCCTATCCAAATCGTTTGGGAAGCAAGATTACTTTTGCTATCAGTGTGATATACTACCGGATCCCAGCTTGGGCTTTGGGCTGGAAACGTCACTGTTAAACAAATCCACAGAAAGGCGCGACATATGATCCAGGATTTCGTTGAACTTGAATACTACAATTCGATCTTTATGGGCACGCAACAAGTACTCGATCGGACCTGTAACGATGATCTCTTTTTCGAGGTGAAGAAGCTATTCCATTATTTCTCTCTACTTAGATCCCACCAGGTCAGAGCTATGTGACGCACCATTTTGAGACCCCTGACGGTAGAAAAACTATGCGCCCCTCATGCAAGTGCACTGTTCTTGGACCGCTACTCAGCCATAATCATTGGTTGGCACTATAGCTCTTTGTGAGCTTTGGCTCTCCTAGCAGCATATAGGCGGCACTACATGCTGAACTAATAGCTTTGTTGTAGTCGTCGACTTCCAGATTTGTCAGTTTGTAAGGATCTCACTTTCGTTTCGATGCAATTGGTCTGCCTCTTGTTTTGGAGTATGATTTTTCCTCTAGTTCCTTCCATTATGCTCTTGAACTTTCCATTCTCAGTAACGCTGGTCTGTTCATCTTATGCGTTGTACGTTGATGCATCGTGGAACGTATTTCGCCCTTGATTTGTTATTCCAATTCATCCATGCCATTATCGATGATTTTTCTGAAAATTTTCTGCTTTGTAGGTTATTGTCTTGCCATTTTCACTCGGTAGACCAATAACTCTCATCATCATTATCGAATGGCCATGACAACCCGTTCTCGGGTTACGAGCCGACCTCAACAGTTCTCGCCAGGCGCCTCTGCTTTACGTTCTCCAATTAGAAATACCAAGGGAGGATAGGTTACTCCTCCAGCTTGATCTTTCATCGAACTTGTGGCCGTCCCCTTCGTCTTCCTTCGTCGGCCTTCGCTTCGAATACCTTTTTCCTTGGAGCATCGTTATCCATACGTACGACATGGACGAACCAGCGCAGACGTTTTATTGTTATGGGCTGGGGAACATCTATGTCGTCATAGAGCTCGTACAGCTTGTGGCTCATCCGTATGCGATAGTCCTGCTCAAAACGTACGGGACCGATAATAAACCAGCGCATCTCGGACCCTGCACCAGGATCCAGCAAACAGTAGAAACAATAGGAGGCTCGCACGATTCAGTGACAGTCTTGGGAGTCTTCAAAGTCGACTCCCAAGGAGACTTATTCGCGCTAGGCTTCTAAGCCCGCAAAAAAAAATGGCGGACGTAAAGTCGGGCGCGGACGACTTTAGGATACCCTGTACCACTAGCTTATAATAAAGTCTGATTTCTGCACAAAAACCAAAAACAGAAGAATTTTTAAGCAAACATTTTTTTTTTGACTGATCGTTCCTATGGGAGCTATATGATATAGTCAACCGATTTCAATAAAATTTGACACAGTGCCTAAATACCTTAAAAAAGATATGAATGCCAAATTTATTTTAAATATCTTTACAAACAAACAAAACACATCGAATTTTGTATAAAAAACGTGTTTTTGGACCGATTGGTCCTATGGGAGCTATATGATCTAGTCAAACGATTTGGATTAAATTTAGTACAGTGCTTAGGAACTATAAAATACTCACGAATGTCAAATTTGGTCCCAATATCTTAACAAACAAACGAAACACAACAAATTTTGTTAAAAAATCGATTTTTTGGAAGATCGGACCTATGGGAGCTATATGATATAGTCAACCGATTTTGTTCAAATTTGGCACATTGCTTAAGTGGTCTACAAAATTTCCAAACACCAAATCTGGTTACGATATCTTAATTAAAAAACGAAATATAGCGAATTTTTCTTTAAAAAAGTTATTTTGGCCGATCGGTCCTATGGGAGCTATATGATATAGTCAACCGATTTCGATCAAATTTGGTACAGTGATTGGGAACTATAAAAAACTTTCGAATACCAAATTTGGTTACGATATCTTTATAAACAAACGAATTATTCATCTAAAACGCTTTTTTTTTGTCGAGGTCGTCTCAAACACCCCTATGGGAGCTATATAATTTAACCCCGATATCAAAAAAATAAAATAAACTTGCCTCCTATGGAATAATATGGGATCTAATGTGAAAGTTTGGTAACTCTAGCTCTTACCATCTCTGAGATCTAGGCGTTCACACGGACGGACGGACGGACGGACGGACAGACGGACGGACGGACAGACGGACAGACGGACATGGGTATATCGACTTCTCTATTCACCCTGATCATATTTTAGGTAACTTTGGGATGTCTCCGACGTCTCCTTCTATATGGTACATACATTTTCGGCTTGCACAAACTTAATATACCCTTGGACCATACGGTACAGGGTATAATGAAGCGTTTTACCAACTTAGATCCGCTACTTTGTAATTTTGATATCGTATCCCCAAGTTAATAATTACTGAACCCAATAATCCATATTAGCATACTCTCATTTTTGGCCCGCCATTTTTGAAAGTTTTGAAAAACTTGGTACTTATTATTACGAACCACAAAATTTTCTGAATATCGTACAGAAAGAGTTGCAATAATCTTTTTCTGAGAATAGGATCCAACGTCCTAATTAAATTATGGATTTCCTTTGTTTTAGCGGCCATTGTAGTTTTTCATTTTGAAACCATACAACCTTCAGAAATTAATTAGACTAATTAGAAAAAATAAAAATAGATCTTGTCAGTTTCAGAATCTGAGCAGTCCATAATTTAGCGCCCATATCAGGCAACATTACGTATACATAACTTTTTATACCATCTTTAATTAAAAGAGAGAGAGAGAGTGTTGTTTCTATATACTAAAGTATATAGTTGAGAGCATCAAATTTTCGGTGTTTCTCACACTTTATTTTTTTCTATTTCCCTTTGCTGACCTGCAGGCCATGTGTATGTGAGAGAGACCAAAGGAGTAAGACTGGCCGAACAGGATGTTAATTTCAATTTAAATGCAACAAAGCAACTTTTGTTGCAGTTGTTGTTGTTGATGCTGCTGCTTCTAGTTGTTGTTGCCCAATTGTCACACACGACGACGTCCTTAGCTGGAAGCGTTTTGACCAGCTTCTTTTGTTGGAGTCCTCGAAGTGTCAACATATGGCAAATGAAATTCTTGACTTGAAAATGTCTCAAGAAAATGACTGCAGAGCCTAGGCTGACTTGGAGCACTGGCTTGGTTTGACCTTTGGTCAGTTTGGCGCCTTGCAGCTGCACTTCCGTAGCTTTTCATTAGATTTTTGAGTTGGCCAGCGGCAGACTGCATCCTACGACAGTTTTATAAGTTTAAATGAAATCATTTATTTACTCAAGTAGTTTATTTACTTATATTGTATAGCTTAGTTATAGTTGGGTTCTTTGTAAGGAGCTGTTGACTAATTAAAATGGCATAAACAAACAGAGTAAGCAAAACCACTCAATTTGTGAAAAACCACACCGTCATCCTTGGCATGTTGGAGGGAGTGGAGTAATGTACTCCAAACCCCTTCTTGGAGTGCCCGCACAAGACAGCTAATAATTCATATATCGAATTGTGCGGCAAAGCTTGAAGTGGCGCCAGAAATCACGTACCACTGGCAAAGTTGCCACGTTTCGTGTAGGATTTTAGCCTTATTGTCTTTTAAGCTAAGACAGCAAAGCTATCAACCCCCGCACAGCCGCTGTTCCTGCTTTTTCTTCTTAGCAGACCACAACAGCTAATTAACGTTAATTTATTAAATCAGTGTGTAAGTAAGGCATGCGGTAGTATTTTGGATAGCTATGGGGTCGCAGGGGGTTGGTGGAGTACTCTCTAGAACCTTGGCAGCTAGAGATAAAAGTTTCTCACGACTTGCTTACTTTTCATGCCGGCGCGCATGGCTTAAGTATTTCGCTTTGGTTTTTGATACCCTATGCGATATGGGGGTACTTGGGGTAGTATAGATTTCGCCAAGAATGTGGGAAATGAGGATGTAAAACTTGAGTGCTGAATATATAGCTTGGGTGATAATGAGATCAGCTTAGACATTTTGGGTAACGATGTATTCGAAAGTCTGTATCAACATCTAAATCTCGCTGATCACAGGAGCTATGGAGCACAAAATTTACACAACAGAATGTATATAGTCCTTCGTTAAAATCTGTTTCCGGAATAAGATGATATCAGCTTTTAATCCAGGGGAATTCGGCGATTTTTACGATCGTTTAGAACATAGCTTCAAAAATCTTCTTGAACAAATCTTTTTCGAGTTTGAAATTCCGGTTTTGAAATTCTTCAAAATTTCAGAGTCTTGACCCTTTAAAGAAGCTTGTGGAACTTATATCTTCTAAAACTCGTTTGAATGTGATATATGGGGGAACGTCATCACGGAGGTGGTGGGAAACGGAGAGAGCTTGAAATCCAGCTAAGTCCTTAGAGAGCTTTTATGACGTCATGGCAAGCTCATGCCAGCATTTTCCCTTGTAGGGAGATCAATACCTTCAATATCAGGTATCGGAGTGTATTGCTATGGAAAACTGTTTAGCAAGCAGTTTGGACTATCATAAAGTGGACTAAAACAAAATATCTAAACTTACACCTTATGTATTTTTTTTCAAGAAAGAGATAAAGAGTATCTCCCCGTCGAACACCCTCTTGTAATTATCACATTTTTCTTAGCTGGAAAAGCATGAAAACCACACGCAGCAATTATTAATTCAATTATTTTAGCGCAAACAGCAAACAGGCAAAAGCAAAAGCAGCAGCTGAGGAGGAATGAGCCGGAGACGGAGCCGTAGCAGAAGCACCTAAGATGCTGTGGCACGAGTTGCAGGGATATACTTGGATAAAGTTGTGGCACACAGATACACAGCGAGCCAAAGACAGCATAAATGAGTTGGTATTATTTTGAGTGCATTGTGGAGTGGGGACGACAAAGTCGAGCAGGAGAACGGGGGCGAAAAAAAAAACATCGGTAGAAAAAATGATGTTGGTGAAATAGAGTAGCACAAACACAATTAAGCGAATGACGTAGAAGAAGACGTCGGGCTGAAATTGAGAAAGAGCATAAACGAGTGGCATCCAAAGAGAGTAGGAGAGCAAATAAAGTGGCAAATTTAATTAGGAAAAAATGCCAGGAAAGCAGTAAAGAGCATATGCATGTGGGATTTCACACAGAGTTGATTATACCTGCCACGATTCCATTTTAATCGAGTGAAGTCCCACAAGTAGTCGACCTAGGCTAATAGGTATCACTCGGTGCAAGAGTGAATTTTGCTGAATGGAATTTGTAGCCGTTCTGGAAGTAAACCTTAGGAATAGCTTAAAGCTGCAGCATGCTACATGGGAGCTCTTCGCAAAGGTTTAATTTGTTGTAGATGCTTTAATTCTTTTATGAACGAGGTGTGTACGAAAAGTTTTTGAACTGCGGCAATAACTATTCACGAACATTTTGAGACAGATCACGTTGTACTTTAAAATAGATCCCATTTGCGTATACAACTAGCTTACTTTATTGCTGGAACTCACTTATGGAAGTCAGTTTTTAAAATAGGAGAGTCTTCTTCGTTAGCTTTTGGATGAGTTTGCTATGCCAGCAAAGCTCGCTCGGATTTTCATGACATTAAGAAGATCCTGCAGTGCCGTCTTGATAGGATAAGACCTCTGCGAATCATTTGATACCAAACAAGTGCTTCAGTCGCGGAGTGATAAAAATAGGAAAACGAATAAAAAAACATGGGTCTGGCTGTAAACCTGTATAAGACAAAATACCAGCCTATTGACAAGTAAGGAAACGACAGTAAGCGGTATTACTTTGGGCGGAGTTAGGGATTTCAAGAGTAGAGCGCTCTCTCGATACACGTAAAATACCAAGACCACCCAGAGCTCATGTGGTCCATTGTATTGTCTCATTTTATTTGAGGAACAGACATGTATGAATGGGGTTGCGAAGAGGAGACGTGTGGAGTTAGATGATTTAGGGTCAAAGCTAGTTGGTGTTCTTATTCTGCTAAGCCTCTAGCCTTGCTAAACCGTTGAGGATTCCAATAAAGTGAGAAGATCCACTATAGGCAAGTTTGACAGACTGTTCCTTTCTAGAATGAAGAGCCTACCCAGGAGCTAGGCTGCTTTTCCTAAACAATGCTAGGCAGTCACATAGTTGGTGTTGGACTCTGTCTATCCCCACCTCTTCTTCACAGTTACAACAGAAGCCGTGATGGGGAACATGCATCCTCCCTGCCATTATGCCTTAATTGCAGAGGCTCTTTACAAATTCCAACAATATTCTAGTCTTGTTTTTGGAAAATTTGGGGAATTCAGATGGTCGCTTTGGATTGCACCTTGTTAAGAGTGCCGGGAAAATTGATTTTTTATTGGAAACTTGGCTAAAGTGCAGGGGAAAAAGGAACATACTCCTCCTGATCGTTCCGATCGTTGTAATTGACTGTCAGAGAGTCAAGTAACGTTACACATAGTTGCTGGCATGGAGATTAATTTGAAATTGGTTCAGGAAGCTAGAGCCAAACAGAACCATGTCCATTAGATGGATCCCGGGACAAAAAAAAACAATGCCGGGAGAAGCTGTTTAACTGGCGAGAAGTGATACTGTGAAAGCACTTATAGGACCTAACAGATCTCTAACAAAAGAGAAAATTTCCAGACGGGAAAGAGATAAATACGGCACAGATGGCCAACGTCAACTCCTCGTTTCCGATAACTTGAATAGGTTCAAGAAAATATTCCAATTGCTCAAGAGCTTCCTTATGATATTGACTGGGTTGCTTACATGACATTGCAGACTCAGAAAGGACTTGACAAACAGAAGGGAATTCAAGCACATGTAGGTTTTGTGGAACTGGAGAGCCAACCTTTCAGCAAATAATTACAGAGTGGTAGAATGGGTAGAGACCCAGAAGTGTGATAATCCTCTTCGGCGGGAATGGAATATCGATGCACCATTTCACTCGAGTAGACCCAGAACAAATAATTTTGTTTGTCTCGAACCTTCGGTTAGTTAAGAAAGTGTAGGGCTGGAAAGGACCACAATAGATCCTAAGGGTCTCAGTGCAACATTCCCAACAATATTATTTATATAATATCATTGAAGTTAGCAAAATTAATTATTATTATTATAAGCATCACAACCCGGTGTGGGCCAAAGTTTTCTTCACAATTTTTTTCCATGCAACTCTGTCCAACGCCTTTAGCTTGTAGTTCTAAACTTTCAATGAATACAGATCCGCTTCTACTCAGTCGATCCATCGTTTTTTCGTTTTGCCATAAAGCTCGGCATCCAAGATCTCTGTGCAGAATTACAAAATTACTTCTGTAAATCGATATTTGGGAGCCTTAGTGCTGATGCTTGTTACTGGGTCAACCGGATCGTCCAATTTCCCAGCAGGGAGCTATTGAGTTTAGCAGCTTTATTGTAATAAGGAAAGCTTTTTATATTATGGTATGCAATGACAAAGCTTAATAGCGTCCTAGCTGTCGAAAGGAGTTGATACGTGCCTCGGACGTTCGTCGAGATGTTTAATAGTCTAGTATCTCCAGTATCTCTGTGTTAAGTATTCCGGAAAGACATAATAAAAGCAATTATTTCGGAGAGCACGTCCCTAAAAAATTTAGCTCTGTCATTAAACCTTAGACGAATCTGGCATCTCAAAGACCTTGGACAGACCACAGCCTACACATGTTCGCTATTTTTGTAACACACCTCGTATATGTAAGCGCAGCACTTTTGTACGACAACAGCCGGAGATGCAAATTAATAACAGCATCCGTCTCCGTTCGAAAAATGGCCGAAAATGCAAGAGCCATGTTGTAAATTACGGTTACACAAGGCATACCGTTACATGTATACTCTGGTACCGTAGCGTTAATAACAATAATAATAATGAGATATTTTTTTTGGCGAACATTTTTACCGTGTTTCTTGTGTTAGGTCTTTGAAACTTATGTTTTAATGGGATTATCAGATTTTTTAACTGTATGGCTGTAAAGTTTTTCGGCGTTTACATCTTTGCTCAAAAAATATTAAAATTCTGTACTTGTTGTTAATTGTTAAATAAAAATTATTAAAACTTTATCATAAAAACGGAAAATATGATTATTTACATTATTTATAATGATGATGAAAAAAAATTTGTTTTGTAAGTTAAAGCTAATATATGAGAGTTCGTAATATTTAAATATAAATTGATAATTCGTATTTTTAATTTTTAGTTTAAAAAAATTAATTTTTCCAATTTAAGGAAAACAAATTTAAATAGTAAATTCAACATTTAAAAAAAATTAATAGTTGGTGATTTTCAAATAAAAATTTATATTTAATTTTAATTAAATTACTTAATTTTATATTTTTAATGTTGGGTCAAGAAAAAGTTTTTTCCCCCTATTTAAACAAAATACGTTTTCTGTGATTAAAAAAAAAATTATCATTCATAATAAACATTACAATCTGTTGCCAAAAAATGCATTCTCAAGCGCTCTCTTGTTACAAAAGTACCTTATATAAAATTATTTTAATTAAAAAAAAATCATTAAAAGTAAGCTTGAAAGAAAATAAAGAATATTTCACACTTACCGAATCTTAGTTTTTGGATGAGGCTTTCAGGCCAACGAATTGTTGCAGTTCATAACTGGAAAATAAAAAACTGGAGTCAGAGTTAGAAGAACTATTAAGGAGAATTTTTAAGAGTTATGGAATCTTACATGTATAACAAACAAAAACAGACCCATAGAGCCTAGAATGCAAGACTTTAAAATCGAAACCAGATGCTTTTCGAACTAAGAGTTTCGGACTTAGTAAAACTAAACAGAACAAAATAATAGCTCTTATACAGGTTGAGCATGTTAGCTATTTAAGGAAACTAAAAGAAAAACTATTATTTCTATCTAGTGCACAAAACATTCTTTCTTCGCCCAAAAGAATCGTGTTTCCTAGTTGCCTAAACGAGCTTTCACTGTTTTAGTTGAGACGACATTGAGTGAAACGTAAAAATAAGCCTTCAATAAGCTTCCGTGTTCATCTGAAGAACGTGGCTAAAGTTTCGCTTACCTGCGCTCGCTCCTTGCTGGCGGCCATATTGACGGAAAGCAAGGAAGCGCTGACAGACTGGCACGTACACCTAAAAGCAGCAGCAGCAGCTGCAGTTTCTCTTCTACTATTTCCTTGTCCTTTGCTTTGCTGTCTTGGCTTACTCATTGTCCTGCTCTCTCTGTGTGTGTGTAGGTAAATAGCTGCGGGCATAACCTTTTTAAAATTTCTTTGACCGGCTGGCGTCTTAAACGAAGCTGCCTCAACTTTTACACCGAGTGCAATGACCCACTGACATAGAGCTGCCTACAGTCCCGCCCAGCTACATATGCTGCCAAAACTTTTGTCTAGTTTTTCAATTTGAGCTGCTTTTCCAATTAGTTTTAAATTTATTTCAATGTGTGCATAATATAAAACAATTTAGCCACTAAAATTTTAGTGTGACCGCCATAAAGGATGCAGCGTACCAAACTCTAATTAAATTTAATTAATGTCAATGTTAAATATTTCCCGTTACACACACGCAGCTACAAAATTGTAGCATATACGATATGTAATAGTGTGTATGTTTATATTACCATATATGTATGTATTTTGTTCACAGTAAATAAATTTATTGCTCAATTTAATGTGCAACACTTTGCCGTCTCATTCCCTCTCTTACTTATTGTAATGACTGTCAATTAATTTGAACCCTGTTTTGTGTGCGCTCTCTGAGAGCATACGATCGAACCAATCGTAGGCAAGTGTGACACACACACAGACACAACTGTTAAGGTTAGTAATTGCAGTAATCACCTTTGTTATCTCTTTCTTTCATTAAGCAAGCTACCTGATGAAAGAATGCTTAATTGTGCGAGAGTAAGCGGGATGCACGATTAATGATCAAGAAGACTTTGTTGTAATGCACCAATTGCAGCAAAGCAGCGTAGAGTGAACTGTATATACAGTGGCGTATATATTTATTGGGCTAGGTAGGGGTTATCATTTTTAAGCAAAAGATAAAGAAATGGTGTTTGGATAGAAGTAAAAAAATCTGTTAAAGCTGCGCACAAGGGAAGAAATGTATGATTAGCGGCGTTTAATTAAAAGCTCCTGAAAAAATTTGTACGGATAATTTTATTTTGTAGATAAATATGGCACAAATCAGTCTTTAGTTTTATTTTGAATATTTTTTTATGTTTTAGTAATTTCTGTTAAGCCTGCTATCTAGCTATCTAAACTCATGCCCAAAATAATAGGTGTGAAAACTGTAACTTTTAATTTATCGATTTAAAATGGATACACAAAGTTTTCTACGTAAACATAATATTTTACATATAGTTACATTGTTTTGGAGTGAATTTGGTAAATTCCCGATTTAATTTTGTGGCCAATAAAATTTACTAAGTGGGTATTTGCTGAGACACTAAATTTAACTGTCCGAGAAGGACACGGCACTGTGGAACAGGTTCACAGATTGGTGAAGCACATCCTGCAGGCTTTTGATGACCTAGAATACTCCAACGCTGTCTTTATTGACATGCAGCAAGCGTTCGATAAGGTTTGGCACGAAGGATTATTGTGCAAAGTAAAAAACCTATTACCTGCACCGTACTTTGGCCTTTAAAGGTCTTACCTAGAAGGCCGTGAGTTCAAGGTTAAGGTAAGGGACACATACTCATCCACATATACTATGAGAGCCGGAGTGCCACAGGGCAGTGTTCTTGGTCCGCTCCTCTATTCTTTGTACACCTCTGACATACCCAGCCCTTCCTCACAACATATGGATGCTCCCTCTAAGGCCATTATTGCGACATATGCAGACGATATAGCAGTCATCTACAACTCCAAAAGTCACCTAGAAGCAAGTGCTGGACTACAGGGGTATCTTGATAATCTCGCAGCTTGGTGCAAACGGTGGAATCTAAAAATTAACCCGCTTAAAACTTTAAATCCATGTTTCACCCTAAAAACGTTGAGAACGAACACCCCCCCAATCCAGCTGGAATGAGTAGCTCTGGAGCAACCAGCGCAGGCGAAATACCTTGGCATCACTCTGGACAAGCGCCTTACCTTCGGACCGCACCTCATAGCTGCGGTGAAAAAATGTCGCCACAGACTGCAACAACTGCGATGACTCAACAACAAGAGGAGCACCTTGCCGCTGAGATGCAAGAGAGCTGTCTACGTGCACTGTATTCTGCCGATATGGCTCTATGGCGTACAGATCTGGGGAATTGCAGCCAAGTCCAACTACAAACGTGTACAGGTACTGCAGAATCGAGTACTACGCCAAATTACCAACTGTCCCTGGTACGTACGCGGTTCCACACTCCATAAGGACCTCAAAGTGCTTTCAATTGAAGAGCAGATTGGCAGGCACACAAGCAGATACACCGAGAGATTGCTGAGACACCGAAGCCAGCTCGCAAGAGGTCTACTCCCTGCAAGGCCTCTAAGGCGACTTAGACGGCAAGGTTTTGCCAAAACAATTGTAAGCCAGTAAGGCTACCTACAATTAATTCCTCACACTGTGTTTAAGGTTCGGCTCTATATATATTTTCTTTCTTGTGTTGTTAAAGTACTTAAATTTTATTGTACAGGTTCTACACTTAATAAAAAAAAAAAAAAAAAATTAAATAAAATAGGTGTGTGCAGAAAAACTTTAACTTTAAAATGACGAAATATACTCTGGAGCGTTGAAACGAAGATAAATTTGTTTGGAAATGATGCCAAAAAGAATGTTCGTCGGCCTAAGGGAAAAGAATTCCATATTAGGTTCACCCAAAAAACCGTAAAACACGGAGGTGGCAGCCTCATGGTATGGTATAAGGTATAAGGTGAACGTTCTCGAGTGGCCAAGTCAATCCCCAGACCTCAATCCCATTGAGAACCTCTGGGAAGAGCTTAAAAAAGAAGTCGGAAAAACTGTTTGCCAAAATAAAACCCAACTACGGGAAAATATCCAAAGAGCTTGGTACAGTATTCCAATCGGAACATGTACATAGGAAGCTAATTTCATCTATGCCTACAAGAATGGCTAAAGTGTTGCAAAATAATGGTGGATACACAGGGCGTTAACTGGGATATATGAGCGTTATACCAAACGGGACCAAAACTGGCAAAATTTCGATGTAATTAATAAAATTAAATGATTACACTTATTATTGTGGCCAGCTGAAATTGGAGTTTTTTATGAAATTATTAAATATTTATTTTATTTGAAAGCTTTTAAGGCCAATGATTTTTTTATTATATTATGATTAGTATAAGTTATGAAATTCTCATTGGGTTTTTTTTGTATTGATGGAAAAATATTTGCAAAATAAGCTGTTGAGCACAAAAAAAATTACCACCTATTATTTTGTCCATGAGTGTAGTTGTTAGAAAAATTGTCAATCTATCAGAATTTTATTCATAACATTTGAAAAAAAATTTCTTTTCTAAAAAAATAATATAAAATTAATAAAACATTTTATTTATTTATTATTATATATGTCCTTAGTGTTATATCCTCGATAAATAATGAGGATTAATCTGATAAGTATTCTTCCACTTCTTTACTTAAAGTAAGACCGACAACGTCTTTATTTATGAGTTCATACGTTTTGGAAGAGGGAATGAAAAAATATGTGGCAAGTCTTCAATGGTGATTTTACACGAATTTATGTAACCGCCATTTTTGTGTAACCGCCATCAATATATAGAAACAACACTTCCTCTGCTGTGTTAAATTTATTTAATGAGTTGGTTAGCTGATTCTAAATTTTCATCGGAGTTTAAAAAATATACCATTTTTAATTTTATAGCGAAGTTAGTTAACAAATTCGTATTTGATAGACTCTTGAAAACGTTAAGCCGTCACTAATTTCCTGGTTCCATTATTAATTGTATCTCAAAGTCTGTCGAGTGGAACTTCAAAGAGTTGTTAGTAATTTTAAGGTAGTATGTTTTGATTAAACTTCAATTTCAGTCTTAATCTGAATCTGTTGTATAAACAATGTTAAATACATTATGCCACAGTGGTACACTTTCCATTACCACTGAAAAAATTGTTTCATTTATATATATACCTATATATATATATATTTATGCCCAACTCATTATGTTTAATTTGGCTTGTTGCTTTTGCTTGAATTGCCCCGCTCACTTATCATCGATTTTATTGGCATAATCAGCGTTGAATTTTTTACTTTGGCTAAACTTTGGCAAACTGCCACGCCCCAGAACAGCCAAAATGCCCTTACAGCCCCCTAAAAGCGATAAACATTTATCTTCATTATAAAATTGAGGCAGTTCGTTGGTTGTTTGTTGGTTGGCGGCGTTACTTAATGAAAAACTTTTTGCAGCGGCCAGGCCATAACCCTTGCCATTTTAATTTTTATTAAGCAGAAAATTTACAAACTGCCGCACTTGGGAGGGGAGTGAGAAAACCCTAAAACAGCGAAAAAAAGGCCAAGTAAAAAAAATACGCCGGCCAAGGTAAAGTTGAGGTTTAAGGCCTAGAGGTTTCAAAATGCGCTACCTCAATATAAGCTAAAATATTAAACAATAAAAATCACGTTAAACTAACTTAATATATTCTTACAATTTGACTTTTAGCTAAGCCATTTATCTATATACTACATAAGCAAAATAACTCAAACTTCTACTAACTGGGCGCCATTTTGGTTTACAGCTCATTCAACTATGGCCTTAGCCTGCCTTATCCGCTTTGCTTTTCGCTTTAGCCACTTTGCTTTATCAACTTTCGCTTTGTTTATTTTTCTTGTATTGGCCACTTTGGGCTTTTGTTTTTGCACGCCAGACTCTTGTTCAATTTTTATGGTTGGCCATTTAAGCTGCGCTCTTTAGCTTGTTTTGGCCGCCATTTTAAAACAAATTAGCCAATAATTGTTTTCTTATTAGCCGTTCTTGCCACGGTTCACATACTTTCAATCAATTTGTTGTTGTTGCGGCCTGTTGCTGTTTTTATTTATATTTCGATTTTTTGTTTTTGTGTTTCGTTGTGTTTGTTTGCACTTAATTATTATTTACCCATATATCCATCAAAAACACACATAAAAGATCTACTTATATACATGCATGCATGTATTACGCATTTGATTTTTTTATAACATTTAATTACTTTTTGAAAAAAAAGAAGCAAATTCAAGCACAAAATTGAAAAGTGTTGAATATGCCAGACAGTTTAACAGTTAATTAAATTTTTATAAAAAGGTAAGAATAAAGTTGCACTTAATGGAGCGTTCATATTTCATATTAATTTAATGTACATATACTATATACGCCTATATAATAGGCATTTTATGAGCTTACACTTATTTAAATGGCACTCTTTCGAAAGTACGAATATTTTAACAACGTAAATCACAAATATGTGATTGCTGTTGCCATTTTTAATCACTTAAAAAAATTTTAAAAAAATTTTATTCATTAATTAGTAATTTTTTGAAGAGATTTTAAGCTTAAGCTTTGTAGGCTCGGATTAAAATGGGACGACTTAAATAAAATTTGACCTCAGAATTTTGTTACTATAGTCACGCGTGATCCATGACAGCTGTCGAAGGCAAAGTTTTTCAGTATTCATTGGCAAATCATCATGAAAAGACTTACACCCGAACAACGTTTACAAATTGTACAATTGTACTACGAAAATGGCGTTCTGCAAAGAATGTTTTTCGACTAATGGTCAACATAATCGACCCACCGAACCCACAATTCGTAACACCATCACCAAATTTGAAACCCAGTACTCATTGTTTGATGATACACGACCACATCGACCACATCCTGCACGTAGTGAAGAGAATATAGCGGTGGTAGCTGGCAGTGTTCACGATGACCGCGAGGAATCGATTCGGCGCCGATCGCAACAACTTGGCCTGTCGTATTCTCGGCTTGAAAGCATACAAAATTCAACTCAGGCAAGAATTGAAGCCGAATGACCTTCCTGCACATCGCCGTTTTATTGAATGGGCTCTTGGTAAGATGGATGAAGATCCGTTGTTTTCGACCAAAATTTTGTTCAGTGATGAGGCCTACTTTTGGCTCCACGGCTTCGTGGATAAGCAAAATGGCCGTATTTGGGGAGAGGATCAACCCGAAGAGGTTCACCAGCTGCCATTACATTCAAGAAAAACAACGGTTTGGTGCGGTCTGTGGGCTGGTGGAATCATTGGTCCGTATTTTTTTAAAAATGAGGCGCACGCTATCGGACCATGTTAACGGACTTTTTGCTGCCTGAAATTGTTGCCTGTGATCTCGACGACATTTGGTTCCAACAGGATGGCACTCCGGTCCCCATTGCCAATGAAACAATGGCTCTATTGCGAGGTCAATTTGGTGAGCGATTAATTTCACGCACGAGACCCGCCAAGACCTTGGCCGCCAAGATCGTGCAATATCACACCGCTCGACTTTTTCTTTGGGGTTACGAAAAGTCAAAAGTTTACGTGGACAAACCAGCAACGATTGAGGCCTTGGAAGCCAACATTACTCGTGTTATTGGCCAAATACCAGTGGAAATGCTTGAACGAGTCATGGAAAATTAGACCTTCAGGATGGACCATTTAAAACGCAGTTGCGGCCAACATTTGTACGAGATTATTTTTAAAATAATAACATACCAGATAAAAATAATAGCCTTTGCGAAATAGTTCGATACATATAAAGATACCATCATGTAGCCTATTGGCAACAGTTGCATTTGCCAAATCATTAACAATAATTTTTTAAAGTGATCCTCAACTGAATCACCCTTCATCATTAGTTAATGGAGACACTGAAGATTTCATTTTCTAAACACATTATAAATAATAATAAGTAAGAATTCACATGAACACAACAACTAAACTTAACTTTTGTTTGACTTAAAGTATTTTTATCTATTCTGTATTTTTTTACAGATATTTCGTAAGCTCATAAAATTTTCTGATTATTGTCTAACAAATATCGAAAAGCCTTTTGAAACAAAAAACGTTTTGATTTCTTACCCGATTAAAACTTTTTCTAACAAAAAATGTACTAATTGCCGCATCTCTGCAGTGTTCCTCTTTTACCAATTGGTCAATAGTGATACTGCTTGAACTGCTTGGTGAGAGTGCCGATGAAAGCGCACCTATTCGCACCAATAGTAGTAAAATTAAAGCGGTTAAGCTTGATTATTTTATTGATATTAGTGCGTATGAGGACCTCTCGGACTCTCATTAAAGGCGATGAATCCAAGAGCGATGCCGGCGGTAGCATAGCTATCGGTAGGACCACCCAAGGCGGTAAGGTCAAGGAAGAGTCCTGAAGCTAAGAGCAGTCCACAACAAACTCTGATGCCTTTATGGCAGACAAATTGCCATCAGCGTCTGTTACCCCATATCAGGGTCGGCTTATAACTAAAGAATCTTTGAACCTATAACTCATTGATTCTCATAACATCTGTCAGAATAACATGGAACAAAACAATAATGGAAACATGTCTCCAAGGGGAACCTAATAAATACTGGTCAATCCCGCTGCTACGGCAGCCAGCACAGAGGATTTGGAGGTGCTAATTATATACGGCTTTAGACGAGGTACTTAGATCTTCACTCAAGAAGCGCAAAGGCATACAATGGAGTCCGTATAATCAGTTGGAAGATCTTGAATACGCAGACGATCTATGCTTATTATACCATAAGTGCTTCGATCACCACGACAATCTCGTAAAGTTGGATTGCAAATTAATACGTCAAAAATAAAAAATCATGTGCAGAGGATACACCGCCACTAAGGAACCCCATATTACATTACAGAATGAAAGGTTGGATTGCATTCGATCCTTTGTGTATCTGGGCAGCGTAGTTACCAACAGAAGCGGTGCGGATAAAGACGTCAAATCACTCATTTCAAAGGGAGATTATAGTTCAATAGGACGGGGGCTCTCTGACGAAATTGACTATGTCATACCGCGCCTACAATTTGGAAAAAGGGTAAAGGGTACGATGGAAGAAGACGGATGGCATAAAGGCCTAAAACCCGGTCACAATACCTATAACTTCTTTACTGGCGGCTCAAAGATGGAAAAGGGTGTTGGTGCTGGAGTATACTGTTCGGAGCTTAATGTAAGTCAAAGATACAGGCTTCCGGACCACTGCAGCATCTTTCAAGCTGAGGTATTCGTCGCAATGAAGGCGGCTGAGCTGGTATGCACCGACACTTCAGATTGAGCAAGGGTAAACCTCTATATAGATAGTCAAGCCGCTATCAAGGCTATTGTATCGCTCTGTACATCCTCCTTTCATGTTCTTGAATGCCAGGCAGTCATCCAGAGATTAGCTGCGGCTCGTAATCTGCATATATACTGGGTGCCTGGACATAAAGGCATAATGGGGAATGAAATGGTGGATGCAATTGCCAAAAGCGGTGTTGAGCTTCCGGAGGGACAAATACACGACATACGCCGACCGATTAAACATCTTAACGCTATGCTGGAGTGCAACATGAAGCGCAGAGCTGAAGCTAGATGGAAAAATCTAGACAGCTGTCACCCAGCGTAAATCATGCTGGCTCATTACGGCAGAAAACAAAGTAATTTCATAATCAAACTCTCACGCACTGAATGCAGAACCATCACGGGTGTGCAAACAGGACTAACGACTAGCGAATTATGCAGGATCTGCAGGGATCCGGAAGTCCCTGAGACTCTAACATACGTACTTTGCGACTGCACCAACCATCTCTAGACATTGTCTGGCTACCCTAGGAGAACCAGCGTTTGTCGGTTTACATAGCAAATAAAGAAGCAGTATTTTTTTAAAATTCTGATTATTTATCGAGTTGTCGATAACTAAGACTGGGCAGACTGTCTCTTGGCAAATAATATCTCGGAAGGGAATAAAGATTTTTGAATCTATTTTAAAATAAAGATTATATGAGAAATCCAAGGACAATTGAATAAAAAAAAACTTGAACGAAATGTAATAAAGTAAATTAAAATTTTTTTTTATTTTTTAATGTTTTTTGTTAGCTTTTTTTAATTAAAAGTGAAACGCCCCTTAAATTATTATATATACACATTTATTTAAAAAAAATATTATTTTGTTATTGTATAAAATTTTTAAATGTTTTTTGTGAACTTTTTTTTTAAATTAAAAGTGAAATCACCTTTGCTTAAATTACACTAGTCGGTAAATTTCACACTTTTTTTCTCCAGAGATTAGACTTATATTTTATGTTAGGGCATTCAAAATTCGATATTTTTATTTTCCTCTTATAGCTCGATTTTTTTCTAGGACTATTTTAGTGAAAAAGGACCTTTTTCAAAAATCGGTATCACATATGATGTCATAAAATCTGTATTATATCGAATTTTTCAACATTTTTTGTTCCTTAAAAGTAGAGTGCCTTTCCATAATGTCCCAAATCATAAAAATCGGTATCCTGAAGAAAAAACCACAGCTGAAAATTTTTTTAACGTTTTTTTGCTAACAGTTTTTTTTTTAATTAAAATTAAAATGCGCTTTTGCTTACATTATTTTGCAAATGCACTTTTTTTTGAAGGTAGCGTCAAGAAATGTTTTTTAAGACTAAATAAATACGAAAATGATTTTTACCAAGTTCCATTAGCGACTTGAGCAATAGAATTCAGCTAAAATAAAAAGCTGTTGGAAATTTATTAACTCTAATGATCTGGAATCAACAAAAATGGCTTAATGTGGCTCTAAATTACAAAACAATTACCTTTTTAGATGCACAAAGTTATTTATTTGGGGTTCAGTTCAGGGCAACAAATCACAAAATATCGGATATTCCTATCAATGGAAAGGTGCGTGTGATTATGGCTTTGTTTAATCCCGGCAACTTGCAAACAATTTCATTGCCAATATTTTGCAGAATTATTGGGCTCAGAGTTCTTGGCTATATTGTTCGCACCAAATCAAACAGCTTTGGTAAAAAGGGGAGACAGGGGCAGCACAGTGGGCACTAGGCTGACTGATGGTAATGGCGATGGCAATGGCGTTGGCAATGGCAATGGCTCCGGAGCTTAATTGAAAAACGTAATTAACTTGCATTTTCTGCTTTTGGCGTTTATTGCCGCTCATTTGCAATGGCCAACGGTTAAGGCCAGTTACGTACGTTTACGCAGCTACGTATGTATAATGTACATATGTATACATGCATACATATGTAGTATATAGAGGCTTATGTATTTATTTGTGTTGCACGGCTAGCTCTGATGAAGCTGCTGCTGTTTTTGCCGGCTAGCTTGTTAATGTTGACCGCAATACGTGCAACAGCCACTGACTGGCTGCAATTGAAATCAAACCAAGCAGTTATTGCAACTCGTAAATAGCAGCGACATTTTGGCCGTAAATCGAGGAAAATCTACTTTAAAATACTATTAAATAGAGTATATAGAAGCGCGGTCTTTAATAGTTGAGTCCAGCTGTTAGCCAAGTTATAACAAGTTAATTAGTTAACTTGCTGCGTGTTTGCCTTTTGTACCGCTTGTTAAAAGCATATGCATGCAAAAAAGGAAAATAGAATGCTGGAAAACTGGAAAAGCGAAGAGCCACGAAAAGGAAAAATGCGAAAATTGCATAATTCATAACAATTTTTATTTGTATGCGCCTGGTAAAAAAAAATCTTGCAAATAACAAGCCCAGCTAACAAGCCAGCAAAGGGTGAACGTTGGCCAGGGTTGTAGCACTTAAAAAAAAAAAACCAGCAGGCAGGCTGCAAGGGTTGCAGCTGCTTTTGTTACTGAGCATACAAAAGCTGCAAGTCAAAATAACCGGACAGCAGGGACTTTACATGTCGCCAGAGTTGCCATAGCCAGCAATTGTTTTTTACGCTGGCTGCGCTTTTTCGCACGCCACTTGGCCGCACTTAATGCAACACGGAGAGAAAATAAAGTATTCTTAATAAAGTAAGGTCACACTTGAAAGCTAAGCGAAAGTAGAATTTTCAAAGTAGAACATATGTCTTAAAAAAAGCTTCAGTACTTTTTTATCACAGCACAGACAAGTTTTTCTCATGGGCTTGCTCTTCGAGGGTTGAGTGAGGGATTTAGGCAAGCTAAAGTTATCTTTGATGAAGTTTCTATATATGGCAACTTCTTAAGAGAATTAATTTTTATGTTATATAATAATTTTAAACTTAAACTTGTATGGAGTGGGTTAAAAAAAAGCAATTTATTCAGTATAATATTACAAAAAATTCTTATAATACAAAAAAATAAATTATAATTTAATTTATATTAGGAATTTTCAATAAATAATTTTGAATTATTTTCTACTGTATATGTTTTTAGTTAAATGTTTAAATTTATTTTAGTTTATCACTGCGATTTATGTCCTCTGAAGCTGCATCAACTAGATTTTCTTACGTTTGTACAGTTTCTGCTGTAGTATTAGACTCTATGCCGTCGATATTCTCATCCAATATCCAGAATTTGATTGGGATTCTGTAGCAGCTGGCAAATTCGTGTCATCTAGGGGTTGTTTCGCTTTATGTTTTCTGGCGCGACTAAGGATATGCCAGCTGCATTTCCTTCCGACTGTACAGGTTGTTGCTCCGTTTCTAGCTCTGGAGCAATATTATATTATTCAGGCTAATCACATTTGCTGTTCCCATTGATCCCATTGTGGTGCGCCGACTCGATTCCGCCAGCTCCTCCGAATACGATGCGATTTTTATGAAGCTAGATAGTGAGGAGTCTTCTCGAAGTTATTTGTGGAATCCACGAATTTGTAATTAGAAAAGTATAAGGGAAGCGATTTTTTTTCCATAGGTCATGCCTCGTCAGGAGTGGGGTACGATCCCACCACCTCTTATTTGGTGAGCAAGCGCCTTAACCGCTAGCCCACCGAGGCCCCTCAAGCTTCGAAGTTAGAACGCTTTAAAAAGACTTCTGTACCGTATGGTACAAAGGGTATATTAAGTTTGCGCAAGTCGTAAATGTATGCAACATATAAAAGGAATCGTCGGAGACCCAAAGTTACCTAAAGTATGATCAGGATGAATAGAGAAGTCGATATACCCATGTCCGTCTGTCCGTCCGTCTGTCAGTATGTCCGTTTGAACGCCTAGATCTCAGAGATGGTAAGAGCTAGAGTAACCAGACTTTCACATTAGACCCCATATTATTCCATAGGAGACAAGCTTATTTTCTTTTTTTTGATATCGGGGTTAAATTATATAGCCCCCATAGGGTTGATTCAGACGACCTCGAAACAAAATAAAAGTTTTAGATGAATAATTTGTTTGTTTATGAAGATATCGTAATTTGGCATTCGAAAGTTTTTTATAGTTCCCAAACACTGTACCAAATTTGATCAAAATCGGTTGACTATATCATATAGCACCCAAAATAACTTTTTTTATACAATAGTCGCTATATTTCATTTTTAAATAAAGATATCGTAACCAGATATAGCTCACATAGGGCTGATCTTCCAAAAAATCGAGTTTTGAACAAAATTGGTTGTGTTTCGTTTGTTTGTTAAGACATTGGGAAATTTGGTATTCGTAAGTTTTTTATAGTTCCTTAGCAGTATAATAAATTTGATCAAAATCGGTTGACTATATCATATAGCTCCCATAGGACCAATCGGTCCAAAAAAACGATCTTTAAACAAAATCGTTGTGTTTCGTCTGTTTGTAAAGATATTTGAATTAAATTCGGCATTCAGATCTTTAAGGTATTAAAGCACTGTGTCAAATTTTATCCGAAATAGGTTGACTATATCATACACGATCGGTCAAAAAAAATTTTTGCTTAAAAATTCTTCTGATTTTGGTTTTTTGTGAAAGAACCGGATTTTATTGCAAGCTAGTGGTACAGGGTATCCCAAAGTCGTCTGCTCCCGACTTTATAGTTTTGTTTTTACGTAAGCCATTTTTTTCCATAGGTCTTGCATCATCATAGGTGAGGTACGATACCATGACCTCTTGTTCGGTAAGCGCCTTATCTGCTAGCCCACCTAGTCCCCTCAAGTTTCCAAGTTAGAACGCTTTAAAAAGACTTAATTTTTATTTAAATTTGGAATTTGTTTATTTTTTTACATTGTTGATTCATAATCCCTCCCTGCAAATAAGGTACTTAAAGAAGCTTTCAAACAAATTTTTAATTGAATTATTTTTGAGAATCGTTGGTGGTAGTTTTTTATTCCCCATAAAACTAAATCCTTTAAACGTTTTCTAGATTATAAATCTTTATATTTTTAAAAACTTTAATTGTCAATTTTTGTTGAAAGCTTTGCAATTTCGGGAGGGTGTGGACCAAACTTTTGCAAACTCTTTCCCCTTTTATTCGTTCTACCGAATTCCGACGTAAATTGTGTTCATTAACCATTTCAATTTAATTAACAATTAATTATTTAAATCTTAGATCAAAGGATTATTTTTTTATTTTTTTTTTATCATACGTAACATATCTGCTCTGTTTTTTATTAAATGCAATTATATGTGTATTATTAATTAAAAAATGTTGTTGGAAATTAAATAATATTGCTAAAATGAAAAATGATATTGCATTAACTGTTGGACAGCCTAAATGAAATTTGCCGCTGAATTTAAAATAATAAACGGTTCGGTTTTAAGGTACAAAAAATCTTCTGTTCGCAGTATGAGGTAAAAAACAGCTTTAAAATTTAAATAGTTAAAAAAACTTTATAAAATAGTAAATTTTAATGTACATGTAAAATAATACCAAAGAAATGTTTATAAAAAAGAATTGCTTATTAAATCATTAAACTCATATTAAAAAAATTATTAAAATATTTTACAGAAATACGAAAGATTCTTTATGTTATTTGCATAAATCATTTTCAAAGGTTTTGTATGTGAGCACTCGAAATATTTTAAATGCAAAATAATGGATAAAAATAATAATATGCATAATTAACAATTAATTAAAAGACTTATTATTATAAAAAAAATTGGTTAATAGCGTAAACATTTTTAATACAAAATTTTCAACTGTTTTAATTATTTGTTAAGAATTTATTTAAACGCTTTAACATATAACATACGAGTACATGATACAATTATTTCAAAACGCCCCTTGATTTAAAAATAAGAGTGTGCATTCAATTTTTATTTGCAAAATAATATTTTTCAAAATTTGAATTATGATCAAAAATTTTAATTCAAAATTTTGACAAAGAAAAAGTAATACCAAAATGGTTATTTTCGTATTTAATTTACAATCTGTCTGTTTTTATACAGTTAGTAAATTTTATAATAAGCAGCAAATTTCCTTTTAAACCAACTATTTAGTTAAATACTAAAATTCGATTTAATATAATATTATTATTTTTTTTGCAACTAAAATCCATGTATTTAACACTTAACTAAATACTAATCTAACGAGCTATCCAGGGGCCTTTGACTCGAACTATAATATAATATATTATTGTGTAATGGATTGATAAGTTTCGGTTTTGCTTAGAACCTATCATGTGAAAGACAACAGTTTAACTTTAATTAATTACTTTTGGATAATTATTTCTCAAACAGTAATCTCCTCTCAAGGCTGAATACATTTCTTATAGCGGTGTTCTAGTCTTGTCAACGCCATCATGATTATGTAGATTCCTCGTTTATTTAGCTACTACAAAATAATCATTTAAATAGATTTTAAATGTCAAACAAAATCATTTTTCACTGATCCTATTAATTAATTAACTAATTTATTAATTAATTTCGATAAATTTTTGAGGTCAAGGCAGAATATACTATTTGTCAAATAAAACTAGATCCTTAAAAATCTTCTACACGGTTCTGTTAAAAATCTTTTTTACTTTTGATTTTGTTTTTGCAAAGATCCCAATTTTGAGAGAAGTTAAGATCAAACGTGATAAAACAAGAATCGTGAAAAAAATAAAAAAAATTGTTTAATTTCAAATTTAATATTTTACTAGTGGGCCCGGCAGACGTTGTACTGCCCATAATATTTTTGAATACTTTTCAAAGTGAATCGTAAGATTCTCTAGTTACCTTATCGGGAAAAATATAAAATTTTTAGATTAGTTTGTAGCCTAGACTTAAACTTGCAAACTATTAGTCGAATGTCGCGCTTCACGGGTCTGTCTTGGCCGAGTTCTTTCACGTTCATTGCGATCTTCACGTTCCTGAGCAGTACGATTAGATTGATAATTAATTTGATTCGTTGCATTTCTTCCAAAAAACCTCCGTATTGACAACCTCTAGCACACGCCAAAATTCAGATTTGAAATTCATCGAGAACACCCGTATCACGTGAAACATAAGTTTCTTTTATACATATAACAATTAACAAAAAAATATAATATAAAAAAAAAACTTGCCAATATATCTAAAAACACAATTTTAGGGGTGGCAACCCTCAGGGGTACGTACTTAGGGGTACCAAAATTAGATGTTGGCCGATTCTCAGACCGCCCAATAGGCACACAAAATTTCATGAAAATCGGTCCAGCCGGTTCGGAAGAGTATAACTAACATTGTGACACGAGAATTTTATATATCTATAAGATTTAAAAAAATTCTTTGTCGAAATATCATTATTAGTTTAGAAAATATGACTCGTTAAAGAAATCTCTTAAATCAAAAATCTCAATTTAATACAAAACATCGATTGCTAATGGATCATAAATATTAAAGATCGACTATTTTCATCATAAAAAAAAAATTATCCAAATCCAAACTGCTTACCTTCAAACTACATACACGGAAAATAATTAATAGATCAATACAGAATATTTTTTTTTAATTTATTGGCAATCGTCCTATTTGAAATAAGGCTATAATCCAATAGGAAATAAGTAAGAATGTAATTCGTCAAATATTTCCCTTAGTCTACACAATCACTTCATTACTTAAAAAAATCATCATCCTAAGTTATATATTTTCAATCAAATATAGCTATTTAGTTGTAAATCCCATATTATTTTTGCCAATTTGAATCAATTGGCCACATTTTTCTTTCAGTGTGCGTAAATAAAAGGATTACATTGCATGTGACTTTATTATAGCTCTAATGAAGACATTGCTGACTTTGCGGCTAGTTAATTATTTCCGAAAAAATAGAAACAACAACAACTATATACAGTATACAGTTATCCAAGGTACCCAACTCAATGTTGCCAAGTTTAAGCAAGATTCGAATATGTAATTAGTAATTTAAAATGCTGCACGTACATTGAATGAATGGTACAACACGGCGGCTACGCAACATTGATTGAGCGCTTAAGCTGCGTCTACTATATTTAGCTACCTCTGCTCCAGCTACGCCATATAATACCAAGGAACTGTCCATTTCGGATTTGTTGGGACTCTCTGTCTGTCTCACTTACGTAGGGCAAACACGTTTAATTGAATTGTTGATATTGCAATGCTCTTTGCTCTCCGCTCTCCGCTGCACCGTCTCAGTGTCCTACAAATGAATCAGCTGAGTGTGTGTGTCCCTGTGTGTGTGTCTGGGGCAACTGCGGTAATATTGTACATAAAGCTAAGAAATCCAAGTTGGCGGCCGCCCGCTGTGTGCCACATGCTGCGTCAAAATAAGTAAACATGACGGGGACAACGGCAGCCAACAGCTGCCAACCAATACTACCATCTAAAAGTTGCTGACTTTACAGCACCAATAACAACACTGACAACAGCAACAACAACAACAGCAACAGCAACAACAATGACAGAAATAATCAAGAGCAAGTAATCTGAGATAATTAACTAAATAAGCAAGCGTCGCCAAATTTGTTGCGCCGCAGTCAGCGCAGGAAGCGGCATGCGGTGAGTGCGGCTTACATAGAGCTTATGTGTAGTATACTATATATGTATATGTATGCATGTATCTTTGTTTGTCTGTGTGCGGTGGCAAAGTCCGATTGGAGTAATTTTTAAAGCATACTTTATGGAAAAGCAGCCAATAAGCTGCTCTTAAAGCGCATAAACACTTGATTATGGCTAGTACATAGAAAAAATTTTAAATAAAAACAAAAATGTGCAAAGGGCATTTGACATGGTGACCACAGCCAGAATATTTGATTGACTGATTTTATTTTGAGGCATATTCAGCTTTTTGGCCAAAATCCCTATTTTGTAGCCACATTTCTGCCTTTTGCAACAATCCCTAACTGCTTAAAAGGTTTACATCTGAAAAGACGTAAAATTGCTTAAAATTTTGCAAGCCTTAAATAAATGCGAAAATTTCTGTCCAAACACATCCTAATAAATCCAAAGCGTCACTCAGCTTATCAATCTTTCCTTAAAGATAAGACAAAGATAACCATATCCTATACTTTCTATTCTTTTTGCCACTACTACTACTACACATTCTGAACTCCTAAGTGGAGCATAGAGCCTTAACAATCAACTTAAATCTATCTTTGATATGCGCATTGACATTGACGACATTCCATGTATAATTGGCTTTTCGCATTTCTGCTTCGATGCGTCCTCCATGTCATAGCTGACGCCCCGGGAGTCTGGAACCTTGTGGGTTCCAGCGGAGAGCTTGCCGGGTGATGTTGCTGTTTTGTCGTGTTAATGTGTGGACGATCCAGTTCCATTTGGGGCGTTTGATCTTATACGCTATTTGTGCTAGCTCCGTACGGGCCATAATTCATTGAAATTCTTTGGGGCCAGCAAATTCGCAGAATTCTTCTTAGACACCGGTTTGCGAACACCTGAATCTGAGAATTTATGCTGGATGTTTCTTCCCAGGATTCGCACCCGTAAAAGAGCACAGACTTCTCGTTAGAGTGCAAAAGCAGATCTCCCTTTAGGTTAGGTTAGGTTACACTGTCTGGCCACACAAGAGCTGTGCCAGGTTGGAGGTTATTAAACGAAGTAATGGTCGGTTAAAAATTTGACTCTTTTGGCGAAATTAAGTAGACGGTCAACTTGCAGCCTGGCCACCTCTTCTACAGGGTCCGGCACTCGAAGTGTAACCAAATTCCGACCGCTCGCGCAGCTGACGCACGGGCATCAGCTGTCTGTAAGTTAGCTAAATGACAGTTTAGAGTATTGTTTACCAGCGCACGAAAGCATTTTGCCGTGAGTAAACGCGAAAATAAAAATCAGTAATGGATTTCAAACGTATATTATATATTTAGCTGGAAAATCACAACCAGCTATTGTTCGTGGGCTCGAACACCTTAAAGTAAATAAAGTTTTCGTTTATCGCACCATAACTCGTTACAATGATACTGGTAGCATCGCAAAACGTCATGGAGGTGGTCATCAAAAGACTGCAACGTCACGTGAGATGGTTCAAAAAGTGAAGAAGCGACTTGAGCGAAATCCCCGACGAAGTGCCAATCAAATGGCGAAAGAACTGAAAATATCTGACCGTAGCATCCGTCGCATACTGAAAAATTATCTCAAGGTCAAGCCTTACAAGATCCAAAAGGCACATGATCTCACACCGAAGCAGCAACAAGTCAGACTTGAGAGAGCGAAGGAGTTGCTTCGCTTGGCCGAAAGCGGTCAATTGCCGAACATTGTGTTTTCTGACGAGAAAATTTTTACATTTGAGCAATTCGTAAAATCTCAAAACCTTAGGGTTTACTTGAGGGACCGTTCATACGACAATTTGAGTCATCGATTGGCCACCAGGAGGCAGCACCCGCCACAGATAATGGTTTGGGCCGCTGTAACCGCAGATGGGCGCTCTCCAATCGTTTTCATCGAGCCTGGCGTCAAGGTTAATGCGCAATATTATCGGGAAAGTATTCTGGAGGTTGCTTTGAAGCCGTGGGCAGACAAACATTTCGGTGGCAGATCATGGACGTTTCAACAGGACTCGGCACCGTCTCACAAAGCTCGAGTGAACCAAGAATGGCTGAAAAACAACGTTCCGAACTTCATAACGTCCACACAATGGCTCTCGAATTCACCAGACGCGAATCCGATGGATTATTCTCTTTAGGCCATTTTGGAGAGCAAGGTCCAAACTAAAAGATACAACAGTCTCGAGGCGCTGAAAAAAGCCATTGTCCACGAGTGGGCCAAAATACCTGCAAGTCACATTCGGGCAGCTTGCGATTCATTTTTGGACCGTCTCAAGGCCATAGTGAAGGCAAAAGGTGGCCATATTGAGCGAAAGTAAATTGTTTCTAAATTTCGTATTATTTTTACACATTTTGTTACTTGAATTGAGTAAAGGTAATTTTCCAAAATGAATTTATGGCCTTTTTAATTGGTACTTCGAGTGCCGGACCCTGTAGAAACCTTTTCATCAAAATCAAAGAGATCGATTAATTTCGCCAAAATGTTTGTTATATATATGACCAATTAGGTATCGATCGGCTGATCGGTGTTGTACAGTCTAGACAATGTGCAAGACATTAGAATTTCAGAATTTATTAGGCTCAAAAATAAAAATTGTAATACCGTCGCGCGGTGCCGGAAAGTGGTATACCCCATACCTTTTCTCTCGAAAAAATGGCCCAATGGCTCAATCGCTACCCGATGTTATGATAAGCATTTTTCTATAAAGGACTTGGGGTCTGTCACGCCTCCTTCTGTCTGTTACATTCATTGCAAAAATCTAGTATACCCTTTGTATTTTTAAATACAGGGTATTAAAAGTAGGTATCCCTAGTTTTCATATTATGTATTATATAGCAACAGCTTCGACATAAAGTGGTTTGGAATTTCCAGGTTTTGCTTGGAATCGAACTTTCCCAGCCTGGCTTGCATGAAAACAAATCCGAACAATTAATTCGAATTCCTTTTTAAACCGAATATTTGGTGCTCTCAATTCCACCATAACAAATTTTTCATGTGGTTTGAAACCAAATGCTTTGTTGCAAGAGAAATACAAACGAATCTGCCGAAAAAAGGTGTAAAAGAATCCTTTTATACTGAAAAAATTTTTTAAATTTTATTTTATGATTATAATATTGCAAACTTTTTAGGTAGGCAATTATTTTTAATAATTTTTTCTGACAACCCTAAAATTAGCAAAACAAGACTTGAGAAATAATCGAAAATAAAAAACATCGACAAAAAAAATAGTTTTCAGCAAAAAGGAATATGAAACGTTAAGGAGATTGCTATCCTAAAATTTGAACAAAATAAATGCCCATTGCTAGTAGTCTATTGTTTAAATTGAAACTCAATCAATCATGGTTTCGGTTTTCGCACCTTAGTCAATTATGGTAGTCGGTATTATTGTATTATTGTAGTCTGAAAATTTCGGTGTAAAGAATATTCCTGTGTTTGTAGGCTAGGCTTTGTGTGGAGCACCTTTAACAAATACCATTTTTGCCAAATTGGATTTGAATAAAATCTTGGATGGGATTTATCTCTAACGAGTACTTAAATAGAAACAAATTAGCAAAAAATAAATAAATAATAGTTTACAACTACCAATTACTTTTAAGTCAATAAAATCTAGCATAAAAACTTTAAAATAAGTAAGTCTTAAAATATGAATATTTTTAAAAAAATTTTGGAAAAACTTTAAGCTAGAGAGACTTCCAGCAATACTTATAAATGATTGGGTTGAAATGTAGGTAAGGTCTAGCTGTCTGGAATAATTTTATCGAGGACCATTACATCACAACTCATTTGTTTACAATCTTGTTTGGATTGGGCCCAATGCTCGGCTAGGTTGCTAAGGCAGCTATATATATTCTAATAAGTATAGGTTGAAATAAAGCATTGATGCAAAACAGTTTAATCTCTGCGGCTTATTCCATTTTTTTTTCCTATTTTTGAATATTTTTTATTGATTTTTTTAGCATTAGAAGAAAAAATTTGATAGAATACCACAAACACAAAAAAAAATGGCTTTCGTCAAAGTCGGGCGTGAACGACACTGGGATACTCTGTACCACCACATTTTAATATTTAGCTTAAGAGCTCAAAATATGGATACGATTCTGTGGAATGCAAAGCATGGCGCAATGGCCATTCATTGGGCTTAATGGCACACCCGGCAAAAACTCAGTTGCAGCTTAAACTTATTTGCCTGGGATTATGGAATACCGTGGGGATTGTATAAGTTCCGCATGACTTTTGATGAGGACTACCCGGATACGCCTCCCAAGTGTCAACTTGTTCCGCCGATTTTTGTGTTTAGGTCAGGAACTGTTTGCTTCCCGTTATTGGACGTAGAGATTGGCGTCAACAAATTTTGGTAAACTGGCATATACTCAGGTCTTTGCAGTTCTGGCTTACAATGCACGGCAGTCTATAATTTTACGGCGGAAATCCATTTGAAGTACAGAAAACAATTGCAAATCCCGCCCAAAGCCCAAGTAGATAGCAAAGTATTTAACATACATATATATAACAAAATATAAAAAAAAATTAAATAAAATCAGCATTTCGATGAATTTCAAAAGTTGCACTTTAACCCAGTCACTACTTAAAAGAGTTGAGAATCGTAAGCTAAAAATAAAGCAAAAAGTATATAAAGGGCTTTTCAATAAGAGCGCTACCAAAGTTTTTTTAATTAAAACAAAAACGGTTTTGGATATCAATGAAATTCTTTATTCCTGTGAAAAAATCGGCCGATACTGCTGCAATTTCACGTTCGATATTCGTACGAAGTTCATCAATCAGCTGGCTTGTTGGCAGAGACCAAAGACTTGACTTAGCCTCACAGGAAATAGTCTAACGGCGTCAAATCGCACGACCGAGGCGGCCAATTGACTGGACCATTTCGTGAGATATGGCCCACGTTCACCCAACTTGGTTTTCAATGGTTTGTGGCGCCGTCCTGTTGAAACCACATATTGTCCACATAATTCGGGCCAAAAATATTCGTTTGTCGTTGAGCGGTAGCGATTCCCATTCAAAGTAACGTGCCGGTCTTGATCATCACGGAAGAAGTACGGCCCAATGACGCCGCCGGCCCCTAATCCGCACCAAACCGTAATTTTTTCGGGATGCAATGGTGACTCATGGAGTACGTGTGGGTTGCTGCCTGACCAATAACGCATATTTTGCTTATTGACGAAGCCATTCAGTCAGAAATGAGCCTCATCGCTGAAGATGATTTTTCGGATAATTTTCAAGTTGTTGCTCAGCCCAATTAACGAACATACGACGCTTCTGGTGGTCAAGCGGCTTCAGTTCTTGCGTCAGTTTGATCTTGTAAAGATGTAGGCCAAGATGTTTTCGCAAAATTCGCCGCAACGACGTCACAGAGATGCCCAACGCTTGAGAACGACTTGTGGGAGACTGATTTGGGTCTTCCTCAATTGATGCGCCAGCGGCAGCAATATTCTCGACACTAAGGGCACTTTTTGTCTCACTGGGACGGGAACATTTTGAACTGTGCCTGTGGATTCAAATTTTTCCACTAGACGCTCAATTATTGATCTGGCAGGACAAGTTGAGGCCAAAGAGTCGCTTGCTGTCCCTATCGGTCTACTTTTGTAGCGTCCCTATTGAAAAACCCGATAAAACAGAGTTGAATAAAAGACAAATATATACCTATATATTTCCGAATTTTTTGCAAAAGTTTTTGACTGATTATCAGGGAAATTAAAAGTCTATTTCGCCGCAAAAGAATTATCAATGGCAATGGATCCAACGATTGCTCTTCTATAGCATTTTATGTTTTTTTTTTTTCAATTTTATATTTTTCTTTTTACTATTGTGGGCTTTGATATTGAAATATTTTTAATTGCCTCGTTGCAGCAACGTGACCAGCGAGTATAATCATTCATCATTCATGTGTCCAATTTGACACGTTTGTGTGGCACCAACAACAACAAGCAAACAATATGATATAAATAAAATTCACTTTGAATGCGAATTTTATTTTGTTTATTCAATTTTTTTTTCGTTAGTCTTTATTAACACAATATTTTTTTGGGACTTTTTTTGTGCGTCTTTAAATATTTATATACATATTTGGGTTTCACTTTTGATATTGCCACAAGAGTCGCTGCTTGCCACACATTGGAAAATTAATCACAAAAATATGCGCTCAAGTGGAAATTTTGTAATCAAAAGAGCGCGTGGTTCGAGGTCGATTAGCGTTGAAAGTGAAAGAGAGTGAGAGCGAGTGCAAGAAAGTGAGCGAGACAAAGAGAGAAAAAGCAAATATAGAGAGCAAGAACAAGACTTGAAAGCTCCTAGAGATGATTAGATGTACGAGGGCAGGCTAGAAAGTTATCGGCCAAAAAGCTTAGTAAAAACCATTTCTATAAAGATAAACATTTTTCAACATAGATTCTGTTTAATTTATTTCAAAAGACCTTGTATATATACAATTTGTAAAACCTTTTCTAACACCCCACTTGCCGGAACAACACTTTCAAATTAGCAGCTCTATTTAGTATTTCATATTTTAACGATAATCGAAATTTACAGGGTGCGCCATCTTTTATTTGATTATTCAAAAAAATTATTGCGAAAAAAAAATCAGATTTTCTAGCTAAAATATTCTTAGGAATCATCATCATCATCATCAATTCCTTTATCTCCGGTTGGAGCATTGGTCCTCAATAAAGCACTTCCACCTGGTTCGATTTTTTGCCAGCAATTTTAATTCGTTCTATGATTTTCCGCATTCATGTTCTCTTAGGGTGGCCCTTTTGCGGCTTCCTTGGGGAGTCCAATCAAGAGCTTGACGGCAAACTTCCTTCGCATCGTTCCGCAGTGTGTGGCCTATCCATCTCCATTTCCTTAGCTTGATAGTGTTGGCCATGGATTCCAGGTTGCACTTTTTATGTAGATCGGCATTGCTGATGACGTTTGGCCACCACACTTTAAGAATACGCCGGAGACATCTATTCACAAAACTTTGGATTTTTCCTGTTATAAGGTCGGTTACAAGCCAGGACTCGCATCCATAAAGCAGCACTGAGATGACGTTTGATTTAAATAACCTCATTTTGGTTTAGAAGGATATTTGTGACGAATTCCAGATTTGGCGCAGTTGCGTATATGTCACCGGTTGCTTTGTTTATTCTGGCCAGAATATCCTTTCCAGCACTGTTCTCAGCGGATATTATACTGCCTAGGTATGTGAAGTCTTCAACCCTCTCAATCTCTTTGCCCTGTAGCATAAACTTGTTTTCGTTATTGCTGTTTATTTTCATTGACTTGGTTTTGTCGATGTTGATTTTAAGGCCAAATTTTCCCGACTCGGCGCACAGATCATCTAGTTTTGTTTGCATATCTGAGTGTTTTACTGACAATAGGCAAATATTATCCGCATATGCAAGATCTTCTAGATGTTCGGTGAAGTTCCAGTAGATGCCTCTTCGCTTGCCTTCAATGGAGTTATGTAAGATGTCATCAATAACGATCAGGAAAAGGGTTCGGTGAAAGAAGACATCCTTGTCTAACCCCTGCGCTGGTTGGGATGCTATCTGAGAGCTCGACATTGTGGAGTATTCTGCACCTGAAATCCGCATATTGTGATCTGGTTAGAGCAATTAGCTTCTCCGGAACACCTTTGGATCTGAGCGCCTCCCATATGCTATCGCAATGTATACTGTCAGGAATAAGTTTTTAAAAACATTTGTCCATATCGAAAAATATAATTTTTGCGGTTTTTTTTAACCTCTCCAAAGAAATTAGCGCAATGATTGTTATGTATAAAGGTTAATTTTTTTGTTGTCATTTATTTATGTTTTTATTGATCTTGTGTAGATTCTCCTAAATACAAAAATTTTGACACAACACACTGTAAACATGATCATGTCTGTCATTAGAATTAACTTCCAAAATTCCGCACTTCTTTTAAAATACAACGTCTCCATTACGACGCATAAGTTTTGGTTAAAAGAAATCACAATTTTGGTATAAAATTGTACTGAATGTCCATTCAAGTCAATGGGTAAATAAATCTCAATGCTATTGAATGTTTACATACCGACTTAAGGGACGGCGCACTCTGTATTTTGCCAAAAGCATCCCTAAAAACTTTTGGCATTACCTTTTTGGCTAACAGAAAGCGCAAGATTTCTTTTAAATTGTTGACATATAATATATGAAAACCCAGTGTATTATTATGCGTCTAAGTTTTATCTACTTACAAGAAGATACAATCGCAGTAGAGATGATGCTTAGATATTCGTCACGGCGTTCTAAAAAGTCATCAGAAGAGCCACATTTTAGAAACATTTTTCCCTAAATACTTTTTATAGTATTTATTCTACTGCTCTTCAATTTTTATACCTTCTTGTCTATGGCTGGCTAATGTCCTTAAAATTGGCTTTAGAAAAAAATTCACTGCTTCGACTGTGCCTAGATCTCTTGTGGACCACTGACAAGAAGTTCTTCTTTTACATTGAAACATCACCAAAAACTCATTTGAAAATATAGCATGAAAACATTTCTTATCGACAATTAAAAACCGGAACACGTATTCCTTATATTTAATATATTGTGAGATGCCAACTTCCTCAACAAAATTGCAAGCCTTCATCGTGAATATTATCACCTATTTCTTAGTTAATGACTTTAACAGCCCCCATATAAAAAAGTCCTCATAAACGTCTACCAATCCGAGTAACAAATTTTTCATCAAGCAATAGCTGCCTAAAATGTGTGAATAAAAAATACCAAACTGCTATGCTTCTTGCCTACGATGCCAACTTATCAGCCTACTCTCGCATGCTACACCTGCCACCTGCTAATAAGCTGAGCGCCATGCTTGATAGATTTCGCCACAGCATTAAAATTTTATATATTTTTAATTCCAAAATAGGCAACAGAGATGTGGCACCCGCCAGGAAAATCTTGCAACAGCCACAGAGCCTGCCACTTCGGGAAGTCATATAAATTCAAGATTGTGGCCTATACCGCATATGTCCGTGTGTGAGTAAGAAAGTGTGTGAGTGAGAGTGTGGTTGACTCTTGCCAACTTAACTGCGACTAGCACTATGCATGTGTTCGTGTGTGTGACTGTGTGCTGTCCTCTCTCTTGCACTCACTCACTGTGTGTGAGTGTGTGTGCGTGTATGTGTATTTGACTGTAATTGAAGCAAAATGAAAATCTTTTATTCATGAGGCTATAAAATTGCCCAATTTTCAGGCCATTAGCAAAATTTACGCCTTTTTCGGCACTGCACTGAGAGTGCCCATTAAATACACTCCTCATCGGGTGCACACAAAACCAACTGTCTTTGTATTAGTATATCTCAGTACATCTATGCTTTAGTGTGTGTTAGGCGTTTTAGATTTGGGCTTCAAGATGTAAGTGTGAATGTGTCTGTCTGCGTGTGCGTTTTTGATACACTGCATCGAAAAGGTAAACGGTATATTAAGTGAGTGCAATCGTTTTGTTTGTGACATCTATAAGGAAAAGAGTAAGGAGGACTAGGAACTAATGTTTTGGGGTGGTGGAAACTTGTTTATTATAACTTGATAGTTTCTGGATATAGACGCGGAGATATGTATAAGGATAGAAGCACGCACAGATAGATGGGCATGTATATATTTCTTTTTGTCCCCCAATCATATTGAAGGTATCTTAGTGGCTTTTCTGATGCAAACTTCTCTAGGATATCTACATTTGTACCAAATTAATATATGCTTTACCTTTGGTACAATAAGGAATTGCTCAAATTGCAACTTAATTTAATTTAGAGTTTTTCTAAAGATTGGTATTTTATAATTGGAATGTTCCTGTAACAAATTGGCACGAGATCAGAAATTTAATTCGTTAGATAAAGAGATTAAATAAGCAGTTTCTTCTTCTTAGCTTCACAGTCACTCTCTCTCGTTTCATCCTTCCAACGTTCATTGTCTTTAAATATTCTTCGACATCATCAAGCCATTCTCTTCTTAGTCAGCGTCTTTCCTCATATAGAACATATGAGGATTTTTTTGAATACTTTTATTTGGCATTCGCATAATAGGGCTAATCTATCTATTCCGCTGAGCTTTAATTAAACCAAGAAAGTTTTAGAGTTCGATGTTGTAACGAATACGATTCAAGTCAAACTGGATCGTACATTTTTCTTTCATTCTAATCCTTTTCTCGAATCTCAATAGTTGGTTTTGTACGTAAGTGTTTTGTACATTTTGGCTTTCTGAATGCATTTTACTTGAAAAAACTCTTAAATTGGAACTCCCCTAATGGGGAGTTATTGTGGATACAAAAATTCCTCATTTATATGCGAGGAATAGTCAATATTGCCGTATAGTAAGAAACAGGAAAAACCTTTCAAGTTCTATGGGTACCCGATTAAATAAATAGCTTCAGTCAACATTATGTGCAAGGCGTTTCAGCCAATCTAAACACCTTAAAATTTTTTTATTATTTGTTCTGCTGCAAAGCTGCAAAATTGGCAGATTCTTTTAAGATTTTCACTAGATATTCTCTCATAAATAGAAACATACCGCTCTCCGTGCATTGCTCAAAAGACAATGAGTTATGGTTCTCTGAGAAAAGATTTGACAAGAGAATTCTTTGAATTACAAATACAAAATTGTGAAAATTTATTAACCAAAGCAGCTTAAGCATTTGGTGGGTACAAATTTGGTAAGGGCTGAACAAAATCGGACTAATGTGCCATTGCGGCAAGACCTTTTATTCCCAGATTGATTTTGTATATAGATGATTATTGTTAGGCAAAAATGTTGGATGTCGTGACGTCAGATCATTAAAATGAGGATGATAAGAAGTTAGTCTCACGGTCTTTCCGACTATTTAAAGAACCTGGTTTTCGCCAACAGAAATTAGGCAAAAAACATTTTCAAAAGATCAAAAACGTTTAAATTTAAAGGGAATTCCAAAGGGAATCTTCGAGTTCGAACCCCTAAACGTTTGAATAATGGGTTGAAAAACTGATATATACATGTCGCAGAACTCCTTACGACTAAATCCTAAATTCGCACGTGACTTAGACCCTTTTTTATTTGCCAATCTATTTGAGCTAAAGCCACAGCAAATAAAAAAAGTATTAATTATATGGATAACCTCCGTTTTAATTGCCAAATAATAAAAAGTTGTGCTTCAACTAATTATAATTAATTGGAGCGCCCTAAAATCATGTTAGCAACTGAGAAGCTTACAAGGCATTTTATAGTCGAGTTGTTCCAATTTTTACCCGACTAACTTGTTTTTATATGCTTCCTAGTTATATGCCTTTTTATTATATAGACGACAATGTCTCAGCGCGGCACTTAACACTTTTCAAGCACAGTGACTCATAAATCTTGTGTGCTTTTGCCTTGAAACTTGAGCACTGTACAAGTATTATAAGCAAGTACCAAACAACGCGGCGTATGCTTAATTTGTGCCTGTTTTGAGCAGCTGCTTGTCCCGCTCTGGGTGTACTTCGCTATCTCTGTTCGCTGCTGACGTATTTCATAATCCTATTAGATAGCATCGTCTGACAATACCAAGTTGTTGTGGTTGTTGTTGTTGTCGTTACTGGCTCTATCGAAAGCAGCTTAAGACATGTCAACGTTGTAATTAAAAGCAGTTCAAAACATCAGCCCAACTCGACATTTGTCAGTGAGTACGAGAAAGACCTCGGAGTTCCTAGCTAGTACATCTTGAGCCTAAAATGTTGTCAACTGTCAGCTTTGGCAGGCAACGGATCTTGGCCAATTATTATGTTAATTTTTATGGTCAAGTGGCAGAGTGTAAATACCAGGGCTGCAAAGCGTTAAATTGTTGAGATGGGTAAGTAATTGTTCTGCCAAAGCTTGCTAACAAGCTGGCTCTTTTTTTCGGCACGAAATCGGCTTGATGTAATAATTTTAGATCTAAGTAATTTTCTACTATCATCATGGCCTAAAGGGTAACAAACAGTCCTCAATTAGACGGAGTATCTTAGTTACAATATAAATAGTAGTAGTACCATTTGTCTTATTAATGAAATAATTTCTGTATACTTATTCGGCAACTCTCCATTTTCTTTTCTAGTTCCAACTGAATGATTTTTTGGATTGTTGTTTATTGTCATAAACTTCCGTAAGTAAAACCAATTTGGTTGTAATTCAAAACAATCTAAGAAGGTTCTTCAAATACCTTACTCCATATGTCTAACTATGTTAGGGAAAAACGTAGTAAGTAAGCAAGTGCAAGCATTGATAAAAAGTTAAATTGGCCTTGTTTATTAGGCCCACATGAGAATACAATCAATCTATCAATTTTGGTTTAGTTTAAAGGCAAGACGAAATTTGTTTCTTTTTAACGTATTTTCACGATTTCCGTAATTTTTTAATAAAAAATAGAAGAATTAAAGATGACACTCACAAACCTATTCAAATAAGTTTAAGACATCCTGTGCTCGAATCAACGATACCAAGTTCTACTCAGCTCAGAATTGTATGAAAAGAATACTCTATATAGAAAAGTGTATCTCGGCCAAGAATGGAACTTGGGTCTTCGGCCGTATTATTTTTTGTGAATTTTGACTTTAAATAATCATCTATGTAAAGTTTGAAAAAGGGAGACCCCACTATCTCCGCCAACTACAGGGGTTAAAGCCTTCTACCTATCGCATAAAAGGTCCTTACGAGCTTACTGTGTGAAAGACTGAAGCCACTCGCCAAGGCACTGATTGGACCTTATCAGTGCGGCTTCAGACCTGGCAAGTCCACCGCCGACCAGATATTCACACTACGCCAAATCCTGGAAAAGACCCACGAACATCAAGTCGACACTCACCACCTGTTCGTCGACTACAAAGCAGCTTTCGAGAGCCCAATAACGGATCGCGTATATGCCGCAATGTCTGAGCTCGGTATTCCTGCGAAGCTGATAAGGCTTTGCAGAATGACGTTGAGTAATTCCTGCAGCTCCGTCAAGGTAGGAAAGGACCTCTCCGAGCCTTTTGATACCGTGCGAGGTTTCAAACAAGGCGACCCCTTATCATGCGACCTCTTTAACTTCGTCATTGAGAGCTTTCTGCGGAAGGCCGGCGTGCATCGCAATGTCACTATCTTCTACAAGAGTGTCCTTGGGCGTACCAAGCGAGATGTCACCGCGGCCTTCAGTGCTATCGAACGGGAGTCTGCGAAAATGGGTCTGGCGGTAAATGAGGGCAAAACGAAGTATATGTTGTCGACAAGTAGGGACGTGCGGCGGCTTGGGTCCCAGATTACGGCCGACAGCTATACTATACTTTATTTATACGCCTGGAGAGATGTTTTAAGGCAGGCCGCAATCCGGTAATCGGGTTGTTATGGACATTTTATTCTTTTCTTGTCCGTACTGTACTCATCAAAATTTGTTTGATCCCATTAAAAACAAAAAAATTTGTATTTAGAATAAATAATTTTTTTATATATAAATATTTTTTTTAGATATACAAAAAACGTTTTCTTTTAAATAGGATTTTTTTTTTAGATTTTCCAATATCTCATAAAAAAATGGGTATATATATTTTTATTTGTTTGGGAGAGCCATATCCGAAGAAGGCCAAAGAAAAGTCTAAAAATGCAAAATCGCATATTCAATTAAAGACAAATTCACGAAAAACAACAAAATCTCGGCAAAATTCGGATTTTTTATTAAAAATGTATGTGGTTACTATTAGATATTATAGAAGCTCTATCATATAGTATAATATAATTCTAAAATTATCCTGCAATAAAACCACTTCTTGTGCGATAATGATCCGGTATCTTGAATATCTTATATGTCGATGTCGAAACTGATATTTTGGCTCTCGATAAATCATCGATTCAATACCAATTAGTCCAGTCTATTCTGGATAGTATTTTTCTTCATAACAAAGACAGATATAGTCGATACCGAATTGTATTTTTACCTTTGCACTATGTTCGATTTGCAAGCAGAAGAATATTAATATCTTCTAAAATAATAAACCTATCTTCATCAAATTTGTCATGAAGAACAATTTTGAACAGTTATATATAGCTACAATATAACCCGAAATCGGTTTTGGGCAAATTTCCATATTTTTTTTTTATATCTAAATCAAATTTGATATCTAAAATAAGTTACGAAGATGCACGTAAATGCATATAATATATGCCATATATCCCGAAAATGATTGTTGCCCATATTTCCGCCAAACACCAACAATGTCCTCCAAACTCCTCAGCCTGCGCAGTTTCGATACCATTGCTGTTTCCAGCCTTGGTATTTTCCCTATATATGTACTTATTGGCCATCTTAATTAAGCCTGTCCAAGTTAAGCTCAACAATTCATTGGTAGATCATTGTTCATAATTAACATTAAGTAAAAAAAATTTCCATAATACACTGCCAACTGTTTCGGCCAACTCTAGATGGCCTTGTGTCTACCAGCCAGCTGCCAGATTTAATCGCCTTTGCATTTGTGGCAAATTATTAAAGCCCAGTTAATATTGTAATATGGTAAAACATGTGCTGAACAAGTAGCACGTCAAAAGTATTTACAAAGTGGCAAGTTTTATGCTCGATTTTTAATTAAAAAAAGTTCAATTTATCGATGACAGCGCTGCGGGTTGGCGACCTTCTGGGGATTATGTAACATTGCCTGAACTTGGCATTGTTGAGGTTATTTGCACTTTGTGCTTGTGTGTGTACGTGTCTCCGTGTGTGTATGTGTGCTTATAGCAGCGTGTGCCTGCGTAATAACTAATAGATTTTCAATTTTCCGGCAATTGAGTAACCACGGAAACAATGTCGAAGTTTCTAGTTGCCTTTACAGTTGCCGTTGCCAAGCGCGATTTTATTCTATATAAGTGCAGTGCATACAAACACACAAGCAAACACACAGATACTATTACTACACACACACTCACATGCACACATACAAGTACCATAGCAGACATTGGTTTTTAAGCGGCTTGTAGCTGGCACTTTGCCTTGATACCCGGCACAACGTACATATCTCCTCTGGCTACGATACGATATCGTACTCTATACTATATTGCAACTCGACAACTTTGTTGGGGTTGCCATTTGTATGCAAAACTCAGCTGCCTCAGCTCGAGTGGTAAAGGGGGTGTGGCATTATGTGGGCTTTGACTTAAAATATATTGACTTCTCCTGGTGACTCGTTTTTCATCAGCGAGTGATGCGTTTACAGCAGGTAAACTAATTGGTTCCTTGAACGGATTGTCTTCTTTTTGATATTACTGATATTGGCTGATTAATGATGTCTATGTGCAAATAAATATTTTTGAGGAAGTGGGTTAAGCGTGCCCAACTTTACAGGCGTGTAATTAGGTAGAGCTACTTCGAAGCCTTATGCCAGTTTTGAACATTTCTAGACATGGGCATGGCCATTTTGGCGTTACGTGACAATCAAACGACAAAGTTTGAAAAATTGGATAAAAAATTGTTTAAAATATATATATTTTTTTAATTTATACAAAAATATGACAATATTCGGCCTTATCGCTTGAAAGGTATATATTATATATATGTATGGCGTGACGTTAATCAAAGCAGGTATAGACTTAGAATAAAAATTGAAAAATTTCTGTGAATTGGACGACTTTTTAGTATACATTCTTTTCTAGTATGATTTTAAATAAAATTAGTGCAATTTGCAATTAAATGAAATAAATATTTCCGATTTTTGTATACTATTTGTCGTGATGTTTTTTATAACTTTTTCTTGGAGTTATTTAATTTTTTTTCGGAAATGGTCCTCACAAAGAGATGGGGCACTGCGACCAAAAGGTCTTTTGTACCACATTCTTAAGTTAAAGTAAAAGACTTTTCGCATGAATAGCAGTAGATCTTTTGTTGGTATTGACCTAACATGGAAGAACTAATCTGTTTCTTTCCCATGTGACAGGTCCTGTCCCATACCTGTCTGGTGGTTTCATCGTCTTCTAGGCAGAGCCTGCACTCTGAACAGTCCGATAGGCCAATTTTCTGTAGATGGTATCTAACAGTGTGGTGGCCAGATAGGTAAGCTATCAGGAGCTTTAAGCCCGCTCTGCGAATACCTTTTATCATGATAGCATCCAGAGGTTTGACAAGCACTTTGCTTGACGAAGCCTCGAAAGGTTGAACCAGTATCTCCTATGTTCTCCTGCAGCCCATTTGTTAATCATGGTTTTGATTGTGGATCAGCCAATACCGCAAATCGGACCAGGGGATGTAGTCAGGGTGGAGGCACCTTGTCGTGCTAAATCGTCAGTGATCGTGTTACCATCGACTTCCGAGTGTCCATGCACCAAACATAGCACGACTTTGTTCCGGGCGGACAGGATTTGGAGGTAGTTATGGCATTCTTTAACCATCCTGGAGGAGATGCTCCAAGATGACAATTTAACTCATATAAGGCATACATTTTTTTAACCTCAATTGAATTTATTCTATTTGTCTAGTAAATAATTATAAATAACACTGTCCTACAAAATTGAAAAAAATAAAAGAACTTTTCAAGCGACCTAGTGTACGTTGTAGGTCTTGACGAGTAGATCACGATAGTGTGTTTCAAAATTGTCTAACACCCCCAAAATCGCAAGTTATCGCTTAAAAACCGTTTTTCGGGTACTGCGATCACTCCCACTATCACAACGTCGCTATTTTTCAACCGATTTTCGATTGCTTTACGGCTTTGGAAAGAAGAAGATTCAAGCTTTAGGATGATATACACTTGTTTATACTTCATATAAAGCGACTATGAGATTTTTTAAAAGTTATCTAAGATTTACACTTTTTTTTTCGATTTTCACACTTTGAAGTCATTTTTATATAACATTTTGTTAAAACACCTTTACTTTTTTACATTTAATCTTAAAGAAATATTAATTTCGAGTAAGAAAAGTTATAGTTTATATAAATTGGTCAATAAATGTTTAAGTTACGACGCTTATTGTAAACAAGAAAATTAAATTTCCATCGACAAAAATAAAAGTTTTAGATGGATAACTCAGGTCAACATGGTTCAGTTGTTGGAAAGCTAAGAGTCATTTCCGAAGTAATTTGGTGCGTAGAATCCGAATCCGGCGTCAGAACTGGCCCATCACGTCAGGATTTTGAGATATTTGAGGTTATGTACCCAAAAAATGGCGTTTTTTCCTACATTTGAGGTTATGTACAGGGCGCAAAAAATGTTTGCTGTCTTTCTTTCCAATTACATCATTTAGTACAACTCTTACCCTTTAATTTAAGCGTTCAAGAGATCAACTACGATTTGTTTACGCAAAGTTATGGCTTTTCGAAGTTACGAGATATAGCCCTTCGGCGTCATTTGGCCCTGTACATAACCTCAAATGTAGGAAAAAACGCAATTTTTTGGGTACATAACCTCAAATATCTCAAAATCCTGACGTGATGGGCCAGTTCTGACGCCGGATTCGGATTCTACGCACCAAATTACTTCGGAAATGACTCTTAGCTTTCCAACAACTCACATGACCCCTGTATTTGTAGACCTGTGAAATTCATTCCTATGGCGTTTTGAAATTTTTTAGAGCACTTAAGCAATGTGCCAAATTTGAACAAAATCGGTTGACTATATCATATAGCTCCCATAGGAATGATCGGTCAAAAATCGATTTTTTAACAAAATTTATTGGTATTTCGTTTGTTTTTAAAATATTGCGACCAAATTTGGCACTTGTAAGTTTTTTATTGTTCTGAAGCATTATACCAAATTTGGTTACGATATCTTCATGAACAAACGAATTATCCATCTAAAACTTTTTTTTGTCGATGGAAATTTAATTTTCTTGTTTACAATAAGCGTCGTAACTTAAACATTTATTGACCAATTTATATAAACTATAACTTTTCTTACTCGAAATTAATATTTCTTTAAGATTAAATGTAAAAAAGTAAAGGTGTTTTAACAAAATGTTATATAAAAATGACTTCAAAGTGTGAAAATCGAAAAAAAAAAAAAAAAAGAGTGTAAATCTTAGATAACTTTTAAAAAATCTCGTAGTCGCTTTATATGAAGTATAAACAAGTGTATATCATCCTAAAGCTTGAATCTTCTTCTTTCCAAAGCCGTAAAGCAATCGAAAATCGGTTGAAAAATAGCGACGTTGTGATAGTGGGAGTGATCGCAGTACCCGAAAAACGGTTTTTAAGCAATAACTTGAGAATTTCAGGGTGTTAGACAATTTTAAAACACACTATCGTGATCTACTCGTCAAGACCTACAACGTACACTAGGTCACTTGAATAGTTCTTTTTCACTGTTGGACAGTGTAATTATGCTCTTAGAAACCGACAAATCTATGTTCTAAGGAAAGCTTTTAACTCATCATATATTTGGATTACTTATAATTTTTTGTCCACATTTCTTTAAAAATGTCGGTAGCTCTTTATTTTTTTCGTTGTTGGAATATTCGATTATTTGTTGTAGTTATCTAAATCTCGTGCTATTTTGAAAGTCATATCATTTTGAAATTAACAAAAAACATTTTTTCTGTTAAGTTTCAAATGTTCGCTCTGAAAAAATTTTTCATATTTAATACGCGTGAAAGAATTAAAAATTAATGATGAGTTTTATTTCATTTTTGTGTGCTCAATAAATTTTTATTGACATTATATTATTTGTGCAAATATTTAAAACCATTTTTTGGAGCTATAAAAGAATTTTGTTTAAAATAGTTTCACAAAAACGATTTGATTTATGTTTGCACTGCATTAAAATTAGCATAAAAAGGCGTGCAAAAAAAAAAATTAGAAGATAACTTATAAAGAAAAATAAAATTTTTTAGAAAGTTGAAAAATAAGAAAAAAAATTTTTAAAAGCCCCATTTACATGATTTAAAATAAATTGGTTCAAAAAAATGCATTGGTCTAGTTACAGTTAAATAAAAAGTAAAAAGTCTGTTAACAGAAACTAGGAAAAAAAAATATTTATCTGAAATTTTTGGAAACATTTTTAATCCAAAAATTGTCATTATTTGTCTTCGGATTAGCTGACAGAACTTGATTCGGAAGGTCAAATTTTTGAAAACTATCTATGTTAAGTTGGTTGTCTTTCAAAATTTTCAACAAGGGGCCAAAAAATAAAGGATAACATTATTACTTTTTTTTTGCAGCAAAGAAATGTTAAGATTTCTGAGTTATCAGCTGTTAATACATAATAGCGCTTAGTTGTGAATGAAGATTTTTTAATAAACTAATTTTATTCATACATATATTAAGCAATTTGAAATATGAGAATATCATATTAGGTTCAAATAGGTTTTACCTTTATTGCACAAAATTAATTGAACCAATTTTTTGCTAATGGTCATCTCCCATATCCGGTTACTTTAGTCGAATTATTGCAGACGATAAAATCTTTCAAATAACCTACAAATACGCTGCTTTGCTTTTAAAAATGGTTCCGGAAATAGAGAAATAAAATTTCTTTTATAGTCAGCTTAAGTTTATTGTTGCTTAAAACTTTACGTGATTATAGGAATAAACAAAATGTCTTAAAAAAAGTTTTTTTTATGGTTTCGTGAAATCAAATCATTAGACGGGAAATAGAAAAAACTTTTATTACGAAATTATGAGTTTGAAGTCTGCAAGAAAAATGGGGCAACTCTAAGTTGTTGGCCATTAAGTGGAGTGTGAATAATGCACCTTACACTTGTAGAATTTTATACAAAAATTATTGTCTAATTATAGACAGAGTAAGCTTATTTCAAAATCTCTACAAGATCTTGTTTAGCCTACAGAGAATGTGGAACTGCTCGAAGGAATGCTTTAACATCTAAACCTAGAATCCAATATAGAAATAGATATTCTTCTATCTTCGCAGTGTGTAAGATTTTTCAAGCCTTATAAGTTTCGGAAGACCTCGTTTGCGAAGAGGTTTTACAGATTGCCAATTCTAGCCCCACAGAAAATAAAGATGGGCATAATGATGAGTTTTGTTTGCAAAGAGACAACTGTTCCAGATCTTAAGCAAGGTAACTTCGCTGATCACAACAAGTCAGAAAGTATTTTTTTTCGCAGCGTTCTCGTCCGTCCCCTAATTTCCAGGTATCCCAGATTGAACAGGTAACTAGAAGAGGGTGGTGTTGGGAATAAGTTTGCTCTTCATAGATGACTCGGCCTCGATAGAAACTTGGCTGTCGATAAAAATAGTTTTTTGAACTGATTTCCAAAGTTTGTATCCGAGTATATCAAGGCCTGATACCAATTTGGAAGACGAAATGGTAGCCATGCCGCAAGCTCCTCTCAGAATACCCCCGCTCCTGTTCCTTCATCCATCTTCAAAGCGCCATAGTTCGTTCAGCCTGATGGGAATACAAGCTTTATCCGACAATAACGTAAAAACCGCCCAAAATTTTAACTTCAAGAGATAATGTTAGGTCAGCTGGAAACGAACCAATCGACACAATTGGCATCATCTAAAACTGTGGCAAAACTTGAACTGAAATTCTCAACAGAAGTACTTTGATCGCCTACTACTTGACTACCAATCCTTTAGCTATCCCTGTCTTTGAGATTATCTATATTTTCAACTTTTAAAGGCGATTGAAGTTGCCAGAAGAAGCTACAAAGTTTGACCCCCTAAAACTAATCCATATTCCAAGCGAACTTTGGGCCGCCGTACAATAAATCCGGCCCTGGCCTTACTTCTGTTTATGTGTTTTTAAGCTTAAATCTTGCTGATTAATTAATCATTAGATAGTTTTTAGCAAACTGTACAACTATTTATAATTTTCACAAATCTACATTCCCTTAAAAATGTATGCCGATTTTAAAATAAATTCAAATCCAGAATTAAAGATATTGTCGTTTGTCTTTTGTGGTCCTGGGATGTAAATTCTCATTCCCTTCAATTACCGGTATGTACGAGGAACATCACCTACTAACACGACCTAATATATAGTGTTGGTAAATAATCGAAAAATAAATTCGAAATGGCGAAAGTATTTCAAATAAGGGTTGTCGGGATCACAACGGAAAGACTATCAATAGTAAATATAATGAGAAAAATAAAATTAAATTCTTTGCTATTGAAATGTTTATGCCAGCACTTGGCACAGGCATCAGAGACATCTTAAATATTCGAATACGTAGATAGAACTTTCGGCAGATTCGCTGGGGTCCAACAGTGAAAATAATGTAAAGGAAAAGAGCAAATGAAACACTTTCAATTCCTAACTCGAATTATTAATTTGGTACCAAGACAATAATCGTTATAAACTCAATAAACTTGCCAACCCATTACAACAAAAGTAAACATCTGTTTTAAGGTTTACAGCCCTGTTAAGACATCCATAATAATTTCCTCATTTCCGGAAATTATTTCCTTCTGGTTTAACACTTCTGTTTAAATTTCCACAAATTAAATATTAAATTATGACAACTTTGCTAAATTATAAGCACAAATTGAAAAATCAAACAACAGCAACACGCACACACACACATACACACACACATACTTGGGAAAATGGCACACTAATACACACATCATGATATGCAATGTTCAACATGCAAACAAATGGCCAAAATCTACAACCAAAAAATGTTTGCTCAAACACACATACACACTCTAATACACACAAACACACACACACACAGATACACACGTGCACAAAACTCAAAGCGGAAGTGTATAGGGGCATTTAAATATGCAAAGGAAGTGCGCACTTAATTTGTGTCCTCCCACTCTGCCCCGACCCGTCGCTCTTAACCCTACCCCTGCTAGCTACTTGTTGTTGTTGTTGCTGTGTTTGCCTTTGTTGCTGTTTGTCGTCGTTTGCTTTTGTTTTTGTTTGTGTGGCCGAAAAATAAAATAAAACGAAAGCAAAAGCGCCGATCTGACCATATATACAATGTATATAGGCAAATGTCCCCCAAACTAATGTGGGCTGAAAAGTTTTTGCCACGAACCAGCTGACTCTCGTTGCTTCCCTTCTCGTGTCTCTCTTTCTCCTGTCTCTTGTCTGTTGACTGTTGAGTTTTGTGAGCGAACACAGTGGAGCGTGGCATGCTGGCTGGCTGGTTGTATGTTAGCCTGGCTAACAGCTATTCTGGCCATTTGCCATGCTCGGTAGAGGCATTAGCTGTGTGCAAAAAACTTATCGCTAAACTACAGCCCACTCTACATATATATACTATATATAATATTTAGTACATAACAGACTATGTACTTATATTTTAACTGACAGTTTTAATTGCCTTGAATGTTTTGCAAAATTTCTTATGGCTAAAATTTTGCTGCATGCGGTTTTGCAGCCAAACAATGTACCAAGCTACAGGAACTTCAGGAGCTACAGTTTCTGGAAAGTTTTCAAACTTGTGCATTTAAATTTTATACACTGCATCTATTAGGAAGTAGGGTATTACAGATTTATGAAATGTATGTAGCAGGTAGAGTATAGGACTCTTTTGTCATAAGCATAAGAGCGATCGACTAGAAAAGCTTTTGAAGCAAATTCGTTTTTTGGTGGATTGATCGTTTCAGACTTAAATCTCTCTCTATATGAATATTTTAAAGTTTGTCAATTCATGTTGAAAGTAATAGAATTTATTTACATTTTAATTTAATATAACACAATAGTATGTTTAAATGGAAACTTTGTTGTATATTTATATATTTTTAATTTTTTTTATGATTATTATTAGTTTTATTGTTATTATGTCTCAATATATTGACACTTAGTCAAATTGTTTATAAAAAAAAATATTTTAATATTTTTAAATTATATTTTTGTAAACTAAAAAAAAAATGGCGGACGTAAAGTCTGGCGCGGACGACTTTAGGATACCCTGTACCACTAGCTTGTAATAAAGTCCGATTTCTTCACAAAAAACCAAAAACAGAAGAATTTTTAAGCAAAAAATTTTTTTTGACCGATCGTTCTATGGGAGCTATATGTATAGTCAACGATTTCAATAAAATTTGATACAGTGCTTAAATACCTTAAAAAAGATGTGAATGCCAAATTTATTTCAAATATCTATACAAACAAACAAAACACATCGAATTTTGTATAAAAAATGTGTTTTTGGACCGATTGGTCCTATGGGAGCTATATGATCTAGTCAAACGATTTGGATTAAATTTGGTACAGTACTTAGGAACTATAAAATACTCACGAATGTCAAATTTGGTCCCAATATCTTAACAAACAAACGAAACACAACAAATTTTGTTAAAAAATCGATTTTTTGGAAGATCGGACCTATGGGAGCTATATGATATAGTCAACCGATTTTGTTCAAATTTGGCACATTGCTTAAGTGGTCTAAAAAATTTCCAAACGCCAAATCTGGTTAGGATATCTTTATTAAAAAACGAAATATAGCGAATTTTTCTTTAAAAAAGTTATTTTGGCCGAACGGTCCTATGGGAGCGATATGATATAGTCAACCGATTTCGATCAAATTTGGTACAGTGATTGGGAACTGTAAAAACTTTCGAATACCAAATTTGGTTACGATATCTTCATAAACAAACGAATTATTCATCTAAAACGCTTTTTTTTGTCGAGGTCGTCTCAAACACCCCCATGGGAGCTATATAATTTATCCCCGATATCAAAAAAATAAAATAAACTTGCCTCCCTATGGAATAATATGGGATCTAATGTGAAAGTTTGCAACTCTAGCTCTTACCATCTCTGAGATCTAGGCGTTCACACGGACAGACGGACAGACGGACAGACTGAAAGACGGACAGACGGACAGACGGACATGGGTATATCGACTTCTCTATTCACCCTGATCATATTTTAGGTAACTTTGGGGTGTCTCCGACGTCTCCTTCTATATGTTACATACATTTTCGGCTTGCACAAACTTAATATACCCTTGGTACCATACGGTACAGGGTATAAAGAGTTTCTCCTATTACATACTCAAATGTTTTTTTAATTAAGTAAATTTACGCGCTTAAAAGGAGATAATTTTTTCTTAAGTGAGCCTAATAAACGAAATATTGGCACCTTTTTTGGCCTTGATGCAAAAGTTGACGCAGTTCAACTAATTCCCAGCAAATAAGTGCTGTCAAAATGTCGATTACAGCCCTGCTTTACTTTTTTATTGCTTGGTATATCAAATATTGCTCGATATATGGCGAAGATAACGAGATTGTTAAGCTATTGTCTAATTCGATACAGATGCAAATTGCATCCAAGCGTCACAAAGTTATCTTCCGTATATCTTACCATTACTTTATTTTTACTTTTAAAAGTGAAAATATGAATTACTAAGCAGGTTGTGTAGATGAATTTGACTTGTTGTTAACTTTATTTTGGGCTGGTCGAAAGGCGCTATGAGAAAACTAAACCTCTTTAATGCATTACCATACGAATTAAGCTAATAAAAAATAATTACATATTAAGGAGGTAATTATATCCAGCACAAAATTTGAATTCAATCCAATTAATTGTACAAATTATTTTTAACGTAAAGTTATCGCTCTCAGCCATAGCAACAAATCATTTAATTCGGTATAATTTAAAAATATTTTATTACTATATCATTTTACAAGGTTGTATTAAAACATTTTAAATGTTAAATGAATGCAAAGCGCTCGCAATAATTATAAACTTGTGACGTAGGCTTTGTAAAGTTATCATATTTTATTTTTTTTAACCAATTGGGCTTGTAATTCGCAACTAGTTAATGTTGTGTTTTGAACATAATAACTCAGCTTAAAATCTGTTCTATTTTAAACTATAATTTCAAATATATTTTATTATAATGCATTTTTAAATAGTTTTTGGTTAATATTGGTGAATTCACACAGAATGTTTGGCACAGCAGCAATTCTACAAAATACCCTCTTCCACAAAAGACTTGCCCATTCACCTTGACGAGCCGGGCTCGCAATTTTTCCGTAGCGAAGTTATGACGTTGAGGTTTCACCGAAGCTAAAGAGTTGGCTTATTGGCACAACTGTTCCTTGTTATCAGTTACCTCCTTTAAATGTTTTATTTCCTCCTGGTATGTGCCAATTGCCTGCATTATCATTCGTTGAACATCAGTCATAGCTCTTTGGGTCTGCCATTCTGCGTCATCTATATCATCGGTTGGTGGATTGCCAGCTACTCTGGAGAATTCGCGTTTGGTTTTGTGGTAAGCGCACATAAGAGCTGGAGTACCTCAAGAAAGCGTACTTGCGCCGCTTCCTTACAATTTGGGCACGTCTGACATCCCTACTCCTACGGAGTTACTAAATTCTGTTGTGAAGAACAAAATGCTAATGGCTTCATAAGCTGACGACCTGGCAATATTTTACTCATCATCCTGTGAGTATGAAGTAGCTGATGGGATACAAGAGTACATCCACCTGCTTGAGAGCTGGACTCGCAGGTGGAATATTACCTTAAATCCGAACAAATGTCAGTCGGTTTTATATACATTAAAGAGGAAGATCCCACCCGCTATATGGCTAGATAACCAGCCCCTTAACATTCAAAGTGAAGCGAAATATCTTGGAGTGATACTCGACAAGCGACTAACATTTCGATCGCATATAAACCAAACGATTAAAAGTTGTCGCTTTAAAAAACACAAAAAGTCCTCTTCCGCTACGATGCAAAAGAGCAATTTACAACGCAATTGTGGCACCCACTTGGAGATACGCTATACAGATTTGGAGTATAGCGGCTCGCTCGAATCGCTTACGTATACAAACGTTCCAAAATAAGGCATTGCGCCTTATTACTGGTTGCGATTGGTACGTAAGAAATTCGACCTTGCACCATGACCTCTATCTGGATACAGTGGATATGCAGATTAACAAGCATGTAAGCCAATACAATGAACGATTAGCACAACATAAAAACAGGCTGGCAAGAAATTTAATTAACGCCAGCCCAATAAAAAGACTTAAAAGACGTAGATGACTCCTACACCCTGGATTGGTGCAAAAATAAACAGAAATATGCAATAGATAAAAATAAATAAATTTTTGAATTATTGCAAAAAAAAACAAACAAAAAAAAAAAAAAAAAAGCTGAAAAGCTTCGTTTTCTTGAGCCATTGGAAAAGAGGACATATTTTTAAGAAAAATGTAGTGTCACATTTCCTTTTCTTTTATTTTTTTCGTCCCTTAGCCCTATTTCCATTATGTCTTTTAAGGCAATCTTCCATTAGTGCTACGAAAAGGGACGAACTCGCAGAGTACAACAAAAGCTTTATGGGCTCAATCTAAGCCAAATTCTAAATTACACTAGATATTATGAAGTCTATGAACACCGGCTATTAACCGGTTCGGATTCGATTATAAAATGCAGGTCCCAGTTCTCTTCGAACACTACAATACAATAGTCAGGGAAAATATTTATTCATATGAAATGCGCCAACAGAGCTTTATAGTTCCTAAAACCTAAAACTTAACCCAAATTTTGGGAAAAAAGAAATGTTTTTATTAAGCTAAAGTTCAGTGGATTTAATAATTCTAGTAAAAAAATGGCACGCGTAAAGTTGGGCGCGGACGGCTTTGGGATACCCTCTACCACTAGCTTGCAATAAAATCTTTCATAAAAAACCAAAAACAGAAGAATTTTCAAGCACAAATTTTTTTTTGATCGATCGTTCCTATGGGAGCTATATGATATAGTCAACCGATTTCGATCAAATTGGACACAATACTTTGGCACCTTAAAAAGATCTGAAGGTCGAATTTGGTTCAAATATCTTTACAAAAAAACGAAACTCATCGAATTTTGTATAAAAATCGTTTTTTTGGACCGATTAGTCCTATGGGAGCTATATGATATAGTTCACAGATTTTAATAAAAATTGTTACAATGCTTAAGAACTAAAAAAAACTTATAAGTGCCAAATTTATTTCCAATATCTTCACAAACGAAGCACAACAAATTTTGTTTAAAAATCGATTTTTTGGAAGATCAGCCCTATGGGAGCTATATTATATAGTCAACCGATTTTGTACAAATTTGGTTCAATGCTTGGGTACTCTAAAAAGCGTCTGAATGTGGTTACGGCATTTTTATTAAATAGATAAATATATGGAATTTTGTATAAAAAAGTTATTTT